>QEPC01010142.1:3361012-3430118 GCA_003113815.1 Sphenodon punctatus
TGCATCTCTCAGCAATAGCCCAGCGTGTTGCCCTCCCAAATTCCCAATCCCTTTTTGGTCACCCTCTGGTAAAAAAGTTTCTTAAGGGACTAATTAATTTGTTTTCCCCTCACAAACACCCCGTTTCTCAGTGGGATCTGAACCTTGTTCTAGATCAACTGACAAAACACCCTTTCAAACCTGCAGAACAATCTGACCTGTTCCACTGGTCTCTGAAGACTGACTTTTTGGTTGCCATCACATCCCTTAGGCGGGTGAGTAAACTCGCCGCTATATTTATCAAGGAGCCTTACTTCTCAGTCTTCCCAGGCAGGATAGAGATCTCTCTCCATCTGTCGTTTATCCCTAAAACGGTGTCCGGATTTCATATGGCACAAAAAAAATTGTCCTCCCAGTATTCCTCCCTCCACCTCATGAGTCAGAAATCTTAGCCAGATTTCACACTTTGGATGTCCTGCTCTATTTAGACAAGACCCAGCACTGCAGATGGACTGACAATTTGTTCCTCTCCCCTTCCCTTCCCAAATTAGGGCAAAAAGTTTCCTCCCAAACTATCTCAAAATGGTTAGTGCATTTGATCTCCTTTACCTATGAGCAGGTAGGAAGTCCACCCCGGTCTTATTTAAAGGCTCATTCGCTCAGAGGTCTGGGTGCTTCTACAGCAGCATTTTGCAACATCTCTCCTCTCGAAATCTGCAGGGCTGCAACCTGGAGTTCCCTGTATACATTCACTAAGCATTATGCTTTACATCTCAATTCTGAATCTGACACCTCTCTGGGAGTATCTATATTGAATTCTGTAATTAAGACTTAATAATCTATTTTACTTACAACGGTTTTGTTTTTGTTTTTTAAAAAGAGGAACTTTTAAACTAAGTTAACAGAATAAACTTACACACTTTTTGATTGCAGATATGTTGTTTTTATTCTATAAGAAAACTCCCCTACTGCCTTGATCTAGGCTTGGTCCTCTCCCATTTGTGAGAATGGGAGGAGCCACTCGAAGAAGAACAGAAGGTTGCTCGAGATGGCTCCGAACCTTCTCACCACTGGCAGCCCTGCTCAGGCGCTTCCTGTCCCTGGCGTTTGGAGGAGGGGTGTGGCTCCCAATTTTGCTGGCTTTGTGTGGGGCCCCGCAGCAGGGAAGGGATTGGTCGTGGGGCTACAGCTGAGCTAAGCTGATTCAGCTAGGGCTAGCAGCGTCTGACAGCGGGGCCCTGGCTCCCAATTTGGCTGCTGGAGGGGGGCGGGGGGGAACAGTAGCACTACTGCCTGTGCATGGGAAGGGGCCAGGGGAGGGACTTTCTCCCCCTCCCAGCGCTGTGGGGCTAGAGCTGATTCAGTAAAGTTTAGCCAGCAGCTCCCGCAGTGGGGCCAGGCCAGCCTGGATTTGAATTCAGGCGCGGCAGCACAACAGACTAGGCTTCAGGAGTGGGGCCCCGGCTCCTGCGGGGCCATGTGTGACCGCACATGTCGCACATGCCTGGGGCCAGTCCTGATTTAAAAATTAGTACAAACTCTGAGAGTCGCATAAAAGTTGGAGGCGGAGGTGTATCCGGAGTGTATCCAGGAAGAGGAGGGTCCAGATATTTCCCTTCTCCTGGTGTGCACGCCCTCATTCTTCCCCTTTCTCCTCAGTGCAGCCTTTCAGTGCTTGGGGGTAGGAACAGGATCCAGAGGCCAAGTCCAGGAACTGAAAAGGGCCCGAAAACCCCTAGTTGCAGGCCCATTTGGCCTGTTAACAAATTACTTAGAAGTGCTTATCCAAAAAAAGACACCCCATCCTAACTCGTCACTTTCTGCACTAGACCATCTGTGCAGTGGGTGCTGTATGTATGAGAGAATCTTTTTCCTGGCCTCCATAGTGATCCGCTTACAACCTGAAGCCCAAGATCTAATTATCCCTATTTTAACACACAACTAGCCTTGTGCTTGTAAAATGTGTCTGAATAGTCTGCGTACAGGATTTGTGATGGTGAATTCCACAGTCTGCCTGCAAGGTCTGGCAGGGAGAGCTGCCCCTTCTGCTTAATTTAAATTTTTCATTAATTTCCCCAAGAGGAGCTTGTGGGCTCTGCCTAATCCAGGGACATAAAGTGGGAAAGTCAAACATTGTGACATCAGCCAAATCAGCACTTTGAAAGAAGTGTGTACACAGACCCACTATACAAGGTGGCCAATTCCAAATGTTCCAGGATCATGAGTTGGGACTCCAAAATCATGAGACTAATTTTTTAAAAGTGTTAAAAATGGATTTCTTTTCCCAGGTGTTTTAGAGCCTGAAATCACATGGATTTGACTCCTGTCCTTGTGAACATGCATGCTCTCATCTCTGTTCCCTTACCCTGAACTCAGTTTATCAGTTCTTGAGGGTAGGAACTGGATGTAGGGGCCAGATAAAAACTTGCCATGGGGCCACAGTTAGCCCATGGGCCTAAGATTCCTCACCCCTGATGTAAGGAAAGGAGAGCAGGGATGAGAGGGACTAGCCTGAGGTGAAGGATTAGAAATGTAACACCATCAGTGTGGCATAGTAAGCACATAAGAACATAAAAAGTGCCATACTGGGTAAGACCAATTGTCCATCAAGCCCAGCACCTGCCTCCAACAGTGGCCAATCTCGGTCGCTTGGAAGAAGTACCCAACAGGTCACAATGAGGGAATTCATTCCCCGTTGTTCACTCCCAGCTCCAGACGTAAGTGGTTACATTCCCTGAACCTACCTGGCTAATAGCTGCTAATGGACCTACCCTCCAGAAACTTGTCCAACCCTTTCTTAAGCCCAGCTATACTACTCTCCTTGACCACATGCCTAACTGAGGAAAACTTTCCCCACAAAAGTAACCTCAACACCCATAAAAGTAGTCTAATCCAACAAAAGTAGAAGCCTAAGCTTTTGGTCTACTATACTGTTTGCAAAAGTATTCTGCCATACTGCCTCTTGTAGCCATGCCCTCCTCTCTCCCAACTGCAACTGCAGTTGATGGGGTGGGGATAAGCGAACTGTTTGGGTTTCTCCATGCATTTTAAGACTGAAGTTCACACAAAGGTTTTCCCCACAGTTAGGCATTTATAGGGCTTTCCCTGGTAGGGTGAATTCTCTGGTGTGTATGGAGGGCGTAAGGAATCATGCCCCTCCCCCAAACCCAGTGTGGATTCTCTGATGTATACTCAGTGTTCCAACTTCTCCTGAAACTTTCCTCACATCGATGGCATATTCAGAGTTTCTCTCCTGAGTGGATTATTCTTTTTAAAACAGCAGTTTTTAAAAGTGAAAGAAATTGTGCATACATATAATGTCCCCTTATTTGAAACAAACTTGAAGTCTTGACCTGCCATTTTATTTCTAGTGCCTGGTATACAGGAGCACACATGCTGGTCTTCGCTTTTTGATTTTTTCACAAACAGCTTTGCATTTTGCTCACTATTTCATGCCACCAGCATTGTGTATTTTTTTTGTTCTGCATACACTGTAGTTTTTCATTCATTGTGTGTTTTATTCCATTGATCATGTAAGTGTGAAATTTTAATGCCAGCTCCGCCCACCAGCCTACCAACCTAAACGTCCACCTGCTGCCACCGTTTCCAGCAATGTTTTCAATGCTCTCTCTCCTCCAAATCTCTATTTAAATTGTACATGTTCTTTTCCACCCTGATGCTACGTCCTCTGGGAGCATAGACAAAACTACCACACCATTTTAATGATTAACAAGCAACCATAATTGTTTGGAAAAGGAACAGTGAGGGTTGTGACTAGAGCTCAGGGTTGAGAGTTGAGACTCCTAGATTCTTTTCCTGACAATATGGCCTTGTTTTGGGATGCTGACTGAGTTTAAAATGGGCTGCATGAGCGTAGCGTGCTGCGATTTCCTGCAGGGGTGTTTAGGCTAATGTTATGACTGTCTGTTATGAGGTGTAATAGAAGTACAAATTATCCACTGTATTTAAAGCTCACTGGCTTTGTTGTATTATGAATCAGAGTTCTTTTTTGTCCTAAGTGAGTTTCTGGTTAAAAAAGGTGGCAGGACATGAGAGAAATCTTTATTTATTATTATTATTATTATTCATTTATATTGCACCAGCTTTACAAAGTAGTGGAATAGACACAATTCCTGCCTTAGGGCTTACAATCATAGGGTGATTTCAGACATTACGGGGCCCGTTGGCCCCGTACCGAAATCAACCCATTCGTTCCCCGCCGGGGTCACCCCGTCACGCCATATCAGACGTGCCGAGGGGATCCCGGCGGGGAATCCGGGAGGAGGCGGGGCCGGCACCGCGCGGCGCAGCGTGCGGCCGCACGGCCCCGTCCCCTCCACGCACCCCGCCGCCCGCCCTCCGAGGAGACGGGCGGGCGGCGGGGCCAATGTGGCCGCCGCATCCGGCCAAATGCGCCACGGCTCGGGATCCCGCCGGTGATCCTGGGCCGTGGCGAGCGGCCAGACGTTACTTTTTTTTGGTCCCTGCCGGGGGTCCGTTTGACCACGCTTCCCAGGACATTCCCCCGGCTAGCCCGGGAAGCATGGTTCAAATTGAGCCCTTGTGCAGATTGACCGTGGCGAACATCTGGCGGCCGCCAAACAGACATTCGAGACACAGTGACCACAGGTGGGTATTCACCGTGGTTCACTGTGATCTTGTAACGTCTGAAAATACCCATAGAGAGAGGGGGGGCGGGGGAGACAAAGGAGGGGGAACAGAGGGAGGGTCAAGGGTGTAACATTCATGATGATGCAAGATCTCAGGTGCACGTGTTTGGCTTGGTTACATCAAGAATGATGGCTGGCCATGTGGTGAGGCTATGAGTACACAGACCTCAAGTAACAGATTGTACTGGATGGTAGGTATCAGCAGGAGTTAGGAGAGGGGAGCAAGGAGTCGGGGAGGGCAGAGCGGAAGAGGTGGGTCTTGAGAAGGGATTTGAAGGTATGAAGGGACGGGGTGAGGCAGATGTGGACAGGGGGGGGGAGTTCTAGGCATGTGGGGCAGCTAGGGAGCATTATCTTCACACCAGATTGAAGTGTTGTCTTGAAAAAGGAGAACGAAATGATTATACTGTCCAGGAACTTATAGACTATTGTTGGACCATTACATGATCAGATTCATGTTGGATTTTTTCATGATTATGGCTTATTGACATAAGTTAGATTAATATTTGAAGGTTTTTTGTGGTACTTTTTCATGATTTATACTTGACTTGTTAGATTGCTTCATATAAGAGTTCATGTTCATGACTCTTTAAAGGCTTATATATTAACAGTTTTGATCAACTTCTTACAAAACCATGCTTATAATTATTATATTAGAATTGATATATTATAGTAGATTTATAATTAAGATTTTAAAATGATTTTTAAAATGTTATATATAGTTTTCCATTCACAGTCCCTTGTGGTTTCACAAAAGCAGCTAAGCCATATTAAGCTAGACACATGTATCTCTGGGAAATAGGTAAGAAAAATGTGATGGTGTTTGTTTGTTTTTTTAAATGAATTGAAGACATGGTTACCTCCTATTGTGTTTTGTGACATTTACACATCTCTGAGGCCAAGAGCCAGGCCTTGTGTGATTTATCAGCTGAATAAATGATAGAGAAGTTTTTGATTATGAAATGGCTTCAACTCCAAACACAGAGAGATAAGCTCAGAATAACAGACGTTTGCTAACCTACTACATTCATCATATGGTACTTTTATGCCAGAGGAGTAGAAGGAAAGAATGTATTATTATTATTATTATTATTATTAGCAAGCATTTATATAGTGACAGCAATGTACCTGGTGCTTTACAAAATAACTGAATAGACACAGTCCCTGCCCTAGAGCTTACAATCTGAGAGACGGGGGTAGGAGACGAAGGAAGGGGAACAGAGGGGGAGACAAGGAGTGTAACATTCACGAGGATGCAAGGTCCCAGGTGCATGCTCTTGGTTACATCAAGCCCTTCATGGCCTGGGCCCTGCTTATCTGTGGGATCGCCTCACTCCCCATGTGCCCATGCGACCCCTGAGATCGTCCGTCGGGGCCTTTTTGAAGATTCCCCGGGCGAGATGATTGGCCACTGATGTGAGATCTTTTTTGGTGGCTGCCCCTGTGCTGTGGAACTCGCTCCTGGAGGAGGCTCGGTTGGCCCCCATCTTCCTGTCATTTTGACGTTTGTGTAATGCCTGGCTGTTCCACCAGGCTTTTGGTGGGGGTTGTGTCTTTTTATGTATATGGGATTTTTAACTGTGAATAGTTTTAATGTTTGAATTGTTGTTCGCCGCCCCAAGCTGCCCTGTGGACTGGAGGGGTGGGATAGAAATCTTTTATAAATAAATAAGAATGATGGCTGGTTGGGCCATGTGGTGAGGATATGAGTACACGACCTTAGGTAACAGATTGTACTGGATGGAGGGTATCAGCAGGAGTTAGGTGAGGGGAGCAAGAAGTCGGGGAGGGCAGAGCAGAAGAGGTGGGTCTTGAGGAGGGATCTGAAGGTACAAAGGGAAGGGGCGAAGCGGATGTGGGCAGGGAGGGAGTTCCAGGCATGAGGGGCAGGGAGGGAGTTCCAGGCATGAGGGGCAGCTAGGGAGAAGGAACAACGGCGGTTAGGGGAGCAGGGGAGGCGTGGGAGGGCGAGAGAGGGGACAGAGGAGGAGTGGAGTTCACGGACTGGAGTATGGAGGGAAATTAGCTCAGAGAGATAGTGGGGAGCAAGGTTGTAGAGAGCTTTATAGGTGAAGACTAGGGGCTTGTGCAGGATTCGTTCAGGAAGGGGGAGCCAGTGAAGAAAGGAGAGGAGGGGCTACACGTGGTCGAAGCGATGGGCCAGGTGAATGACCCTGGCAGCAGAGGTTTGGACGAAGATATGGGGAGAAAGGTGAGAGCGGGGGAGGCCAGTGAGAAGGAGGTTACAGTAATCGAGGCAAGAGATGACCAGGGCATGAACAAGGGTTTTAGCAGAGGAGACAGAGAGAAAAGGGCGAATCTTAGCAATGTTATGGAGGGAGAAGCGACAGGATTTGGCAACAGAGTTGATGTAGGGTTTAAAAGAAAGAGGTGAGTCAAAGATGAAGCCTAAGCTACGGGCTTGGGGGACGGGAAGGATTGTGACCCCATCGATGAGGATCGACAGGGAAGAGGGAGAGGAAGGATGAGGGGGGGAGATAAGGAGTTCAGTTTTATGCATGTTGAGTTTGAGTTGACGTTGAGNGAGAGAGAGAGGGAGGAGAGAGAGAGAGTTGAGTGTCATCAGCGTAGAGGTGATATTGGAAGCCATGGGAGGCAATGAGTTTGCCTAGGGACAGGGTATAGATAGAGAAGAGGAGAGGGCCAAGGACAGAGCCTTGGGGAACACCAACCGAGAGTGGAAGGGAGGAGGAGGTGGAGTTGGCAAGAGACGCATTGAAGGAGTGGTCAGAGAGGTAGGAGGAGAACCAGTCGAGGACGGAACCACGGAAGCCAAGGGAGTGAAGTGAATCCAGCAAGAGTGAGTGGTCAACAGTATCGAAGGCAGCAGAGAGGTCAAGGAGGACATGAATGGAGTAGAGGCGATTAGATTTAGCCACAAGAAGATGGTTGGTGATCTTAGCGAGAGCAGTTTCAGTAGAGTAAAGGGGGCGAAAGCCAGATTAGAGGGGGTCAAGGGAGGAGTTGGCGGAGAGGAAGTAGAGGCAGCGGGAGTAGACAAACATATTCAAGAAGCTTGGAAGCAAAAGGAAGGAATGAGACAGGATGGTAGCTAGAGGGGTCAAGAGTGGACTTTTTGAGGATAGGAGAGACAGTGGCGTGCTTGAAGGCGGATGGGAAGGAGCCAGTAGAGAGGGAGAGGTTGATGATTTGGACAAGGGAAGGGGCGACAGTGGGAACAATGGAGGTCAGGAGGTGGGAGGGGATGGGGTCAAGGGGGCAAGTGGAAGGGTTGGAGGAGGAGAGCAAGGATGAGATTTCCTCAAGGGAGTGATTGCCTCACCCCCCTGGGCCCCTGGTTGGCTTGCCTTCTGATGAAACTGTAAGATTTGGCTCTTCCGCCAGGCATTTAGGGGGGAAAGAGGGGGGCATGGGTGAGGGTATTTTTATACAGTTGAGGGTATTTTTATGTTCTATGCACATGATTTGCGTTTTAATGTGGTTTTATATTGTTACTTATTTTCCAGGTTGTATTTATTTTTATACTGTGATTATTGTTTTTATTTGTGAATTTGTAAGCTGCCCCAAGTCGCTTTTTGCAAGAGGGGTGGGGTAAAATTTGAAATATAAATAAATAAACAATACTCACTATGATTATATCAGCAAAATAGTCTAAAATGTTTCAGCAGCTCAGCAGGGAGATAATTTGTTTAAAAGAAAAATAATAAAGCCAACAAGGGAAAGTGGGTTATTGAACTCCATTGGAGTTCATCATAAACTCTTTCATAACAGGCACCTTCGTGTCGCATGCAAATCCCTGACTCCCAAAAGAAGCCTCCGAGAAGAGGAAGCCTCTGTGTTCTAGCAGTGATTAGTATCCATTAAGATCCAACTCACTGTCGAATAAAGTGCTTCTGGCTGCAGGTTGATATTTATTAATGTATGTCTGAGACGGTTTCGTTTCTCTGTTTCCCAGCGAGGGATGGAAGGGAACCTTTATTATATTTTATTCTTGGATAGTACTGTAAATACTCCACTTTTTCTAAATCCCAGAATCTCCTGCACTGATCAGTCACTTTGCTCCCCATTTTAGTTTGCTTACAAGGGAGCACATCACAGCTAAGGCTGCTTTTCCATGTTACCTTTGTGCATGGGGACTTCCATGAGGGCTATTGCGGCTCTGTTCTCACAGGAATTAGTGCACATAGGAATGTGCTACTCTGATTTTCTCCCATTAGAACACTTATGCATGAACGGGTCCCCTGATGTAGCTCTTACAGTCACGGGTGTTCTCGCGGGGAAAAAAGCAGAATAGAGCATTCCTACATGTGCTAATTCCCGTGAGAATAGAGCCGTGATCGCCCTCACAGAAGTCCCCCCTCCCTTGGGTAATGTGAAAAAGAAACCTAAGTCTCTTCCAGGTTTGAAGGTCTGGGAGCATTGATTGCCTAGACTGGCTTCTACAAAATGAAGTGAAATTCACTTTTGCCAGCTGGGAAATGGACCTGTGATTGAAGTCAGAATAAATGGGCATCTGGCTGAGGTTTAAGGTCTCTAACAGTACTGGAAGATGTCTCTGTTCCTGTTATCGGTGAAACATGCCAAAAAGACTTTAAGAAGGAGCCAAGATTTTGCATGACATTTCTAAGCAAGTGGGTGAATGCTAAATCTTGACTAGTTCTCTCTCTCTCTCTCTCTCTCATATGCACACACAGTGCTGTTGTTTTTCCAGGCCTGATCTGTTGAGAATGTTGTAGGAAGAAGGTCCTGAATGCTGAAGTACTCCAGGTCTCAGAATGGCTGGGAGGGAAGAGGAGTGGGTTTTGAGGGGCGGGGGAGGTGAAGCACCATGGCCAAGGCATTGGGTTACTTAAATAATAAAGTTATCCCATAGTGTGGATGAGGGTTTTGCAAAATCACTCCAAAAGTACTCCATTAACCAATTGTTGCACATTGACAGGACTTCAGTTTGCATAAGCAGGAGAGGCGCGATATAAAAAATGGATAAATAAACCTACTTTTAAAAGCTGCCAGTTTTAGTGTTAACATTAGATTATTCTGCATAAGGCATTATTTAGTATATATCAGGATATCCTACCTAGGGCTTGTGTTCGTATAATGGGTCCTGGCATTCCCATGTTCAATCCCTGAAAACTAGTACATTGGGTCCAATGAGGGCAATTTGTAAATTTTTTCAATCAAGGGGTGGTTCAGAAGTTTGTGCCCGCCATTAAGGTATTTCGAGCTAAGATTGTGGCAAAGATAAGATATGGGGCCTTATTGTGGGGGATGTCGCCTGATGTGATGAATGCATTGGAGCCAGTGCTCCATAAGTTTTTGAGGAGTTTGATACAGATGTCAAACTCAACACCTTCAGTCCTGCTCAGACGTGAATTGGGGATGCACTCTTTAAGGGTGGATATTATGGAAACAATGCTGCTAAGTATGTTTAAAATTAGTTTTGGCCATGCAACTGACCTGGCAAATATGTGTTTATTAGAAAAACAGGCTAATGAGTGTGTAGGTTCTGCTTGGTGGAACAATATAAATGAGGTCCTAAATACAATTGGCCTTTCTTATTCATTTTTAATGAATTTTCCATTTAATGTAGTTAAAATTTTGATAAAGACTAGGGTTAGGGATCTGGAGGACCAGACAACTAGAGCCACAATTGCTGGACTACGGACGTCTCCGTGATACCAGTTTCTGGTCCCCGACCGCGGTGATGCTGAGTATATTAAGTGGGAGCTTCCATTTCAATACAAACGAGCTTTTTGCGCATTGTGATTCCAGACCATGCCATCTGCAGTTCTGGAGGGAAGATATATAGGGATCCCGTATGAGGATAGGATATGCCCTTTTTGTCGGTTGGGAATTGAGGATGTAGCCCACTATCTTTTCGTGTGCCCGATATTTTCTAGCCTTCGAGAGAAGTTGGAGAAGCTTCTTGACGTCCCGCTTCATTTAACAGTAAAACAGAAAATAGTATTCCTTCTTGAGGGCAAAAATTTCTTAAGGACAGAGTTAATGGCGCGATATGCGTTTTTAATGCAAAAGGTTAGGGTAAAGAATATGGGGGAGTTGGAGCATTAAGATAGGATTAAATGATGGATTTGTATTGTTGGAGGAGCAGCTGGTCAGCTGGGCTGGATATGCGATAAGTTATTATTTGAACGGCTGAGGTATTTTCCCTCTTATTTTGAGTTTTATATATGTATTAATATTGTGATTTTACATGATGTATGTTTTGTGTATTATTATTCTTTTTGTCATGTCCGGGGGCCAGTACAATAAACTTATATTATTATATATCAGGCTAGGTATAGCACAGGCTGAGGCAACGTTTATCAATACGCTTGTTAGCGGGGTGTGGAGGGGGGGCGAGAATGGTAGGCTTTCCTCAACTGCTCCAGAAAGGCCAGCACAAGATGGCTTGAGTATTGGAATTCCCTTAATTCAGGGCCCATTTAATAAACAAAACTCAAGAGAACTGATGAAGTAAAAGAAAAATGGAGACCAACCCCAAGTCACAACAGGTTTTCTAGTCTCAAGTTAAATCTTTGGGATATTCCAAGCTTGTTCAGGCATGGAGCCCTAGCCATTCCTCATGCAGCCTCCTCTGTTCTGAGTCCATGGGGCTTGTATAGCTCAAGTCACACCGTAACTAAATGGTCCTAAATGTCCTGGGCCCGTCATATCTGAAAGACTGTCTCCTCCTCTAAGTTCCACCACAATCCTTGAGGTCAGCTGGGACCATCCTTTTGCATGTTCCATCAGTGCATCAGGTCCATACAGAGAGGTGTTCCTGATGGCTGCTCCTCAACTTTGGGACCCTCTTCTTTTAGAGTTTTATTAAAACTTGGGCCTGAACATTTTCCAGAGGTGATACAAGACCTTGTTATTTGTCCCAGTGTTGACAGGTGGGAATAGGATTTGTTTGGGGTTGTTATTTGAGGGGGAATTTATGTTTTATCATATATTCATGCCTATTTTCATGTGCTGTTTTTATATGTTGGTACCCTCCTGAACCTTTCAATAGAGCACGATACAAAATAAAAGAAATAACTAGCCTCATATGTGACATTTGTCTTACCTTTAACCCTGGGAGGCGAGGAGGTGTGCGAGGGCTGGGGGAAGGCTCTCCAACAGAGTATAGAACTAGAGCCTGTGTAAAGGAAGGAGATTGCGTTTCAAGTACTTGAAAACACTTACTGGGCTTGCTGTTCCCCTTCTGTCCCTCCCGCTTCCTCTAGCCACTCATCCTGCTCTGTGTCTCCCACTGCTTCTGAATCTTTTCCTGCTCCATCTGATATCATCTAAAAAGCCTTCTCAAGGCTGATGGCACAACAAGGGAGATCTGCCACTGTGACAGATTTCTATTTAAGATACCTTGTTTGTGATGTTGTTTGGTAATGCAGCTGTGAATGTTGAAAGCAATATTCTCATTTGTATCCGGAATTGAATATGCCCTGTTCTTTACCAGCCTTTGAAACAATATTTACTTTCCAGTGTTTTGCCTTACTTTTGGCTCCAGTCTACTTTGTCATCTTGTCATTTTGTGTCTCTGGAATCTGATAGCCTCCATGGAGTTCCATAAGAGTTGTTTGGATTTATTTGTTTTTTATGCTTCCCCTCCCCTCCACTTTGCCCATCATCACTAAATACATGGAAGGTGATTTCCCTGTGGTGGGATTGGACAGCTCCTTATTTCCAGTTATTTCAAGCATCACCTATTTTTTCTCAGCAGGTTTAGCAGGTTTGGGGCTGGCAAATGCTGATCGCTTGGACTGAGACTATTGGGTTACTAGAATCTATATCCATTGAAGACTTAGCCAAATCCTAAACTCGAATGGTATTAACCCATTCTCGCAGATGGAGTTGGAGTGTAAGCCCTTTATTCCTAATGGGGCTTGAGTGGGAGAGTAGCATTCTCAAAGAAAGAACAATAAATGGAAATACGGCCAATTTCTCAGATAATCTTATCCCTGAATGGTGTAGTAGAATCCCCTGTTTGCTTAATCTGGAGCTGAAGTTTTAGTGTTGATTAAATAGTGGTGAATTTCTTTTCCAGATTATCTTCTATTGGACCAACGTCTGTTTGAGATGGTATGCAAGTTTTAGGGCCACACCGGGGCTTTCCTCAGTCTGGTACAAGTCAGAACTGAGCCTGAGAAAGCATCCTGCGTGGTCTGAAAGCTTACATACCCGTACCCAACAGAAGATGGTCCAGTAAAAGAGATCATCTAAACGACTTTAATATCCATCTCTGATGGTGATTATTGTGAAATAGGTTTTATTAATTTATTTTTGTATTTTATATTTTATGTTGTTTATTATGTTTGGATTTTGTTCTTTGTGTATGGTGTCTTGTTTGGCCATGGTGAAAGCTAGCGCCGAAATAAACATTATTATTATAATAATATCCATCTCTTACTCTGGGGACCAGCACAGCAACCACACTCTAATCAATGGATCTGCAGGTTCCATTCGACCTTTCCTACTCTCCAAAATGATATATTTCTTGTACAGGGAGATGAGGGGTGGGGAGGTGTCTTTCAGATGAGATCATGATCCTGTCTGCATGAACAACACTAAAATCTCAGTGGTTCTTCTCTTCACTTATCGTTACTGAAATGCAGAAGTAGCTGCATTTCAGTGACACTTCATATGTAGTTTGCAAAATGTTTTGGAATCCTTATAATAATTTTGCTTATGATTATCATCATCAACACATGGGGAGAAAGGAGGAGATTATTAGTTTATAAACTGCTGTTGCTTTCCTGTAGAATCCCTTTAAATCCAATATCAGACTTCTCTCACTTCCCTAATGACAAAATATTTCTAAAAATCAATTAGTGATTTCTGCGTATAGGGATTATCTTGCGCTCTTGGTAGTGATGGGATTTTTTTAACCTAAAGACCCACACTGTGGATCTGTTCCGTGGCTTGTGGATCTGGAAATTACTTCTAATTTTGCCTTCCCCTTAATTTAAGACTCTCTTGATGGATGGGTCGGGAAGCTGAGGGTGAGATGGGTAATAATTTTTTATTCCTATCTGTTTGTGTAGTCAGACATGTAGGAGTAAGCATTCAGCATTATTCTCTTCTAAGAACCATCTTGTCTTTCATACAGATTTTCCTTATGAGCCTCAGTGGGGGGTGGGGTCATCAAAGCTTCTATTCCTACTGAGGAAAAAATTCTGAGGGCGTGGGGGCAGTTGCATAAGAGGGAAAAGAACAGATGCTTATCTGAAACAGAAGTAACACACTTAGAGAAGAGGAAGAGAGAGCATGCGGCACTTAAAGGGAGTGGAACAGAACAGGAAGAGATCTCATTACAAACCAATGAGTGAAAATGAAGAAAATAGACATGTTTAGACTTTGAGGAAAGAAATACTAAAGAAGGTGGGAGAGAGGAGGAGTCATTTTGCTCTCAGCTGTTTGTTAAATTGTAGCAACAGGCTAAAAGTGTTTTGCGTTTCCCTCGTGTGTTTTTCTGCTCTGATGCCGGCCCCAGACTGGCAGGTGGAATCTGCTGGGAATCAAACTGGATTTTTAAATTGACCAAAGTTGACATGCTACTCAGCAGTAGCATTAGGATGCATTTAAGGCATCAAGCCAGCAGCAAAGGATTGGAATGAGTCCCCCCCTCCATACCTCCCCTTTCTCTGCATGTCAAAGAGCAGCTTTCATTCTTCATCTTGGGGTAACGTTATACCTAGAAATCCTAACTCTCTGCAGTTTTAAAAAAAAATAAACGAAAAGGATAGTGGGCAAATACTAGTCTAGTTCTTGAATTCCTTCATTCCACTTTCTAAAGCCAAAAATCTTCATTCCACTTTCCAAAGCCAAAAAAAGGAAGAAAAAAATAAGCAGCTTAGAGGTGGCCACATCTCTTAAACAGATATAAAACAATGTGAAAGCCACTTAAACAGGACTCTTGTGAGAGCTTCACTCACCTGATTTCTCCAACTTGGTACTTCCTTGGTGTCTCCCTGACTTTTCTCATACTTGGACAATTCATCTGATAGTTTATAAGGCAGCACCTCTCTTTACAAATGATTGGTTTGTATGTAAATGCTCAAGCAGCAATTTTAAATAAGTAGATTTTATTGGTCCAGCATGTGTGTTTACTTCCTGAAAATTTTCCAGCCCTCCTCTTTCACTTGTACACACCCCCTGAGACTGGAAAATGAAGTGTCTACCTGTCCCGGGTAGATTCTGTAGCTGTGCGCAGGAAAGACTGCATGCAACCCATATGCTGAAAGAAAATGAAAGCGACCGAAAGATGGCTGTTGTTCAACTCCCCCAAGCTAAGGAGCTGAATCAAGATGCTTGGGTTTGACTTGCTTTGACTCTGGCTTTTCTGCATTCCAAACTATATGAGACAGAGAAAACAGAGAGAGGAGTGTGTGGAGAGTGCACTGAGTTTCTGGCTAGCATGCTGGCAGGATCATGGTAGAGGCACTGGGAGCATCATGATATGCAGCTAACAGGTAAGATTCCCCCTGATATTAATAGTAAAAGTCTGGAAACTAAGTGCACTGCTGCATTCTAGTGAGGTTTGACCAAGGGGGGAGAGATTGTGTGGAAAATAAAAACCCCATATGTAGTAAAGTTGGATTTCTTTGATGTTTGTTGTATTCTTTATAAGCAGCTATTTTTTTCTTTGTATGTTTACATTTGTTTCATATACCATGGTAAATGCATAAGGGAGAGGGTAGTGTGAACACCTTTCTGCTTCCTGTGCAGAAATCAAGGACAGGGATATTCCACTGAGACACCAACCATGTGAGAGAAGGGAGTCAAGAATCAGAAAATGAACATAATTATAGTGTTCAAAATAAATAATTGCTTTGATCCTTTTTTAACTGGCATCTCTAGCAGCCAGGAAAGTAGATCAGCGAAAGCAAACTTGCATGTGACTTTTGACTTCTGGGCAAGGGCAAGGGCAAACATATCTTAATTTATTTATTTTTTTGGATGAGACAGAACGACATTCAGAATGTGGTAGTAGCAGCTGGCATTGTAATGTTGCGGTCAGTGTAAAATTTTGCCAGCCTAAGCTTCCTGCTCTGCAGTGAAAAATGATAAATCAAAGCTGTTCAGGAAATCCTACAGGTTGTTCATTGAAACAGGAGGATTTTTTAAAGAAAGGTATTCAACACTGATAATGCTGTCAAATTTTCTGACAACTTAAGTTTAAATGCCATCCTGTCAGAAGATAGAAACCTGAATATCTTTAGATTTTGTGCTGTTTGATAGTCTTAAATGCTTGCAAATATTTTTAAATACTTATAAAATCCAGTAAGTATTTTCTGAAGAAGTCCAGTATTAAAATTTCTGAATTAAACTTTTAGTTACCTTGAGACAACATGAATCCCACTTGATGGTTGTCTCCCACAATGTACTAATTAATATAGCTAGGTCATTCACAGGGGTCATCTACACTAGGGAGAAGTGGGAGGTTGAGCTAAGCTCCAGCTAAACAGGCTCATTTTAGTAAGCTTGATTTTTAAGAACTTCCCCCCTTTCCTAGTTCAGACACCACTGTAGGTACTTCCTCTTTGCCAGAGGCAGTTCACCAGAGGCAGTTGCTAGCTTGCTCAAGCAAAGCAGGTTTGTATGTTGTTTTGTGTCACTTACTGCTAAAAAATCCAACAGCTGCTCTTGTATTTACATAATCAAATGAGTATGAATTCCTTTTTTTAAAAATAATTAAAATATTTAAAAACTAAAAACAAAAACCCCATCTCCCAACAAGTTAGCAGGAGTCCTTTTTTCACTCCCATGGCCTGTTCTTTTGATCGACGTGCTGAAAAGGAATAAGTTCAGTAATGCTAGGAAGTCCCAGCAGATAGCAGCAGACCGCATCAGATTCCAAATGTTTTTGTTTGGTCCTTATGCTTAGCAGGTGTCCTTTGCATTTTACTTTGGGAGATCATTGAGAAGGGGAGAAGCTGCACTGCGCTAATGAAAGAATTACTCTAGATAGTCCCTTTCAAACGGATCTGTCCTGTCTCTTTGCAGTACATGGGAACAAGTCAGCTTTATTATCTAGATGCAAACAGAAGTAAGGGATGTCTTGTTGTACTGAGGCTTGATGCACTTGCTTCCATTTTTTTTGAGTGTAAATACCAAAGTGGTTTGTATGGTAAAACTGTCAGTTCTGTATGTGCCATGAGGACAGCTGTAAGTACTACTCAGTGTCCTTAGAAGCCTCATTTTAAAGAAAGTGTCGAATGAGCATAATTTGACTTTTGTAGTGGAGTGTTGAGTTTCATGTGCTAAACAGACCAAGGCAAAAAAAGCTTTACCTGCTTGTCAGTACCTTGCAGAGCACTTGGTTAGAGGGCTGTAAGAGAATTAGCAGTGTGTTTGCTAGCTAAGCTTTAGATTTACCATGCTAGAGTCCTAGATTCTACTCCTTGCTGTGGCCTTCTGTATCCTGTTCACTTGTTTGTAGAAACCAAGAAGGAGGGCAACCTTACTTCCTTACCTTGTAGAGAGAACTGGAAGTGCAGACTGCAGAGTGAATATTAAACTCATGATATCCTGTGTCCAGTTACAGGGACCATATTCCCCCTGTCAGGACATCCACTTTAGGTGAAATTGCAATGCCGGATGTGCTGGAGAGCAGCTCTTTTCTGCCTTCCGGTGCTTCATGTTTTGGCACCACTACATAGTTGGTGGTTCCGTGCCCAGTTGGGGGGGGGGGGAGGGGGCTGAATGTGGGAGCAGCTAACACTCCCCAAGCCCTAGCAAAATTCTGCCCTTGAAGGATGACTTCTCACGCTGGGCCTCTGCTCAGGTCTGTTGTACCAAAGTACATTTCATTAACAACAATAGCCAGTACCTTCATGGCACTGAAGGATAATTTATAAACCGCCTGTCTCAAAGACTGACTGGACAAGTATACAGCGAGATATGCAGCTTTCATATTAGATACCTGTAATTTCTGAGCTTTAATCCTGTCTCAAAGTATTTCTGTGACTTCTAGCTTGCCTTCCAGATTAATGATAATATAAGATACCTGGAATATTCCTGGGAAGAGTTAATAGTGGCGGTTTTGAAGCTGGGGCAATAGAGAAATAAGATATTTTGATCCTTTATAACGTGCAGTAATGTACTGCATATACACGTTACAGTATTTTGCAAACAAGTTTGGGGTATAGACTCTCCTTTCCAGCCTTGCCACCTATAAACACTGAAGCAGAGAACACACTGCTTTATCTGCATTTTATGGTTCTGGGCAGTAACAAGTGGTGTAAAAACTGTGGTTTGAAATGTGGGTCTTAAAGAAAGCCAAGAACTGCTTTGTGCACCTGCCTGTCAGGCTGCTTTTGCCAAGATCATGTGAAATTTTGCCAGAGTCCTGATGACACATCATGAACAATTGGCTAGTTCATGTAGCTATGTAGTTGACTCTCCCACACCAAGTGCTGTCTTCATCTCTGGAGTGGAGGTGTATGCATGGAATATATTTGAAAAGCTCTCTCTTTAGGCAGCATATGGTGTCTCCCATTGTTCTGGCCAAGGCCTGGGTGTGGCTTCTTTTAGTAATTTAACAGTGCTGCTCCTTAATTAGTTGAGGGAGTTTATTATGACACAAGGCACACCCTCTTTCTCTCCCACACCACCTGCAGGCTATGCGTGCTGGTGACTTTGTGATGTAGGACGCTTCTCCAGAAACAAGTGGAACCAGTCTACTAACCCACTGAGCTACCGTGGGGTAACAACTCCCAATCACTTCCGTTACATCCACAAGTGGCTGGCCATCGCTTAAAGCAAAGCGTCAGTATGTAATAACAAGGCATAACTGCAAGCTTTCCTAATGGAGTCTGCACTATTCAAACATTTTACAGATTTGGTTATACCCCCAAAAGCTGGGTTAGATTCTTTGGGGGCAGAATCTTGTTCTCTCAGTACCTTATTCTGGAGCCATTGCAAGAATACTCTTCTTTGGGGACTCTACATTTGCACTTATGCATATATGACCCTAGCAGTGAGTACACAGAACCCTCTTTCAAGGCATACGTGTGTGTGTGTGTATACATACTCAAATATGTTTGTGCAGTGTCCTATGTCCGATGCGGTGGCCTTAGTGGACGCATCCCCCAGCTGCCTTGGTTCCTTCACCACATGAAGAGAGAGATCTCTGTATCATTCCTCACATTTAAGATTACAATGTCCAGTAGGCACAAGCATCTGGATTGATTTACGGATCCGTATCTGTTCTGGATTTGGATCTGTAATTTCTGGATTAGTTACGGATTCAGATTCGGATCTTGTTAAAGTCAGTGAGAAATTTTCCCATTTAAGTCAATGGGAAGCCAATCCATGCACCCATCTGTACTCCCTGCCAGGACAGTGGGTCTGACCTCCCCAGCTCCCAGACCATGGAGTGTACTTACTGGCCTTTGGCGGGGAAGGCTTGATTGAAGCTCTGCGAGCCCGTTGCTGCTGTGGGGGGCATCCTGTCAGGCTCCTTCACCACAACATGCTGACGAGCTCTTGGCTGCAGAGCATGCATGTGCAAAATAGCCGCCGGGTCCGTCTTGCTTATGCACAGCCCTTTTCCAAAATGGCGGTGGCAGTCGCTGCCAGTTTGGAAAAGGGCAGCCATTCTGTACATATATAGCAGCCATTTTGCGCATACGCAGACTGGTTGCCCTTTTCTGAAATGATGGCGACACTGCCAACGCCATTTTGGAAAGGGTCTGTGCGTGTACAAAATGGTGTCGACAGTCATCTTGCACATACGCTATCTGAAGATGGGAGCTCAGGAGCACGTCATGGCAAGGGAGCCTGCTGGGAGGTCCCCGGCCCCAGCAACAGCGGGCCAGTGGAGCTTCAATCAAGCCCCCCCCAAGGCCGACAAGTACATTACTGGGCCACGGGTGGGGGTGGGGGGTGGGTGGATCTGGAACTGGCAGGGCATAATTCGAATTGACCCATAATGGGCCGTTACAGATCAATCCGAACCGGGAAAGCCCATCTTTAATCTCTACCATTGTATATAGTCCATTTCTTTCTTTCTTGCCTCCAGGGGAAAAACTTCTTACTAGGAACCTCTAAGCTCTGCAGTTCCTCATACTCTGTTTCTAAACTTCCAGGAAAACTTTGGATCACTGCTAAATTTGAATCCCAGTTTGAGAGTTTAAATTAAAACAAAACCAAAAAAGGGAGGGCTGAACAAGTACCTTGTGAAAATTCTCACGAGTTTGGGCACCAGGATTGATTTCCCAGTAATTACCCAAGCCCATGACAAATTCTCAGCAAGAAATTAAAAAATAATAAATGTAGCTGCTCATGCGCAATGGCCGCTAGGCTATTTTGCGCAGATAGCCACCGCCCTAAACCAAAATGGCAGTAATAGCATCATGGCCATTTTGGTGAAGGGCAGTGGTCATTTTGTGCATCCGCCACCCTTAGCCAAAATAGCAGAAATGCTAGTGCTGCAATTTTGGTTACAGGTGGTGGCCATTTTGTGTATGTGCAGAACAACCCAATGGTCATGTGCACATGCAGTTAATCTTTTTCCTTTTTAATACCTCGCTGAGAATTTTGCAAGATATCTTCAGGCATCCCGAGGTTCTTGGTTCGTCCCAAGATAAACTGAGAGTCAAGATTTCAATAAGATTTCTCACTTTTGTGAGATCTCCTTTCAGCACTAAAAAAAGGTGGGTTTTTTATTAATTATTTGGAGGAGGAAATGTCCTGAGCTTTGATAGGATTATTCACTCAGTTCTCCACGTGTCTGTCCACATCAGTCCTACAATGGGTCATTCCCCGGTTGGACCAGCAGGTGGCAGAATAAAGCTAGAACTGACTCTGTCTATAAGAGGGACAAGTCCTCGCCGTGTAACCTGTTTAGTTCTCTACCTCCAAACCAGCAGATCTGCAGAGCTATGTCTCACCATTGCTTGCACAAAACACTGTTGTTCTCAGTCCAGTGAGTTATAGGGTGTATTGAGCAGCTCTGAGCTCTGCATTCGTACTTTTTCTTATCGGCAGGGCCAGGGCTAGCCCCAGGGTTTGCAGGGCCATGTATGAAGTCTTGGTGCAGGGCCTGATTTGTGTAATTACATAATTAGTACTTTAATTTGCATAATTTACTCTTGTGCCTGTACACATGCCCTATCAGGCCCACCACTTACCCCTTAACTTTTTTTTAGGATTTTAGATGTTTTAATTTTGTGAATCAGTGTTTTAATGTTGTTTTAATTGTGTTATTTTTTGTATTGTAAGCTGCCCCGAGATGCCATGGGCATGAGGGGGTGGCTAAGAAATATAAATAAATAAATAAATTGACTTTCTACACACAGCACCCCCTTGCCTAACCCTAACCCCAACTTCCATCCCACAGATCCGCCCGCCTAGCCTCCCTGCATCCCCCCCAGAGTGCCCCCTCACCTACCCCCCATCTTTCCTCCCACAGTTCCATCCTGAGGGGGAAGGCACACAGCATCTTACATAATAAAACCATACAGAAAATACAATAAAATGCCATTAAAAGAAATAAAAATAATTAAAACCCACCCTCTCCTTGAAACCCTCCCACTTCATCTCCTAATCCTGCCTGCCAAATGCTTTACAAAAAAGAAAAGTTTGCAATGCCTCCGGAAAACGCTCAGGCTTGGACTCTGAAGTATCTCTGGGGGAAGTGAGTTCCATAACGTTGGGGCAGCAACTGAGAATGCCTCGATGCACAGGCCCTTGTTGTATGAACAAGATTAGCAGGTGGCACCTGCAGGAGAGTGGATCATGGAAGGAAAGGTGGTCCCTTAGATATGTGGGACCCAGGTTGTTTAGGACTTTTAAAGGTCAAAATCAGCACCTTGAATTGTGGCCAGAAAGCGTTAGGTAGCCACTGCAGGCTATGAAGTGCACGTGTAATGTGCTCATTGCGATCGACCTCCAAAAGGAGCCACCACATTCTGCACTAGCTGCAGTTTCCAGACAGTCACCAAGGGCAGCCCCACGTAGATAGGGTTGCTACCTATGTATATTTTTTCAGGTCTCTTATGAAAAATACATGTTACAGGGCCTGCATTGGGACCTATGGCACCAATGCAGGCCCTGCAACATGTATGTTGCATAAGTGGCCTGAAAAAATATACATAGGTGGCAACCCTACATGTAGAGCGCATTACAGTAGTCTAGCCTTGAGGTGATGAAAACATGGATGATGGTGGCCAAATTGGAATCAGAAAAATAGGGACGCAGCACCTCACCAGATGGAGATGGTGAAAAGCACTCCTGGCCACAGCCACAACCTGGTGATCCATGTGCAGGAGAGGGTCCAGAAGCACTCCAAGGCTACGAACCAGAGTAACCAGAGGGGGCTGGACCCTTTCAATAACAGGAGTCCCAATTTTCCTTTCTGTCAAAGTTTGTGGTATTTGTTCATATGGAGATAGAATGAGAAAGGGGAATGGAAAAAATGGGATTGGAGTGAGAATCATGTTGTTAGACATTTCTCTGACTTTATCCAGCAAAGTCCCCATTTTCTGTGTGGCATGCTGTTCTTTCAGGCACTAATAGGAGAGGATTTCATTGGCAGTTTTCTCTCTTGGTTTTTTGTTCAGTTGTAGGATGTTAGCAACACAGTCCACTGTGAATTAGTCATCCTTTGTGGATGGACCAATCACATCACAGCAGAGGAGGAGTTGAGCTAGAGCAAGCAGGGACATTGGGGGTGGAGCAGGACTTGTGTTTGACATATCTCCACCCTTGTCAAGAGCATTATATCCATTTACCTTGTTCTGTATAGGACAGCAGGCTAAACTTGATGTGAGAATATTACATACATTTGGTGTTTTGCAACTGTCGGACCTGCTTGAAATGAATGCTTAGAGAACATCTTTAATTGTGGGAACATACTGAATGGGTAAAGTGTGGTGGTGATTTCAGGTCATCCGACAGAGAATTTTAATAATGTAGTATGACTCAGCAGTGCAGACTACTTGAGAATATAGAATGTGGTTTCTTTTAAAACCAATCAGAATTCTACATTTATTTATTGATGTGGCTTCACCGTGTGCTTTGAAGCCACAAAAGGTGCTGTATAGACGCAGATTTGTCTTACAGTAACTGTTAATCTGGGATATTCCCAGTTAACATAACAAAATATTACTGGAGGATTCAAACTGATAGCAAGATTTCTCTTACTAGATTCATCCTTTTCCCACAACTTCTCATCTTTTTGATCTATGGCAACAGCAGGTATTTTAAAGCATGAAACAATCGCGTTAATTATTCTAAAAGTGACTATGAAAGTATGAATTTTTGATACAAGGGGTACAGCCAGATGAGCCCAGTCAGGTCCAATCCCTGCAAGCGCTAGGGTAGGCAGGCAGTTTCAGGCACCATACTGCAGGGCCAGCATGGAGAGCAGGGTAGACGGTCCTCCCCCTGTGGGAAAACCGGGTGGGCTGCTGTCGGCCATCCTGCCACATTCCAGGGCAGACTGAGGCACAAGCCACATGTGCGTGCACCCAGCCCAGCCTGCCTACTCTCCTGCCACCAGCCATGATGTGGCCATGCGGAAATGGTGACTGAACCTGCTGCTCAAAGCCCTGTGGCGGATGGGCACTGGCCCCGTGAGCGGTGGTGTATTTCTGGGATTTAGGCAGCCTTACCCCACTTCGGGTGAGGCTGCTACACCCTGCATCCTAAGTCATTTTCAGAGGAGAGAGGGTGTAGTAGCCAGCTGCCCACCTCGCCCCAGGGTGGGGTGAACATCTGGCAGCAGCTGGGCACATGAGCCACTACACTGCATGGCAGCGGTGCCCAAAATGCGGTAAACAGATTTTGATAAACATAAGTCACAATCCTCATTCATCCAAATACTTGGGGGGTGCATGTGTGTAGATTGTATACCAAAGTGACACACTAAACTTAAGTGGGTGCCAAATCCTCATAGCAAAGGGGCATCATTATGCAACACAACCAGAGTCAGCAGGCTACTGCCTGTAATATGGGAGTGTGAAACACACATCTGCTTGGGGGGCATAGTTAACAGTGATCAGACCACACCACAGGGCTGTGCTGCATTCTGAGGGATCACGTGACCCTTTGTCATTCCACCTCAGTCCTCTTCCTCTGCAGGTTGGGGGCAACACTGAAGCTGGGGACAGGAGGGCGTGAGCTGGCTCCTCACCCCCCCCCCCCCTTTTCCCTCTATCCTTTCATTTGGGTTGGGGAGAATGGGACAGCTGAGTAATGACTCCAAACCTTCCCTCTTAATCACTAGTCCCCACTGTCCTCCCAGAGAACTTAGGAGTCGTGGCTCCCACACCCCCTCCCCATCTAACTTACTAGGTCCCAAACCTTTAACAGAGTAGTCAGGACACCTGGCTTCCAGCCCCTCCATCCACTCTAACCCGAAAGGCTGCACTCCCTTTACAGGCAACCCAACGGTCCTGGTTCCTAGCCTGGTCTATTCTTCCCTGCTTTCTGTCTTGTAATAGACAACTCTGGAGTCCTGGGCCCAAGTCTCCCCTTTAGCCCTCTAGCCCCCACTCCCCTTACAGAGGACTCCAAAGTCCTAGAAAATATCCAGGGCTGGCCTTAGATATTGCGGGGCCCAGGACGGGGGAGAGATGTGGGGTCCCATTGTCCTGCCAACGGCAAAGCCACCAGTGGCCGGCAGGCCTAGGGGCACTCCACGGGTTGCTCTATGGCTCGGTCTGCGGGCACTACCCAGGCCTGGGCTTGGGGATGGGTGGAGGGGGCGCTCACCTCCACCCATTCCCAAGACCAGCCATTTTTCGTGGCACTTATCGCCTCTGCTGGTCTGGGCCCCGTGCTGGGCCAGCTCACCAGCTTCTGGGTCGTGCCGGGACCCACAGCAGGAAACACATTGAATCTGCTGCTGCGCTGCCCACCACCACCAGAAGTTGCCAGGGAGTGAGGGGGAGGTGGAGCCCCGCCTCTCCCTTATTCCCTGGCCAAGACAGGCAGCAGAGGGGACCAGGGAGTGAGAGAGAGGTGGGGCCTCTGCCTCTCCCTCAATCCGTGGCCGAGACAGATAGTGGCCAGGAGCTGGGGCCCCCAAGTGCAGGCCCCCCTCCCCCCAGGAGTGGGGCCTGAGGTGACCACCCCAAACTGCCCCACGGTAAGGCCAGCCTTGGAAATACAATGTCTATCTGTAAGTGGAATAACAGGGAGGGAGGCTATAGGGCAGTCTTCTCAACCTGGTACTCGGGACTAAAAAGTTATTTCCCTCAATTCATGCCATGCTATGCCAAATCACTTTATACAAAGTAGAAATTGATTTTAATATGCAGTGAAAGGAGAGGGGCTGGTCTGAATTGGAACTGGTTAGATCCTCCTCGAAAAACTAAATTCTGGTATGATTTGCACCACATGCAACTCCCCCAACCCTCATGAACATGGAG
This sequence comes from Sphenodon punctatus, assembly GCA_003113815.1. NCBI lineage: Eukaryota > Metazoa > Chordata > Lepidosauria > Sphenodontia > Sphenodontidae > Sphenodon > Sphenodon punctatus. The sequence continues at coordinate 3,386,028 of QEPC01010142.1, forward strand.
CAGAATTTAGCTCTAAATATTAAAGTGGAATCTTTGTTGGATTATTAATCCAATGTTGGAGGGTGGGAACAGATTTTCTAAATCTAATCTCCCAGTATTTACAAAAGCCAAATTCTTGGGGAAAATGGTTATCAAGAGAGATTCAAAGTGCTGAAATGTAATTTAAAATATACAAAGTATAATTCATAGCTTCAAAACCGATTCAAAATGTGCTGCTTTCTTTTCTTTTTTGTTTTTGTTTTGTTTTAAAACGTTTTATTGAGTTCTTCAGTAACACACACACAAAAGAAAGATCCATTCTTACATTTTGTTCAACATTTCATCACCCCCCCTCCCTCCCTCTCAACCACTCCCGTATCGCATTGTTAGTCCTGATAGTCTACTTTCCGTGTGCATTGTTGACTTCTTAACGTTGCAAGGTCTCCAGTGAAGTTGTTGGGAATTAGTCCCTTCCCTAGAGCTCCAGCTGCTGAACTCCCTGTCATGTACATCGTTCTTCACTTAGTACCTTGTAGATTGCCGACCACTTGCCAACAAATTCTTCCTCATTACCATTTACCTCCACCAAAACCTTTTCCATGGTTATGTTATTCCACATTCTGTCTTCCCAGTCTTGCTTTAAAGACTTGGTTTCCCCCTTCCAGTTTTTTGCAATCGCGTAAAACCCTGCCACCATACATTCTCTTGCCAATACCCATTGATTTTCGTCTGTTAACTTATCAAGTGATTGCCCCAGGATGGCCACCTCCGGAGTAAAAGGTAAGTTTACCCCTGTTGATGTCTGCATATATTTCCACACCCATCTCCAATAGTCTAGAATTTGTGGGCAGCTCCAACAATGATGAATCAAATTTCCCTGGTTTCCGCACCCCCTCCAACATTCCCCCTTGCTCCCTTTGTTCCAGTGTTTTTTCCTGTCCAGAGTTATGTAATATCTATAAAAAACCTTTAGGATGGTGTCCTGAGTGTCCAGTGACTTGAATTTATCAAAAAAAAATCATGTGGCCTGTGGTTTGGCCGGTTTGTCTAGCTTAATTTGAAGGTCTCTCTCCCACTTGCTCCAAACTAGAATTGGTTCTTTGTCTTCAACCTCCTGAAGAGTCCCATATATTTTGCTAAGACTCCCTTTGTTGATCTCATGATCAAAAAGTATCTTTTCCAATCTAGTCGGTTTTCTCTGAAATGTTAAGATGATATTCCCCTGTGTAAAATAACTTTTCAGCTGTGCATGTTGAAGAAAATCTACCTTCCTTTTCATGAGTGATTCTAAGTACTCTATGTTTCTAAACTCCACTGGAGTGAATAGCTGCTCTGCCCGGGTAATCCCATGAACCTTAAGCTGTCTCCTAAATGTGACCACTACATTCTTTTCCCTAAGTTCAACCCTATCAATTGTTGAATAAGGTGAGACTATCATCTTCATTTTCATTCTTTTTTGTATTTGTTTCCAAGTTTTCAAGGCCCCCCTTGCAAATGGATGTTTACTCTATTTTTTCTTATCTATTTTACCCACATCCACTAGGAAATCTAAAAATGAACTGATTCCCAGGTTTTCCTTTTCGATTTCTACCCAGTTTCCCTGTTTTGGATTAAAATACCATTTGTTTATAGGGGCGAGCTGTGCCTCCTTATGATAGAGTCTAATATTGGGCACACCTAGGGTGATTTCAGACGTTACGAGATCACGCTGAACCACACTGAACCACGCTGAACCCCCCCGGGGGGCCAAAGGGCCCTGAACGTCTGAACGGCGCGCGCCAGATGTTCATCACGCTCAATACCCACATGGGGTCAGGTTCAACCACGCTTCCCGGGCTAGCCGGGGGAAGGTCCCGGGAAGCGTGGTCAAACGAACCCCCACAGGGAACCAAGCAAAAGTAACGTCTGGACGCCAATCCCCCAGCGGAACCAAAAAAAAAGAGCCCCAGCCGGGGACGAGGCACGCAGCGTCGCTGCCAGGCAACCAGCATCAACACAAACACCGGAGGGAGATTTAAAGCGAGAGCAGCAGCAAGCAAGCGTGGCGGGATGGAGCGAGGAGGGAAGCGGAAGAGAGCGGAGGCACAGACAGCGACAGCGGCGGGACAGGAGGCGGAGGAGGTGCAGCCAGGCCCAGCGATGCAGGCGGAGGAGGCACAGGCGCAGGAAGGGCGCACACGGGAGCACCCGACCAGGGAGGCGCCCCGGGAACAACACCCACAGCTGAAGCCGGGTCGCGCCGCCCCGGGGACAGCGGCCGGAACGGGCCCACAGGAGGCACCCAGGAAAAGGGTAAGGGCACCCACCTGGAGGGGAACAGGGGGCACGGGTGAACCCCCTGTGGGGGGGCCCGGCGGGACCCCGGGCGGAAGGCAGGGGGGCAGGGGGCCCCCGAGAGGGGCCACACCCCCACCCAGCAACCACCCACCCCCACCCCGGGGGGGGCCGGGGGGACCCCGGGCGGAGGGCAGGGGGGCAGGGGGCCCCCGAGAGGGGCCACACCCTCACCCAGCAACCAACCACCCCCTTTCCCCCCCCAGACACGAAAGTCGGCCCGGGCGGACGAGCCCCAGGAGGAGCCCGGCCCCGCGCGCCCGGAGGCGCACCCCCAGGAGGAGGTGGAGGAGGAGCAGAGGCAGGTGCAGCAAGAGCTGGACCAGGAGGAGGAACAGCAGGGGCCCAGCCGGAGGAAGGCCTACCACAGAGGGGGACAGTGGGGCCTCCAGGAGACCCGGGACTTCATACGGATATGGGGGACCCTAGAGTACCAGCTGGAGCTCGCAATCAACCAGCGCAACGAGCATGTCTACCGGGACATCGTGCGCGACATGGAGGCGGCGGGGCACGAGCGCACTGTCAACCAGTGTCGCTCAAAGGCCAAGGAGCTCAAGAGGGGGTACAAGGCCCTCAAGGACAATAACAGCCGCTCCGGCCACGGGGCCCGCACCGCCCCCTACTACGATGCCCTGGACCGCATCCTTCACATGAAGGGCTCCATAGTTGCCCCACGCCTGGTGGGCAGCGCTGTGGTCCAGGGCAGGGAGCGGGCCGAGGTACCCCCTCCCCTCGCCGCCCGCCCGGTAGACACGAGCTCAGGGGACCCCCACCCCCAGGAGGACCACCCGGGACCCGCAGAGGCCCCAAGGCCCCCCCCCAGCAGCAGCCCGGAGACATCCCAACGCCGGGCCGGCCAGGCGGAGTCGGAGGTCGGCACCTTCACCACCCTCAGCCAGTGGTCCCAGGGGGAGCACTCCCAGGGTGAGGCGCCGGGCTCCGAAGGCTCGGAGACGGACATAGAGGGTAAGCGGGCCCCCAGGGCAGGGGGGGGCACGACCAGGGGGCCGGTGGCAGGGGCGGGGGTGGGGGCCCTGCTGCAGGGGCCACAACCAGCCCCCTTCACCCGCTCCCCCCTCTCCCGCCCGCAGGACATGGGGAGCCCCAGGACCGGGCCAGCGAGACGGTGCAGGCCCCCGCGGAGGGCACAGGAGAGCAGGTGCCGGACCCAGGTAAGGCGGGAGGGCTGGGATGGCGGGAGGGCCCCCCGGGCGCCAGCCCAGGGGGGCCTCCGGCCTCAGTGGGGGAGGGGGGGCAGGGGGCCCCGGGACCCGACCCCGCTAGGGGACAGGGCCCTGCACTGACCCACCCGCCCATTTCCACAGGGCAGCCCCCGCGCGCGGCGCCTCCGCCGGCCGCGGCCCCAGCCCAGCGGATGCGGGAGTACCGGGCGCGGGTCCGCAGGCGCAGGGAGGAGCAAGCGGAGGACATCGTCCGCAGGGCGGAGGAACAGGGGGAGCGCATGATCGCCTCCGTGGACCGCATGGAGGCGGCCATAGAGCGGTCCATGGAGAAGGCCCTGGAGACAGACCGCCGGCTGGAGGCGGAGGTGCGCCTGGAGCGGAGGCGGGAGCGCCGGGAGCACCAGCGGCAGCAGGGGCTGCTCAGGGGCCTCCGGCAGGACATACAGGGCATGGTGCGGGAGCACAGTGCAAAGATGGACAGGTCCCACGACATTGGGACCTCCCTGCTCCTGCATGCGGGCACCATGTGTGCCTACGTGATGGCCGGCGCACCTCCGGGCGCCCTGCCCGCCCAGGTCCCCATGCCGGGCCCCTCGGCGCCCCCGGGCCCAGCCCTGCCGCCCCTGGCGCCCCCCCGGCCCCAGGGCCCTCGCATGCGCCTCCCAGTGCCCCCGGGCCTCCGGAGGGTCCAGCCCCCCCGGGGCGCGACCGGGGCACCGGGCACAGCTGCCCATCCGCCGCCCGGCCCCCTGCCGGGGCCGGGACCGGCCCAGGACACGGCAGGGGACACGGACAGTGGGGGGGAGGGGAGCTCCCAGAGCTCGGTGGGCCCAAGCGGCCGCACGAGGGGTCGGCCCAGGAAACGCGGGGGGATGGTGGGAAGGGGGGGGAGGGGGAGGGCCACATGAGGGCGGGTGGTGGACGGGGTCACGGGCACGGGGGTGGGGAGGGGGCACAGGGTGATTGTGTGAACTGTGTGGGCAATAAAGTGTTGTAAAGAGACAGTTGTCCCCGGCCCGTTTGTGGGGGGGACAGGGCTGTGGGACCGCGTGTACAGGGGCATTGGCACGGAAGGGGGGGTGGGGCCCCCAGGGGCGGGAAGGCCCTCACAGCGGGCCCCCCCGGGCGATGTGGGTTGCAAGGGCGTTCCGGATCCTTTTGGCATACCGGTACTCCCGGGGGTTCCCTGCGTTCACGTACAGGGGAACAGGACCGGGGGGCCGGTGGGGCTCGGGGTACTCCAGGGCCGCCCCCTCGGTCTCGCACACATTGTGCAGAACGCAGCAGGCACCGATCACCAGGGCGGAGGTGGGGACGGTGAAGTCCAGGCGGCCAGCTATACTCCTCCAGCGCTGCTTCAGGGCCCCGAAGGCACGCTCCACCACGGTCCGGCTCGCACACAGGCGGGTATTGTATACCTGCTCCGCAGGGGTGCTCGGGACAGGGTAGACCTTCATCAGCCAGCGGGTCAGGGGGTAGGCGGGGTCCCCCAGGATGCAGGGGGGCATGGGAACACCCTCGATCCACCTCATGCCCATGTCCGCGAAGTCCCCCCGGTACATGCGGGCATAGAAGGGGGAGATGGTCATGATCCTGGCGTCGTGACTCCGGCCGGAGTTGCCCGTGTAGATGTCTATGAAGCGGGCCCGGTGGTCCACCACCCCCTGCAGGTGCAGGGAGTAGTATCCGTGCCGGTTCACATACTCCAGGGCCTCCCCCGCGGCCGGGCGCAGGATCTCGATGTGTGTGCCGTCCACGGCTCCGATGCAGTTCGGGAAGCCCCCGGCCGCGAAGCCAGCCATCACAGCGCCCTGGTCCAGGAGCTGGATGGTCCTGTCGAGGAGCACGCCCTCCACAGCCTCGCACACATCCCGCACGATGCAGGCGACCGTGCTGAGCCCCACCCCGAAGTGCTGGGACACGGAGCGGCAGGAGTCGGGCGTTGCGAGGGCCCAGACCCCTATGGCCACCCGCTGGACCATGGGGATGGGCTCCCGCATGGAGGTGTGCTGCCGCTCCAGCCAGGGCGTGAGGAGCTCCGCTAGGCGCAGCAGGGTGGCCTTGCCCATCCGGAAGTGGGACCCCCACTCGGCCTCCCCCCAGTGGGCCTGGGCCCGCTCCCACCAGGCCTGGGGCCGCTCCGTGACCCATAGGCTCCGCGCTATGGGCATAGCCAGCAGCGCTGCCCGGCGGAGGGTCTGCGTTGCCCAGCGGAACCGCCTCGCGGCCCCTCGGAGCGCAGCGGGCCGGGTGAGGCTCCGGCAGGCGGCCAGCCACGCCCCCCAGGCCCGGCGCCGAGCCCTGAGCCGGGCACGGACTCTCCTGCGGGCCTGCTGGCCCCGGAGGCGCACGCCAGCCCGCAGGGCCAGGACATAGCGCAGGCGGACGGCCAGGTGCACCCTCTCGGTCAGGAGGCACAGCTGCTCAGTGTGGTCACGGTGCCACTCAGCCGCGAGCGCGAGGAACATCCAGTTCCCACCTGCCCTATCGCGCTCCATGGTGCTGGGGCCCCGGTGGGGGCTGGGAGCGCTTATGGCGGCCCGGTGCTGGTGGCTCCGCCCGGGGGTCGGCCTCGCGGGCCTGCGCGCGCCCTGTGCCGGTGCGTTCCGGCTGCTCCCGCCCCCAGCACCCCGGGCCCCCTCCCCTCGCTGTTTGTAGCGGGATGGCCTTGAAGGTGCGATTAGGCAGACAGAGAGCTCGCTGTTGTTCTCTGCAGCTGTGCCGGGCCCGCACCCCACGCCTCGCTCTGTTGTGCTACAATGTTGCGGTGCGGGCCCGTGTTCCCTGTCCCGGGGGCCGGGCCGAGCCTCTCCCGGCCCTGGGCAGTCTGTGTGCCCTCCGGGCTCCGTGTCCCATTCCCTGTTGTGCTGGACCATGGCTGGCTGCCCATCCATGGGGCTCCCGCTGTCCGGCCCCCAAGGGGCCCCCCATATCTGGGCCTTCCGCGAGACCATGTCTCTGTGCGACCTGTGGCACACCCCTGCCGTGCAGCTGCTCCTGGCCGGGCCGGGGAGCCGTGCAGGTGCCTACGAGAGCCTGAGCTCCGGGCTCCGTTACTTTGGCCATGTGGTGAGCGCCCGTGATTGCCGGCTGCATGCGGAGGCCCTGGGGCTGGCTCGTTTCCCCGAGGGGCGCATCCCGGAGGTGCTGTGCGCCCATGTGCCCTGGAGCGCCTCGGAGACCGTGTCAGCGCTGGTGGTGTGTGGTCTGGGCGCCTACTCGGAGTGCCTGGCCGAGGGTGGCCCTGCCTTGGCCGTGAGCTACTTCTCCTGTGTTCACGGGGCCCGTGGGTACCAGCGCACCCGTGGGGCGGCGTTCCAGCGGCTTCTGGAGCTGGGGCATCTTCCGTGGCCCCCTTCTGCTGCCTGCTGTGTGCCGGAGCCCTCCGCGGTGGAGATGTCATCCCTGTTGGCGGTGTGGGCGCGTGTGGATGTGCAGCTGGCCCTCACCATGCCCGATCCCTTCGAGGCCTACTACCTGATCGCCCACTACATGTCCTTGCAGGGGTACCGCCGGGGCATGCTGCACTGGCCCCACCTGGTCCACCGGGCGGGCCACCCGGGCCCTGGGGCCAGCGGGGCCCCCGGCAGCGGCCCGTGAGCCCCGCGTCGCTGGCCTGCCCCCCCCGGCGTGGTGCCCCCGTGTGGGCTCCCGCCCCGGCCCGGGGGGGGGCCCTGGTCCCCGCTGGCCGCTCCCGACCTGCGGACCCCACCTCGGTGAGCTCCCGCCCGCCTCGCTGCTTGCTGCTGCCCCTGGCCGTGGTCCTGGGCCCCCTCCATCCCCGTGACTCCGTGGGTGCTGCCTGAGCGTCGCTGGTGCTGCGGAGGAGCACCGCTGGACCCGGCTGCCCTGCCTGTGCCAGCCTTTGACTGTGGGGCCCCCTTCCTCCTCCTCCTGGCGCCCCTCCGCCGGCCTCGCTGTGCTTTGGGGGCCCCCAACGTGCCTTGCTCCGGGGGTCCGCCCCCCCCCCCCGAGACTGCCTCTGTTCCTGTGGGGGCACCTCCTTGGACTGGACTGGACTGGGGTGGTGTGGGGGTGGGGGTTGCTGCTGTCTGTGCCTTGCCCCGTGGTGGTGCCCCCCCCTCCCTGCCGGTGTTCCGGGTGGGGTGTTCCGGGCGCCCCTTCCCCCCTTCCCGGCCTTTCCCTGGTGTGTGTGTGTGTGTGTGTGTGTGTGTGTGCGGGGGCGTGTGGCCGTGCATTGTGCCCCGCTGCGGGACCGCTGTGTGAGCCGGCTGTCAGCCTGTTCTCGCTCTTCCCCCCTCCCTTCCCGTTTCCCTTGTGTGGGCGTTCCCTTGTGTGCCTTGTGGCTTCGTTTGCCCTCAGGCGGCCATGTCTGTGTCCCGCCCCTGCCCGGTGCCTTGTGGGGGTTTAGCGCCCGGCGGGGGTTCGGCTGCACGTCTGTTGTGCTGCCACGGCCCGCGATGGTGCGGCCTGGTTCCGGCCCGTGGTCCCGTTCCCGGCACGTCTGTTTGGGTCGTTTTCCAACCCCCGGGCGTGGTTGCGCTGTTCGCCCCCCCCTGGTGGTTCGCTGTGGTGAACCGGCCGCCCGTAACGTCTGAAAGTACCCCTAGTCCTCCCTTCTTCCTTGGGCGGTGCAGTGTACTTTTGGCAGTTCTTGCTCTTTGGTCCTTCCAAATTAGCTTTTGAAATATTCTTTCCACTTGCACAAAAAAACCCTCAGGAAGATCTATTGGCAGCGATGTCATTTTATATAATATTTTCGGCAGGGATATCATTTTGAATAGGTTGCTTCTACCCATCCATGAACAGGCCAGTCCTTTCCAGGCCTGCGCCTCTTTTTGTATCTGCACTAGTACTTCTGGAAAATTCTCTTTGTACAGGCTGTTTGGATGCCTCGTTAGATTGATACCCAAATGCTTAAAACCCTTATCCGTGATCAAAAATGGAACCATTCCCTCCAGGACTACTTGCCTTTACTGATTTGCTGCATAAATCATAACCACTGATTTTTCTAGGCTAATCTTGTACCCCGACACCAAGCTAAATTCCTCCACCAACTGCAGTAGAGGTGGCAGTGATAGCTCCGGCTCTGCTACGAATAGGAGAGCATCATCAGCATAGAGTGCGATCTTGTGTTCTGTCACCTTAACTTTTATGCCCGCTATCCTCGTATCTTGTCTAAGGGCACATGCAAGCACCTCTAACACAGTATCAAATAGGAGTGGGGAAAGGGGGCAACCTTGTCTGGTTCCACGGCTGAACTTAAATGACTCTGAGAGTTCTCCATTAATTATCAGCTGTGACTCTGGTGCCGCGTATATAGCTTGAATACCCCTTAAAATATCTCCTCAGTAGATCTCCTCTTTTTCCATTGTCTCCGGGGCATAATCAGGTGTAATCCTGATAGATTTCCCCTCATATTGCAGCTGTGAAGCTTTCCTCGCCCAGAACAGTAGCTCCTCCTTTTGGGTGAATTTCAGCAAATTTACTATAATAGGCCTTGGTAATTCTCCTTCTTTGGACTTTGCCCTTAATGCCCTGTGCGGTTTTTCTGTCTCTAGTTCATGCAAGTGGAGGGCTTCAGGAAAGTTTTCCTTGATGATTTGTATTACCAAGTCTCTAATTGAACCTTGGCCCGCCCCTTCAGCCACTCCCAAAATCCTCAGATTATTTCTTCTTGACCTATTTTCTAGGTCTTCAATTTTATTCATATATTGCAGGGAAATTTCTCTGCAAGTTTTCCTTTGTTCTTCTGACCCCATTAGTTGTTCTTCCACCCCTGCAATTCTATCCTCAGCTGCAGTTATTCTCCCCGCCAGCTCTTCCAATCTTTTATTGCCTTTATCAACGGAGCTTTGCAACTTATTTATTTGACTCACCAATCTGTCTCGTGCCTTTTGCGCTGTGCCTAGTTCTTTTTTCATGTCTTCCTTGAAGTCTGCCAGCAAGCTAATCATTTGCTGCATTGGCTCTTCATTGCATCCCTCTGCCTTTTCTTCCCTCGTGCTGCTGGCCGCCATTTTGTCAGCCATTTTCTCAGCGGGCTCCTCTGATCTCTCCGCTCCAGCGGTCCTTACAAACTGCTTCAGCGAGTTTCTCGGTGGCAGCTGTTTGCTATTTTTAGCCCTGCAGCTCATTTTAGCTTTTTCAATCGGTTTGGTGTCTTCTCTGCGGTGTGCCTTTTGATGTTCACGGAGGCCGGGACGGAGCTCTGCAGCGCGCGTGTATCCGCTACCCGCGCATGCACAGCCCCTGCTTTCTTTTCTACATCTTCATGCACAGTGTATGTGGAAAGGTTTTATGAGGTCTCTGTCCTTATAGCACGCTGAGTTTGTAAGTGCATATGCACAATCAGGTTATTTGGCTTAGCAGCCACAGGGCTTGATTGAAGCTTTGCCAGCCTGTTGCTGCTGAGTGGGGCCTTCAAAAGGCTCCCTTGCCACAGCATGCTGCTGAGCTCCCTGCTCCACAGCATGCATGTGCAAAACGGCCACCACCCTTAACCAAAATGGTGGTGATATCCTCTTGACTGATGCTGTTTTGGTTATGGGCAGCAGCCATTTTGCACATGCGCAAAACAACCCTAGTGGCCATTTTTCACATAAGCGCTGTGAAGCAGGAACCTCAGCAGTGCACTGTGGCAAAAGAGCCTGCCGGGAGGCCCCCCGCAGCAGCAGTAGGTTGGCGGAGCTTCAGTCAAACTCTCCGAGGCTGTTAAGCCCATCCCCAGGGACCCTATTTCTCCGCACACACACATCCCCTCAGATGTAAACAGTGGTGGGGGTGGTGGCATTTACAGATTGGTTTCCCTTCCCATTGAAGTCAATGGGAAAAAATATGAAACTGAACCAATCTGTAAATGGCAGGAGGATTTACAGGTGGTTCGGTTTAAACCGAAAATGCCCTTTTCTGGGCAGTTTCGGTTTAAGTAGAAACCAAAAGTTGCATTCCTATTTCTCAGGATTCATGCACATAAATCTTCCACAGCAGGGAAAGCTGACACCGAGCACTGCCTATGCTGGCTTTCCCTGTAGTAGCAGTTGTGGGTGTTGTGTGAAAAGGGCATCTGTAGCAAAGAAACGTGTTGCGCAATCCCTTCTCATACAGCACCTCTCCCCCGCTTTCTGCACCCTTTCCCAAGGGGAAGCCAGCATGGGGTGCACCCTGTGTCAGTTCCTCCAGCTGGGGAGGCTTTTATATTTTTTAAAATAGTCTGTATGCATGGGGCATGTTTTTCTCTCTTTAGCATGGCTGTGATGGGGATTGGATGGCTTAATGAATAATACTTTGACTCTTAATTCCAGTGAAATTAGTTTTAATGTTTTCGCGGTAGTCATTAATAGAAATTCACTTCAATTTCCAAACTGCTAAATACATTAACTTAATACAGCTGCCAGATTCTGCTAGGGCTGAAACAAGAAGCAATTTTTTTGTCACAAAAATATTGCGAGTATTGAGAATTGTTACCGAGATCTCAATACAATCTCAATAACAGACTGAGATCTCCAGTTGAGATTTTTTTCTCAAAATACCATTTATCATTTACCGTTACCGTTTACCGCAATTTATTGTTTACCATATGCCAATTTACTGTGTACCCCCTTCATCCCTGTAATGCACATGCACAAAATGCAAAATGCCATTTTGAGCATGTGCATTACTGGGATGAACGCGGTACACGGTAAATTGGTATACAGTAAACGATAAATTGCAGTAAGCTGTAATGGTAAACGGTATTTCGAGAAATTTCTCGACCGAGAAATGTTGAGAATTGGTATTTTTCTTGATTATCGTTTCTCGCTTAAAACAAGTCAAGAACTGTGATTCTCGATGATAAACAAGAAATACTTAAGATCGAGTTTCAGCACTAGGCTGTGCTATGAGGCCACCTCAGGCTGGATCCTGCATGGAAATATAATCATCTTATGCAATGAGGAAAGGAGAAGCATGCAGGGTTCTTCATTGGAAAGTAACCTATGAAAGTCTATGAATCTTTCCTATTGCCAGGGATCCTGATTACTGTTACTGAGTGCCTTAGCTGATTCACATAAAGTGTATTTCTGTGGCTGACAGAACTGGGATAGCAGGGAGATGCATTAAGCAATTTATGGTGACTCCAGTTTTCTTTTGCTGGTTTCTGTGGTTCCATGGATTGTTTTGCTTAAAATTACAGATCTAAGAAGTCAAGTGAACACCCTGAATTTTTCTCAGGTTAAGTCGTAAGTTTTGTAAAAGTCTATTTGAGACTACGTCCTGTTCTTCAGCCCCCAGCCAAGGAAGAACAATAGCTGAAGTGCCCATGTGGCTTTTGTTCCTGCTTGTTTTCCTAGCAATTTTCAGATAGATTGCCTTCTCCTCCAAATGACTGTCTAATAGGCCCAGTTCCTCATGAGCTCTCCTTACCATTTATATATCCTGATGGAGCTCAGTATTTCTAGGCAGTGGCAGTCTTCCTGTTGTGTCCAAATCACTTCATTTAAATATTGGATGTAATACATTCCAGAGTGCATAGTTAGTTATACAGTATGCAAAACCTGAATTCCGTAGTAGTGGACCTAGCTGAGAGCCTGAAAGAGTTAGCACACCTGTGTGATCCATCACTGTGCATTTGTACCAATAGAAAGAGATCACATAGAGCTCTGGGTGGCTGCTGGATAGAGTCTCTTAACAACATAGCACTTTCTGCCGAAGCATGTGCACCCTGGAGTATAGCGTTTTTGCATCTGGAAAAGTTGACAAATGCCACTGAGAAAATATGATCTTGTTAGAAACAAGCTATCATGTTCCACTAGTGCTTAGAAATTGCTTTGCTTCAAGGCTGGTATTTGCTTATTGTGATAGAGCTTGCCAACAAGATGAAGAAAGAAAATGTTTTCAAAGCTTAAAAAAGGGTTTGGTTTTGGTTGTGATTTTCTCTTTAATTCAGGAAGTTATTGTTTTTACTGATGAAGAAAAGTCTCCCATATTTGTCCAGTGTCCATACAGCAGTCTAGGAGAAGGTTTTCGCTTTTATGTATTTAAGACCATTTATTCCATGTTTTTGTTGTTAAAACATGCCCCTGTATGCTATTATCTAACATTTTGCCAGTGCACCATGAGCATAAAAGGAGTAATCAGCAGTATGGTGGGTCAGTAAAACACCCTTCTATGATGAATGCAACCAGTTTGGCCTTCAGTCAATTTGGATTATTTGCTTCATCATATGTGTGTAGTTGGCAGACTTCAACTCAGGAAAGATCCAGGGCAAAAGTAGCCACATCAGGGTTATGGTGTGTTTTCAAAATGTTTGTGGATTATTTGATGCACTGGGATTGTAATACTTTGGTGTAAATTAGGGAGGCCAGATGTGCAAATTTTAGAGGACACTTAGGAGAAATACAGGTTTTAGGGCTGCATTGGCGCAGTGCAGCCCTGCAACCTGTATTTCTCCTTTGTGTCCTCTAAAATTTGCATATCTGGCCACCCTAGTGTAGATATGAATCTATCAAACCAGACAAGTTTGCTAGCATATTTTAATCTGGTCTCCACCTGTGGGAATAATTTGTAGCTGCTAAGCGTGCTATATGGATGTAGGGTAAATAAATATAGCTTCTGGTTTGTCTGCTTGTGTCTCAGAAGTATGCAAGTGCCAGTTCCTGTTGGGCTTGGCTCAGGTTGCAGGGCTCTACCTTCTACTCCTTATTTCTGTGTCCAATTAGTAGTTTGATTGTTACTCACTAATTTTGCACAGTGGCCAACACATGTGACCGTAATTTCAGTTTGTAGTTTTAGGCAGTTCTTTAGTACAAAGGTCCTTAGTTGACTTTCCCATTGGTGATCTCAGAAAGAAGCCAAGGAATGATCTCATCACTTAACCCTAGAAATAGCAGTTTAAGAAACCCTTGTAGGCCATTGTGAGGACTCCTGCACTCTGGCTGCCCATCCTGCAGTTGTTCAGTGGATGAAGGGTTTCAGTTTCTAGATCACCTTTCTCCAGCATTCAGTTAATAAGAATGACTTTACTGTACTGATTATGACAGTGTAAACTGCTGCAAAGGAGTCACTGACTACAGCAGTGTGCTCACCAGTCAGAATCCATCCCTGCTATGCAAGTCAGATCCACTTTTCCTTTCCTTATAAGTGCCTCATCCATAGAACATGAATACATTTTGATTTATAATAGCACTCGCTGCTTTATGCTTACATAGTGTCTGTCTCCCAAGGCTGTCGAAGCTCCAGCATTTGCATATATTATGAGTTATCATTTACTAGATTGCTTTATAGAAATGTGAACCTCCATGCTTCATTGCAGCTTTGCTTATCAGGAGTGTTGACATCTAAATCCATAGGGTAGTAAAGCTGCTTAGCTTCGTAGGTTTCAGAGCTATAATTGTCTGAGGTGTCACTTCTGACAAACCAAAAGATACAGAATCACATCCATTCATATACTGTAGTGTAAAGTGTTATCGGCTGGGGATTTATATATGTTGTTTAGAAAGTTCTAAATTTCTGGGTTTTTCAAGGGTCAGCTTTAAATTTAGCTGGGCAAACTTAGACACCTTCAAATGGAGGGACATTCCAAAATTTAGGGAGGGGGGGGGAATTGAAATCCATCTGTTTTAATGACATATTCGAGTGTTCTTCTCCTTTATACACTCTAAATAGTTATCCACAGTTTACGTTTGGAGTGGCAGGAGTCGCCCCACAGTGAAAGCTGAGGCTTGTTTCATTTTAAGCCTTGCTTTGGCCAATTGCACAACCCTTCAGGCTTCAAACATGTTTCAAATTGTGCATCTCCTATGATCAGAGGTAGTTTTTCTTTGTCCACATTTGCATAAGTTGTGTATTTGGAATATTAATTCTTTGAAAATTCTTGTGATATTTCTCCCAACCCCTTTGCACATTGTCTCCAAATTGCTTGTCCTGAAAAATTAATACAAGCTTTAATTGAAAGTTTTTTGCAAGATATAGTGCAGAGGACCAATTTTTGGTAGATAAAAGCTTACTGGAAAGTTATTAACATCATCTAGTTTATCTCTGGAAATCTTTAAAAAGGAGTCCCAAGCTAATAGTTCTCAGCTTTTTTTTTTAATTATTATTTTATTTTTTTGCCCAAAGAGGCTCTGAAATGAAAACCAGTTGCCAGGGAAACTTATTATGGGTGAAAACAGACATAACTCTAACTCCACTTTAAACATTTCTTATGCATGTTGCAGGGCTGCATAGGGCACCAATACAGCCCTGCAACATGCATAAGAAATGCTAAAGCGGTGTTAAAGTGGAGTTAGCATTATGTCTGTTTTCACTCACTCAGGAGAAGGTCACAACCTTTAAATTCCTGCAAAGGGAGAAGACTTCTGATAATATGGAACTCTTTAAATTAGCAGACAAGGTCATAACTACTATAGCATGGAGTTGAAAGCTGAAAGTAGCCAAATTCATGCTGGAATAAGGTGTGGGTTTAGTCATTGGAGTACAGTATTCCAAAAAACCTCTGGTTTACAAGAAGAGTTAAGGCTCTTGCAAATTCAATCATGCACTAAAAAGTATGGAAATTGCAAGCTAAGGCTCCTGCCTTAACATCCGTGCCATGTTAGCAGTAAAGACATTGTACAGTCTCGCATATTGTGCTCACTTACAACTTAAGACTCCATGCACCCACACTTTGCCTTCGTCTTTCAGTCCCAATCCTCTTCCGCTTTGCAGGTTGGGGGCAACACTGAAGCTGGGGACAGGAGGGTGTGAGCTGGCCCCTCACCCCCTCAGTTTCCTCTTTAAGAAAGAGAGAACTTAGGAGTTCTGGCTCCCACCCCTTCTCCCCCTCTAATCTACTTGGTCCCAGCCCTGTAACCGAGAACTCAGGACTCCTGGCTTCCAGCCTCTCCACCCCACTCTAATCCAGTAGGCTGCACTCCCTTCACAGACAACTCAATCGAGCCTGTTCTCCTTTCCCCTGGTCTCAATCTTTTAACAGACAACCCAGGAGTCCTGGGTCCAGGTCGCCCCTCTAACCCTGTAGCCCCCATTCCCTTCAAAAGTCCTGAGAAATACATTTGTCTGCATGTGTCATATGGAACAGAAGTGTGTGTGTGGAATGACAAAAAATCCCACCAAAAACACCACAGGAGAGGAAATGGAACAACAGGGAGGGGAGGCTATTGGGAGTCAAAGGATAGCAAGCAAGACAAAGCTGGATTTTTACTGGTAGTTCCCTGCTTTACTAAGAATACAACATGTTTGGTTCGGTTTAAGCATTGCAAACTTCCAAAAACTGCTCTCTATGATCTCTCTAGCTCATGGCTTGTACAGGAGTCTTCCACTCTACTCCTCACTGTCAGAGCTCTTTTCCTTGTGCAGCATTGGCTATTATGCTTTCTAGGACCTCCCCCTGTACAGGACACCCTGGCTAGTTCACTCCTTGTACAGGGCTCCCTGACCCTGTGTCACGGAGAAACATGGGGTCACACACGTGTAACATGGGACTACATGTTTGGTAAATGTGTGACACCAAAGGTTTCACATGTATGTAATGTTGCTATACATGTACACTATGTGATGTCAAAGGTTCCACATGTTTGTAATGTTGACATAGAGAACTGTAAAACTCAAATTAGGACTCTGAGAATTATACAACTTGAGATAGAGCTTTTACACGTCACCAGCCTACAGCAAATACAAGGAGACAAAGATGTGTATTGGGGGAACCCTGGCCCCAGACGGATGGCCTGGGACATCAACAAGGCTAATGAAGGTAGCCATCGACTACTTGCAGCAAGGCAGAGAAATCTGATAAGAGAACTAAGGGAATTCTAGAAGCCTGGAGAACTCACTAAGAGTTTCCTCCAGGAGATATAAGGAGAGAGATCCCAGAGGGGAGGAAGACACTTCTTGCAAAGGCCAGCTTGAGCATCTGCATACGAAAGGTAGGAGCTGGAAGCCATGAACTGAGAGGAAGGACTTTGCCTTCTAGCAACTCTAAGTCTGGAGACCCAGTCGCTTACATCAAGGAGTGAGAAGAACTTATGGACCTTGCTAGGGGTAAGATGAATAACTTAGGAACTCAATCAGTATAAGTTAGGAATGCGTTATATTTACCTTTGATTTCTAATACCACTCTGTTTAACTATCTTGTTTATGTAATCAATAAACTTACTTCTTAACTTTTATGAAGTGGAAAGTGTCTAATATTGGAACACAAGTGAGCTACAAGAGCCCTCAAGCTCTTGCGAACCCAGAGAGTAAAGAGTCTGTAAACGGGAAGGATCGGGCCCTTGTGTGACAAAGGAGTTTCATTGTGGCACACTTGAATTAGCCAGAGAGAGAACTGATTCAAGAGAACTGTGTGCAAGGGAAACTGAGTCACTCAAACCCGGTAAAGTGGGGATGTGGACCCCCAAACGCATGACACCCTGCTGTGCCCATGTACAGGACTCTTCACCTGGCATAATGCTGCTTGTGGTATCCCTTCTTGGTATGTGCTCTATAGACACACTTCTGTAGTCCAGAGTTTAACATAAACCACTTTATTCAAAGACAGTCTCTCTAAGTCTTATTATTCTACAGAGTCACAGTAACAGTTCCTGTCCTGGCCCTTCCTATCTGAACTTCTTCTAGAAGTGTGTCTCTATTTCCTGTTTTCTAAGGCTTATGGGAAATGTAGTACTTACAAGTAGTGCCCAGCAGATGGCACTACACTACATTCCTCCTTTTGTTAGATTTTAAACAAATACAGTACATCTAAAAACTCTAACCCCTAATCTAAATTTTCTACTAAACTGATACATTACATAACCATGTCTTTAAACCTGGAAGGTCTCTTAACGACTCGTTCCCTTCAGGTAGTCTTCACTTGAGTGAAACAGGTATGAGGGACAGCAACTTCCTCAGTGGATCTTGTATCATTGTCCCCACTAAGAGGAATTCCACTACACTGAATGGGCTCCCCAATGTCCTTCAAACCAGTGGTAGATGAAGCAGAATTAATAGGGAACTCTGCATCGTCCACGTACCACACAACCCCAGGAAGGCCACACAGGATGGAATCCATAGCTTTTTGATAGGCTTCAGGAGCACGTGAAAGGCCAAAGGGAACCTTAAAATATCTGTAGCAACCACGGTGCATAATAAATGTTGTAAGATGTCTTGATTCTGGTGCAAGATCCACCTGGCAAAATCCTTTTGTAGCATCCAATTTTGCAAAACTTTTCACACCTTGCATAGCATGCAAGATGTTATCTATTGTAGGCACTGGGTGACGCTCTCTGACTACAGCCTTGTTCACTGCTCTGAGATCAATGCAAAGTCTGATTTCATCAGTGTCCTTTTTTGGCACAAGTATAATATTTGATACCCAACTAGAGCCTTCATGTACTACTTCTATAATTCCTTTTTCTAGCATTTTATCCATTTCACCATTCATAGCTTCCAACAGAGCATATGGAATACGTCTCAGATTCTGAGCAATGGGGTTAACCGTATCATCAACAGTAACCTTGTGACAATATTCTGAGATTTGTCCCAGACCTCTGAAGAGAAATTCATTTTGTTCCACCAGGTGACTAAGCCGTTTCTGGGAGTACAGAACATCACCTTTGATCTGCTTCACTGTTTTTTGTAGAAATTCTAGAGCAAAGGTAGTCTTACGGCTTAGCAGAGGGTCGACATTTCCTTTCATAACATAAACCTGATCATATACAACTCGATTCTTCCATGCCAATTCTGCTTCAAAATATCCCCTACATATAAGTGGGCGGGTCTGACCATAAGGAAAAAAAACATTTTTTTGTGGGCAACAAACAGCTTTGGTTGCATGTTTGCAAACAGTGTGTTGTAAAGTTCAGTGCTAATAAAGTTTCGTTGACTGCCAGTATCAATCACCATCACAATTTCCTTTCCATTAACAAGCACACATTATTTTTCTTCTGAGTCTATAAAGTAAACAAATTCCTCCTCTTCACTATCCATTTCCAGGACAGCACATACTTGTGTGTTTTTCTGATTTGACTTTAACTTGTGCAGATTCAGTGGTGTACCTGCCTCTCTAGATTACTTGTAACAAACTCGAGCTAAATGTCCTACTTCCTTGCAGTATAATCAAGTAGTCTTTCTGGCACCACATGCTTCTTGTGGATGAGTTGTTAATCCACAGCGATAACATGGAGTTTGAGTGTTTGGATGGTTCACACCATGAGATAGTGCACCTTTAGGAATATTTACATGCCTTTTTTCTTTAGGCTGATAGTTTACACGATTGACAGAAGTAACTGCATCATCACTACTCATGGCAGAAAATATCCGGTTTTCTTCCTGAGCACTTTGATAGTCTTGCCAGGGCAATTGCCTTGTCTAAAGTCAAATCATCCTGTTGTAGATACTTATCACGTAGTGCTTTATGAATGCATTTCCCCACCACTTGATCCCAAATCATATCTGCTTCTAATGCTCCATAATCACAAGATTTGGCTAGTTCTCTTAGTGCATTAACATTTGCCTCAATAGATTCATCTGGCAAATATTTCCTATGTCCAAATTTGAACCTTTCCAGCACAACATTTTTACGAGGAGTGAAATAATTATCTAAAGGTAAAAATGTACCTTTTTCACCAGGCAAGTTAGAGAAGGTTCATTGCACAGAAGATCCCAAACAGTGTAGTAGTGTTGCACGCCTGACTGCATCATCTTCCTTGCTCAGCTTAGTAGCAGTCTCATAAAATGAGAAGGAATCCATCCATAACTTAATATTCTGTGTACAAGTCNAGCAAGCAAGGCAAAACTGGATTTTTACTGGTAGCTCTCTGCTTTACTAAGAATACAACTTTGGTTCGGTTTAAGCATTGCAAACTTCCAAAACCTGCTCTCTATGATCTCTCTAGCTCATGGCTTGTACAGGAGTTTTCCACTCTACTCCCTACTGTCAGAGCTCTTTTCCTTGTGCAACACTGGCCATTCTGCTTTCTAGGACCCTCCTGGCTAGTTCACTGTTTTTACGGGGCTCCCCGACTCTGCTGTGCCCATGTACAGGACTCTCCACCTGGCATAATGCTGCCCATCCTGCAGGTCTCCCCCTATACAAAGCTCCCTCACGCAGTTCTCCTCTGTCCAGGGCTCTCCCCTGACACAATTATGGCCATTATTCTGCAGCTCTGTGTCTCTACAAGACTCCCCCACTTTACTCCCCCTTGGGCAGGGCTCCCTTTCTTGCACAACGCTGCCCACTCTGCAGACCGCCCCCTGTACTGGGTTCCATGTTCTGTATCAAAGCTGCTCCCTGTAAAGTGTTCCCCTTGTGCATGGCTTCCACTATCCACTGTGGAAGCTATTTACAGAGGCTCTGCCCCTACTCTCTCCCCTTCATGTCCCCCTCCCCCCTTTGTGTATGCTTCCTCCCTCCCTGCTCCCCCATATGCTCTGCACAGGACACAACTATCTCCCTGCCCCCCTCCTGCAGAACACGCACTGGATTACCCCTCATTCCTTAGTGGGGTTGGGAAAGTCGGAGGGAGAAGCGCTGAAATAAGATTGATTTCATCCCGCCTGTAGCGTCCTGTCCCTGTCTCCGGGATAAAACTCTGCCCTCTTCCTGCACCTGGGACCATCCCAGGCAAACTCCTGCTCTCTGGCCCCAGCCATGCTCCTCCAGTGGGGCTCTCCATTGGAACCGCAGCCCACGCACCCCACGTTTTTGGAGGAGGAAGGGCTGTCACTGAAATCCATGCACTCTGTGGTTCTCGGTGGGTCACATAGAATGTTCGCAAGCACGCCACACTCAGGATGGTTCCCATAGGCTAACATTGAATTTTCAAGATGTCATAACTTAAAAACTACTAACCAGATTTACAAAAAGCAAACCAAAGGCACACCCCACCAACCTCCTTGAATTTTCTAAAATGCTTACATCTCTTCCCAACCAACACAAAACCCCTTTACCCTGCCGAGATCAAGACGGTCTAGCTTTTGAAAAAACAGGCTTTCAAAGTGCAGTTTTCAAAGTGCAGTTTCCAAACTGCGATAGCTCAGCTGTTTTCCAACCAATTTGGCTGATATTGGGAAAGCATGAACCGCTTACTCCAGTGATCCTTCACTACGAATTTCACGATTCGACCTTTAATCATGCCAATTTCATAGCAAATAGAATGTTGGGGCTTTATAATGGAGGGTGTAACTCACCGTAACTATTACAGAGCTTCCGAGCTCTGATAATCAAGAGATAAGGTGGACTATCCACTACTTAATCTTGAGTGACCATGAATTGGATGTGTATCTTAACAAATATGCTTTAGCTCAACCGGAACTTATGGTTTAAATGCAGGAATCTCTGGATTACATGCATGTGCACCTGCTACTTCTCAACCTCATAAATGTACTCTTTTTAATTATAAATTATTATTATTATTATTTATTATTATTTTATTAAATAAGTACAAAAGAAACACAGCAAAAATAGATTAACCGTTGAAATAAATATAATATTAAAAATCAGGTAGGAAGAAGAGGGTGTTGATCATCTGTAGTTCTGTTAAATAGATAGAATTCACAGAAGTGGTGGTAAGTCCTGAGCCTGTAATAATGAGCCAGCATGGATTCGAGATTGCATAAAAACTTGCTAGTTCATCCCTTAATTCCACCAAGATGGAGCTTCTCCATAGTTATAATGCACCATAGCCTGTTACTTCAATCTCGTTTCATAGAGCCTTGCTCAGTCTTCAATGTGCAGGCTATGGTCATCCTTGCCGCTAGGTATTCATACATGTTGGCAGGTTTCTTTCCTGTCTTGCATCATGGGAATGTCTGGATAAAGCCCCAAAAGGGCGATCTGAGGTTGCATGGATAACTTTATACCTAATATAAATGTGCTCTTGTCTCTCCCAGTGTTCACCTCCCTTGTCTCTTAGATTGTAAGTAGGGATGGGCGAATAGAATGCAGTTTGGATGTTCGGTCGTTCGGTTCGAAACCTGAGTTCGGGTTCGATGGGTTTGGTTCAGCCGAGTTCGGTTTGGCCGAACATTCAAAAATAGCGAAACCGAAATGTAACCAAAACTAATTTTCGGCCCTGAAAAGACATTTTTCCTGTCCCCAAACTGATCCGAACACAACTGAACTGTTCGGTCATTCGAGAGTTCAGTTCGGACGTTCGGTTCGGACGTCCGAACAGACCAAGTTTGGTCCGAACATCCGAACCGCGTTCACCCATCCCTAATTGTAAGCCCCTTGGAGGGAGGGACCTGTCCATAACTGCTGATTGTACAGTGCCAGGTACACTGATTGTGCTAATAATAATATTCTGGCCTCTGTCATGTAAAGTCCCTTCCAGCCTTAAAACCTATGTTGAGTTTTTTCTCTTTACACTGAACGGTATAACTCTGAACTGGGTTTCTAGTGGTCATTTGTTATAACTGCAGATTTCTTCCAAGGATTTTTATTATCTTCTCTTTTTTTAACCAACCGTACTCTTAGCTTCTCCAGTCCATGGGAAGCAGGTTGGGCTACAGAGTGCTGCTTCTGCTTTCAGCTGATAAATCAGACTTTAAAAGAGCTCACAATATGCAAATCCTTTCCCTATTGTTGCTTTTCCATGCATGCAATTGCCATAGCTGTCACCGTGAGGTTATAGGATTGTGACTGGAAGGGGTGGAGAACCTTTCCATGATGTAGCCCTCACTATGAGAACTCTTGAGAGCCTCTCAGCTACTGGCTATGTTGATTTCCTACCTGGACATATCACTAGCCCTTTCTCATAGGTTTACATCAAATCACAAACATTTGTTCCAAAAAGCCAGTTTTATGTTGTTGATACTTGTTCTTTTCTCCTCACTCTCTTGTTAATTAAAATATGCTTTCAAATTTTGATATGTGATCACGGTGCTCTGGGACAAAATTAAGAAAGTGTCACCCTACTTTATCCCTACAGATGTCTCTGTGTTAGTCTGTACTAGCGTCTAATAGAACAGGACCCCTTTTAGTTCAATTATTATAGAATAAGGTATGTGTATCTTAAGACTTGATAAATGACCTCTAAAATGACCCCATCTGATTAATGGGGAAGCTAGGATGCCTTTTTCAATATCTCAAAAAAATGAGAAGACAGTAGTGGAGTGTAGCCCACCAGAAAGGTGCCTATAACTAGCTAATCCCTTTCCACTGAGTGTCTATTTCATTCTCTGTCCAAGCAAATCATGTTGTAAGCTTGCATATCTAAATCAAAGAATGTTTAATTTTTTTGGTGCTGAGTTACTCAAGTCACACAACTGAAAATAAATCATGAAAAATTATCATTCGTGAGAGGAAAAATTTAATCATCTGTCCGTACAGGTTTTTAGAGAACACAGGAAGGAAAAATCCGTTTTCATATTATCTTCAAGTACTTTTCAGATTGAGCAAGAGAGCCACTCAACTATGCCCCAGAGTTGCTGTAGCATTTCACTTATAAACAGCAGAGCCACATTCCCTCATAAACTCTGGGTTTTGCATAGTGTCTGCTTTGCTAGGCAGGTGCTTTATGAAAATATCTACCCCATACAAAGAGTATTTACTCCAGGATGCTTAAGTAATTGGAATTTTATTCCCTGCTGGGCCTCGGTGCCATTTTCTTTTCCTTCTGCGCTTGCTGGCTGGGATCTAATTCCTTGCTTTGCTTTTCTAATAGTTTAATTTTTTTGTTTAATCCATTGTCAGCAAATGGTCCAGTTGGCTTCTTCTCCGCACTTGGTTTCAGAGATGTTGTCTGTAATTGGGATTAGCAATAATGTTGTGTTGGAAATAGGGTTAGGTTTTTTAACGAAATAATGGAAGATGTGTGTTTACTGAAAATGGTGGGGGAAAGAGCCCTGTCTCTTTAAAGAGAGTAGTTTGCTCTGAGCACCTTATCCCTGAAGACAAAGACATTTTTTATTTGTGGGGCCCAGAACTCTCTCATTTACCAGGACTCATCTTTGCCTCTGTATGTGTAAACCTGTAAATTGCCCTTTCGTGTAGCATAAATTATATGCTATAAATCCCATACAATTAGATGTACCCCATCCCTTGTTGCAAAGTGTATATACAAGTGCCCACTGCAGTGTTGCAGGATGAATCTGCTTCCTAGATAGGGAGATTGTTCTATTCTTCTCTTTGCAAATAAACTGAATGTGTTTGTGTTGATGGCTCCTTTTGATTTCCCCCAACAATGCTAATTTCTTAATACTTTTTCTTCTATAGAGGGGAAAGGACTATTAACTCAGGAGGCCAAAGTCGAGCTGGGCTAGCAGCCGATGAAGATGAGCTGTTCTAATATCCTTAATGCTGGTGTTGGCAGTCAGAAAGAGATTCCATTATTGTCGATCAATGCAGCCGCCATGCAGGAGGAGTGGAGAAGGGAGGGGTGGACGCTTCCTAGTCACAGATTGATCAACCTGCTATTGCATGAACAAATTCATTGTAAGAAAGGCTGGGATGCTGTTGTAGTAGCAGAAGCAGGAAGGGGCTGGCGAAGAGGGGGATGCAGGTTCTCCAGCTGTGATAGGGTGGCTTTTGTTGTTCTTTAAAACTGCCTCTAAGCTTTCTTTAAAAACCTGAAAGCCAGAAACAGAGCTGCTGAAATTTGATTTTCTTTAGAAGTGATGGTTGTATGTTGTTGCACTTAACTGATTAGTTATTGTGCAGGATGGGTAGCTGAGCTTCTCCAGAACTGGGACCCATTTCATTTTATTTCAGTTGGCTTTATGTTTTCTGCTGCTGCTTCATCATTTTTCAGTTAGAAGCTTTCTCCCTCCCCACCCACCCCCCCTCCGTTCCTTCCTATTCTCCCTGGTATTTCTGCTTGGGTTGAGAATCTAGCACAAAGGGAGAAGAGGCACAAATCTTCCCTTCTGCTCCCATCCATGCTGACTTTCTTAGAATGGTCCATCAGATACAAAATTAAGAGGGGGCAGGGTCACACTTTCTGTTTCATTTTGTCAGTGTAGTCGATAACTAAAGTACTGGACTCCCAGGACCATCCGCTGTTCCCCACCCTCCCTCCCCTGCTTCGTTCAGCCTTTGTGTTTTGTATGGAAAAGTTTTCTGGCTGGAGAATGAGTCTCCTTTCTCCTGGGGATGTGGCTGAATGGCTGGATAGCAGCACAGAAGATGAGAAAAGCCTGCTGTCATTTCTTGGTACGGTAGGGTTTGAACACTTTTAAAAAGCATTTTACTAGCAAGATTTTTATGTGAGCTTAATTTGTTCAGCCAAGGTTGTAAAAGGGGAATACTAAGGCAAGCTCTGAAATAAATGGGAGTTTTAACTTAGTTTAGTTGGAATCGGTTTAAATATCTCTGACAAAATCATTTTGACAAATGCTGATGAAAAGTGACATGATAGATGGTACAGTGTAGTGATGGCTGGTACCAATTGTTACTTGCAAATCTGTTTTCAAATCATTGTGTTAGTCAACCATGTGATAGCTCTTTAGTCAGCCTTTACCTGACGTATAGTACAGCTTAAATTCATCTCGCAGCTGAAGTAATATGTTCCTCAGCTAATAAGAGTTGGTCGTGAGCCTTTTCCTTAAATCAAAATTTGCAGAGGACCTGTTAGAAGTAAAATGTCAGGCAGAATACCAGGCACTGCAACTCTTAAATGTTGTTCTTTTTAAAAATATAGAAACGGATATGGCTTCTAGATATGGCTTGTCTAGTCACTTTGCTAAGCTAATTTATTAGCAGGAAATTATTCAGCACATATTTCCCTTTGCTTTGTTACTTTCTGTGACTTGTAAGAATATCTGTTGTTCTCACTAACAAACTTCTTCTCCCCCTCATTGATTTTTACAGCCTTCAAACACTTATAGTTGGCTATGATGTCATACACTCCTTAGTTTCTCTCTCTCTCTCTCCCTCCCTCCCTCTCTCCCCCTGACCCCTTAATTCCTCCCAGTACCAAAAGTTCCCTCCAATTTCTCAGCTTCCTGCCTCAGAGGTATGTAGAACAGTTTGACTTTGCTGTAATTTGTATGCAGTTGCAACTTCAAAAATATTTAGAGAGTGTTTCTTCCGTAGCCCACGTTGTGATGTCTGTGGGTGATTTCAGACGTGACGAACCCATGATTCACCACGCCTGAACCACACTCAAACACGGCCCGCGTTTGACTGTGGTGCACGTCTGTTTGCTACCTGCCAGATGTTCACCACAGTCAAACGTGGGCCGCATTTGCATTCACCACACTTCTGAACCCGAGAACGCGAGCGGGTCCAGAAGTGTGGTGAATGGGCACCACGGCAGGGGTGAACAAAAGTCTCGTCTGTTCACTTACCCCTGCCGGTGGTGGAAGCCATTCATCCCCGAACGTGGTGTCGGGAGAGGCCGGATTGGCCGCTCACGCTGCCCATCTGGCGGGGGGGGCGTTGTGGAACGCAGGGGGCGGGGCCGTGCAGCAGCACGCTGCGCTGGCCGGCTCCGCCCCCACCACGGTGCGCCAACAGACGTTACGGCGGGCCCCATTCACCACGGGCCGTGGTTCACCGGTCCCCGCGGCCTGGGGTGAGGCGACGCACGTCTGTTGTCGCGTCCCTTCACCCTGGGCCGTGGTCTGAACCACCCCACGACCTGTGGTGATTGGGGCCCGCCGTAACGTCTGAAATCACCCTTAGTTTGGTGTTATAAGACAAGGAATTTGGAAAGGTCCTTTTAACCTTTTCTTTTTGTTTCCATGTTGTGGCTGCAACTAATACGGACCAAGGGACAAGAGTGATCTGTTCAGCAATAATCAGATACTGGATTTTTATTCCCTGATTTCCCCCTCTTCCTCCTGCTTCATTCAGTATATGGATATTTCTCCTGCCTCCCTGGGAGTTGGTGCAACTACTTCCTTTCTGCTGTTCCCTGACTTTAGCTGAACTTCAGAGCAACATAAACATGGGAGAACAATGGAAACTTACCCCTGAAAAGAGCAGGGGGATAAGGGCTTAAAATGCCCCTTCTTTGCAACCTTTATACAGGCCCCTCCTTCACATCACCAGAGCAGACCTCAACTGGGGCAACCCTAAAGTAGGCAGTGCTTTGCTTCATTAGCCCTCCTCCCCCTCCAGATGCTAAAATATAATCAGGACGTCTCTCCAGCCTATCGGTTACAAATGGTTTCAGAAGATTTCTCTCTCCAAATTCTGCCCCATGCCCATATTTGGTAGGATTCCTTGGACACCTGCTGAGCAAGCAAAGCTGCCCTTATCCCCACCAACCCCCAACCAAATCTACAAGTTCGCAGTTCCTTGCTCATGCTGTTTGTTTATGAAGGAATAAAAAGCTTCCTGATGTCTCTGTATCATTCTGGATCAGGCATGACAGTCTAAACCTTAAGATAAGTGGGAAACTGCTCCTGAGGGTAGTTACTTGCAGAGCTGTCAAATCTGCATGCTCCTTACGACATGTTTACATTACTGCCCTGTGCTTTAATATAAGCAGAGACAAACTCAGCCTGTGCGTTCAAATAGAGCTTCTGTTCACCGCCTGATAATATCTCTGCCTATAGAGTGTATAGAACTCTGCATAGAGTTTGTCAGGTATGTGAAAAGCTGAAAATGAGAACTTCCCCTGGGATTACCACTCTTCAGGGTCTCCAGGTTTTGAGGCATCAGCTTCAAGCGTAGCTCTTACGCTGTCTTCAGGTCTGGCACGTGCACAGTGTGAGATTTGTGTAACTAAGGCAAGCACCAATTTGAAAACTTGGATATGTAGCTTTCATCAAAGAGAAAACACAGGATTGTGAAAATCACCCGAGGCTCCAAGCTGAAATGCTAAGAACTATCGCGTAGTATAATTAATTTTTATTTATTTTATTTATAATAAAATTTGTATTCCTCCGCCTCCTGCTAAAAGCATCTCAGGGTGGGCTAACAACGTGTAAAAACAATTAACTCATCATCTTCTTACCTTCTCTTTCTTAACCTTCTGTACCATGGAATTTTTCACTTTGTAACTTAACAACCTTAAATTTTTAGCTGAATTTATCACCCCAGATGTGTGTCTCCAGTATTTTATTCTTAAACATTGTATGTTTACAAAATCCCAATTGGTTGGTTGGGAGGGTTTTTATTCTCACTGATCTCCAGTAGTTGGCTGGCGATGGAGGGTGGCTATCAGATGCCATCTAGATTTTCCATATGCAAATATTTTAGTTACACGTTTTATCATCATCATTTCACAGTAGCCCGATGGTTTTGATTACTACTTTTTTACTTTATCTCTCCTATTATGGTTTGGAAAGACTATGGTTGCCTTATTGGTCCCAAATATAAGAGCTGGAGACCAGGTAGTTCAGATTATATCTTTTATTGTGTATTTGCACATTCTCACCAACAGGAAGTTGATCCAACAGGAGATATCATCTGAACTACTTTGTCTCCATCTCCTATTATGGTGTCCCAGTTCCATACCTACAGCTAAGTGCCATTTTGTATTTAAACCAGGGATTCACATTCTTTTGTATCCTGTCCACATGTACAGGACTTCCTCACACACTTTGAGTAGAATTCGAACTTTCTGCAAACTTACAAAAAACAACCCTGTTAATTATAATCTTAGTTTAAGTTAAAATTAATGAAAAACTGGATTATTTAAGAAATTTAGCATTCTATCAATCTTTCCTTCATCCTGAAATATCTTAATAATAGAACTACACAGACTTGCTATTTTGTTCGTAGTTGAACATTTGAAAACTATTAGATTGTAACTAAGCTGAACTTTTATCAAGTTTATAGCAATTTGTTATGGTTCTAGAGGCTACCACAGGGCCCAGCCATTAGCTTGGTAATTATAAGTGGGACCACTGTTGTATTGTAAGCAACTCTTCCAATCATCATCTTTTATGTACAACTACCTTGTATGCAGCAATTCTATAGGCTGGAATGGAATGGTTCAATAGTGTATGCCAAAATGTACATTTATCAAGAATTCTTATGGCTGCTTTACTTGACCCAGCCTTTATACTACTGGGAATGGCACCATGAAGGGGAAGCAGAAAACCAAAAACCGCAGTCTTCAAAAATAAATTAAATCTACTGAAAACAATAATACCAAACTCTGACTTGATCGTACTATTGTTGTGCAGTGACAATACAGAGCACAGTTAAGGTTATTTGAGTGCCTTAACCTTCCATTTATGCGGTCAATATGTCACACGCCTGGAAGTAATCTTAGACCCTCCACAGAAAAAGGAATGAAAACCTGGAAAATCCAGCAACTCACTATTTTGGAGCCAAGTTTCTTGGAGTAAGTAAACAAAATCATAAGTTTGTAAAAAAAATAATAAAATAAGCCAATCTCTTTCCAATAACCTTGCTTTGGATCCTGCAATATTCTAGAGGTGGGGGGGAATTAACATACCTAGGTTGATCTGGGAAAAGACTCGGGTGTCTGTGGAGAGAGTCAGCTATTGTAATTACCTGGCTAGGAACAATAGATGGTCCATTCACTCCTAAATATTATTTTTTAATTAGCCCTAAATATTGTTCCATTGTAAGAAGCTGTAGACTCTACTATTTTGGTCTGTTAGACTGGGTATTAAGAGTAGGGTGAGTTTTTAAATCCAGTGTGAGTGATCTGTGGAGGGAGGGGACTTTTCGGATCATCATGAAAGAATTCAGCTCAGATGGTCTTAGACCTTGCAATCGAAGTATATGATAGCCTATGGGGAGCCAATATGTCACATCTTAGAGATACGATACTCACCAGTAATTTTGACACTATAGTTACTATCAGAGATGCTTATTCTACTCTAATGAACTTAGTTATGATATTTGCCTGAAGAAAACTTAAACCATAGGTATCCATCTAAATGGTTTGATAGGGAATGCAGACACGCCAAGTTATTGCTGATTTGCTTAAAATCTGTTAGATCTTGTGTTTTAGAGGACCATTGTGTCTTTTTGGAGACTAGGTGGAACTATAAGAAGTTACTGCAATGCAAAAAACGCCTTAGTGTGGACCTAATTTGGACTGAGTTAGACATAGCAGCCCTAACCAAGGATTCCAGAAAATTTTGGAAACTTGTTACAATCAACACAATAGGAGCTTCATCCAATGTAAATTCGCATATAGAAGAACATGATTGGATTACATTCTTTGTGAATTTATATAATAAGCCCTGCAAGCATGGAAGCTTGTGCTGCTCCACTTTGGAAACTTCCCTGAAAGATCAAGGTTCTCCATATTTTTCCCCTGTTGTTTCAGAACAGGAGATTGTTTCGCTTATCCAGTCTTTTAAGTCTAATAAAGCCCCTAGTATTTTTCTTGTTCCTATAAAGGTTTTTCAGGTCTGCCCTAATTGGTGGGCCCCTTTAGTGGATAAATGTTTTATCTCTATTAACCTTTTTAAATGGCTATCTTCAAAGTGGAATGTCAGTATACTAATTCCTTTATTAAAAAAAGGTAAAACAGTGATCCAAGTTATTATAGACTACTTAGCCTCTTGCCTGTAACTGGGAAAATATATTCTAAACTTCTTAATAACCCAGAAGCCTGGGTCAAAGATTTCAGTTTGATAGCAGAAGAACAGGCCAGGTTCCAGTATAACAAATCTATGTTAAACAACCGCTTTGTTTTGGCCCATCTTATAACCAAATATATTCATATTAGAAGAGGCAAATTATTCACTGCCTTCATTGATTTAAAGAAAGCATTTGATTCCTAAATCATACTTTGCTTTGGTCAAAGCTGAAAACCTTAGAGATCAACTCTCAATTATTAGAACTCATTTGTCTACGTTACATCAAAATACTGAGCCAAGGGTGAGTTATGGCCCAGATGTAGTGTTATCTGATTATTTTTCTACTTCATCAGGTGTTCGGTAGGGTTGCTTTCTTGCACCCTTATTTTTTAATTTATATATTGACAGAGTTCAGGTAATGGATTCAGAAGAGTACTTTCCCCCCAAATTAGGGAGTTACTCCTTATTTATTCTTTTATATGCTGATGATACAGTTCTACTCTTCCAAACTCGGAAAGGATTGCAGAGGCTGTTGGCTAATCTTAGCAACTATTGTATAAGTTGTAGAATTATGAGCCCTAAGGTTTGGGACATCTTAGTGAACCAAACTATGGCTAAAGGCCTGAGCTTTTTTTTAGGTCAGAGGTTTTCCATTTATTGGAAACCAAAACTTAATTCCTGAACTAGAGTGGTCATTTACTGGAAATTGAAGTGGGTCAATAACAAGGGAGAAAGCCCACGCTTGGCCTTGTGAGTTCCTGAGAATAGGAACGGTGTGTCAGCATCAGTGATAAGGATCTCCTCTCCAGCCACACTGGAGTCAGGAGAAGCCATATTTTACATTGTTACTGAAGATGGTACCTAATGACTAATGTGTTTGAGTTCTCTATACACACTGTACTTTAAATATGACACTGTAAAATGGAAGAACTTACATATGTATGTATGAATATTCCAGTGAGCTCACTCCTCATTGGTCAGGTTTGGGGTCTTTGTCTAAAAACTATAACTACCTCTGTGGTGTCACTTGGACCCCTAGACTCTCTTGTCCTGTAAACTGATCTGAGTCTCCCAGCATTTGTTCTCTGGTAAATAAACTTTCCTTACTTTAGCATTTCACCTTATGTCTGGCTCAGTCTCTGACTTCTTCAGAGGCTGGCTGCCAAGCCTGTCATCCTGGGATTAATCCCAACATTTATGGTGCCATGTCTCTGTGAACGGTTACCCGCCCAGAATTTATAGCAGGTTCCGGGTGGTCTGTTAAAGAGCTGATGGGACGGGACCCTGTGGCTGGCTGCAGCCTTTCAGTTGACTGAAGAGGTCAGGTGCAGAGCTTCCCTGGGGTGTCCAAATTAATGCTTGTATAGTAAGTCGCTTACCTGTAGTGAGACTGCACAATTGATGAAGTGCCCACTTTTGGAGTGTGATGCAAATCGTGCTGGTGGGGCTTTTTCCCATTGGTCTCAACCCAGATTCTGACTGAGTATGCTCCAACTGATAAGTCACCCACTAACAGAGTGCGGTGCAGGTTGTGACAACTGAAGGGGGCTTTTTGCCCATTCGCATCTGTTTGGGTTCTGACAGCAAGGCTGCACCATCTGTAAGGTGCCCTCTATCTGAGAGAGGTGCTGTTTGGGCCTGATTAAAGGGCTTTTGGCCCATTGGTCTCAGCTCAGACTCCGGAAATCTGATGCCTGTCTGACGCTCACTACGGGAGTGTAACGCATGCCGTGGCTGGAGACATGCCCCCTAAGGTTTTCTGATCTCATTCGCTGTACCTAGATTCTGACAGTGGAATTGCCTGGCTGATCCCACTACTTGAGTGAAGTGCGGGCCGTGGCTACTGAAGGGGCTTTTGCCCAATGGTCTCTGCCTAGATTGTAAGGGATGGTATTCTGTGCAGGTATCCTGTGCAGACTATCATGGGCATGGAGGGGGTCCACCTTGTGTTCGATTTGGCTGGAGACAGATTAGGGCTGTTACTGATATACCGCGCACCTACCTGTAGGGCAACATCCCTACACACTCTAGCAGAACTAGTGTCGGAAATGGTCTTGTGGTCCCTGAGGACTTCGGGCCTGGGGGACTTCAGTCTCCACGCCGACGTCAGTCTTGGTGGAGCAGAGCATGAATTCATGGACGCCATGACAACCATGGGACTGTCTTAGATGGTTAGGGGCCTGACGCATGAGGGCCTGATATTCTGCACAGGCCTTGAGGTGGGGGATGTGACAACTTTACCCCTGTCACGGACAGATCATTACCTCCTCCAGACTAGGCTCCTGGCATATGTCAGCCCCTGGAAAGGTGTAGGACCGGTTCATTGGGTCCGGCCCCAGAGACTTATGGAACCAGAAAGGTTCCGGAATGCTCATGGGGAATTACCTCCTGATCTCGATGACCGTTCGCTCGATGGCCTCATTGCTTTTTGGAACAGCTATTTGACTGAGGCCATTGATCGAACAGCCCCATGGCGTCTGCTTCTAGAATGCTGATGGCAGGGGTCACCGCGGTTCACGGAGGACCTGCGCCGGATGAAGCAAGATGGACGGCAGTTGGGGCGACGGTGGCATCGGACTCGTAGTGAAGCCAACCAATTGCGGCATAAAGCTAGTTTAAGAACATATGCTGTGGCGGTGCAGGCAGCAAAGAAAGAATTATTTGCTGCCCTCATTGCGTCTGCAAAGTCACGTCCAGCAGAGCTTTTCTGGGTGGTACAGAGACTGGTCAGTCCGGCTTCTCTCCGCCTGGAACAGGAATCTTCCAGTGCCCGCTGTGACATGTTTGCTGACTTTTTTGCAGATAAAATAGTTCAGATTCATCATGACCTCGATGCTGCAGTTGTGACAGGTAGTGAACTAGAGGTAGAGGAAGCCCCGTCATGTCAATATTTGTGGGATCAGTTTCAGTGGGTGTCACCTGCTGATGCGGTGGAGGTGCTTGGGACAGTGCGAGCCACCTGTTGTGAATTAGATCTGTGCCTGTCCTGGCTAGTGAAGGCCAGCCGAGAGACATTAGGGCCGTTGCTGGTCAGTGCCTCCCTTAGGGAGGGTAGAGTGCCGAGCCGCCTCAAGGAGGCAGTGGTGTGGCCTCTGCTCAAGAAACCATCCTTGAGTGTTGACTCCCCGGCCAACTATCGGCCAGTCTCTAACCTTCCCTTTTTAGGGAAGGTTATTGAACAGGGGGTGGTCCGGCAGTTACAGGGGCATCTAGACTGGGTCGGTTTTCTTGTTCCCTTGCAGTCCAGCTTTCATCCGGGGTTTGGCATGGAGACTGCACTTGTGGCCTTGATCGATGACCTACGCCGTGAATTAGATCAGGGCAGATCATCTATTTTGATCTTGTTGGATCTGTCAGCGGCGTTTGATACTGTTGATCATGAAATGTTGGTGACAAGGCTGTGGGACCGGGCCAGGGTGAGTGGGATTGCTCTTGAGTGGTTCCGCTCATTCCTGGCAGGGAGAACTCAGCGGGTGGTCCTCGGGGAATAGACATCCTCTCCCCGGGACCTCACGTGTGGAATCCGCAGGGTTCTATTCTGTCCCCTCTCCTGTTCAGTGTGTATATGCAACCCTTGGGGGAGGTAATGAGACGGTTCAGCGCATGATGTTATCAGTACGCCGATGATACACAACTCTATCTCTCGTTTTCGGAAGATCCAGGCCCGACAGTCTCAGTGCTTACCTGATGTTTGGCGGCTGTGGAGGACTGGATGAGGGTGAATCGACTCAGGCTGAATCCCAGTAAGATGGAGGTGATGCTGGTTGGTAGGGCTGGGGTGGTGGTGGCTCCCGTTATTGGCAGGTTCTGCCCCCCTCTGGCCACCCAGGTTCGTAGTTTGGGGGTGCTCTTTGACCCACAGCTCCGCCTGGATTGTCAGGTGGAGTCTGTGGCGAGGGGAGCATTTCACCAATTACGTCTGGTGCGATGGCTTCAGCCATATGTCTCCAACTCGGACCTGGCAACCATCATCTATGCTTTCATTATCTCTCGACTGGACTACTGTAACGCACTCTACGTGGGTCTACCTTTGAAGACGGTTCGGAGGCTGCAGCTGGTGCAGAATGCGGCGGCTCGTCTCCTAAAGGGGACGGGTCGCCGTGAGCACATTACACCTGTGCTCTGTTCTCTGCACTGACTGCCTATAGTCTACCAGGCCCAATTCAAAGTGTTGGTAATGACCTTTAAAACCCTAAACGGCTTGGGACCTGCTTATCTGCGAGACCGCCTCAGGCCCCGGGTCATTTCGCGGCCCCTGCGGTTGGCCGGGGGCGCCCAACTCGAGGTCCCCCAGGTATTCTGAGTGGCAATGGTGGGAAGGGCATTCTCAGTGACCGTACCAAGGCTGTGGAACTCCCTCCTGATGGAGGCCTGTTTATCTCCGGATCTCCCCTCTTTCCAAAGATCATGTAAGACCTGGTTGTTTCACTGGGCCTTCGGGGACGGTGTGTGTGTGTAGGTGGGGGGTTGGGAGGGTATATTTATTTATTGTCTTTAGCATTTAGCCTTTTTAGCAATTTTAATATTATACTTGTTTTATGTATTTTATTGTATTTTTTATATGTTGTTGTTGCTCCGAGCCGCCATTGTGTGGGAGGATGCGGGGTAAAAATGTAATAAATAAATAAAAATAAATAAATATTCTGACTGATAGGATGCTATAAGCACACCCCGTAATCTGAATTATCCTCTGCCCCCCAAATCAACACCCAGTTGCCAAGGTGACTGGTGGACGGAGTCCAGCAGCCACAGGATAAAAGCTGACCTTAATGTCCATTTCTTTGTTGTTGTGGTTTGTCAGCTACCATTCCTGTCTATTGTACAGTTCAGGGTGTGTTTGCCAGGGTGCGGACATTTAAATTGACACCTGTCTTGTGATTGGCTTCACTCACATTACCTGTGGATTGGTACCCTCCACTGGCTAAAGTTGGTATCACCTTCTGGGACGCCACTAAACTTTTCTCAAAGGAACTGCTATCCCATAATTGGTTGATTTTGGCCATCCCCTCCCCCTCACGCTCACTCATTTGAATTGTCAGTGACTTTCTTATAGTACCTATGTGTAGTGCTTTGTGAAAATGGAAGGTTTCTCGCTAGAAGCTATTGCCTCATTTATAACCAAATGGGTTAGGGAGAAATATAGCCCTTGTGCTTTCCCTGAGGAAGTATTAAGTGGGGACTGGGGGGCCATAGCGGGAACTCTGGGGGAGTTTATGACTGATGAAAGGGAATCTGATTCTTGGAGAGATGCCATGGTTTTGCAGGGGCTATGTGTAGTAATAGCCGCTCTGAGCAGTGTAGTTACCCCACTCCAGACAGTTGCTGCAGGTCAATTCCTACGTGTATCTAGGCATTACCTTTACACATTCTGATTCTTGAAATAACCATAGGGCACAAATGTCTTAAAAAACTTCATGCTCATCAAAAGGAATTCTTAGATTAACAAAAGCTTCAAACTGCTCTAAGGTGTCTTCAGTTCTTAAAATATAGAGAGCTAAATCACACTCCGTTATTGTATGGTGCTGAAATTGCACCCTCTCTGTTGAACAATGCTCTGGAAACTCTACAAAACAAGTTTCTCAGACAATTACCGTGTATTCCAAAGAGCATGCCAGGATCAGTTATTAGCACAGAGACAGGAGTAGATTCAGTTTACTGTTGGTCTTCCATTGCCTCCATGAAATACTGGTTAAAACTTTGTACCCTGGATTCTTCTCGCTTACCCTGTCTGTGTTTGTTGGAACAGATTGAACATAAGGTTAGCCTCGACCCGCAGCTCCGCCTGGATTGTCAGGTGGAGGCTGTGGCGAGAGGCGCATTCCGCCAACTACATCTGGTGCGAGGGCTGCAGCCGCATGTCTCGGACTCGGAGCTGGCCACCGTCATCCATGCGTTCATCCATGCTCTTGACTGGACTACTGCAACGCGCTGTACATGAGGCTACCCTTGGCAACGGTCCGGAGGCTGCAGCTGGTGCAGAATGCAGCGGCCCACCTCCTAACAGGGATGGGCCGCCACGAGCACATTACACCGGTGCTCCGGGCTCTGTGCTGGCTGCCTATTGTCTTCCGAGCCCAATTCAAGGTGTTGGTTATGACTTATAAAGCCCTAAACGGCTTGGGTCCTGGTTACCTGTAAGACTGCCTCAAGCCTTAGGTCATTTCGCGGCCCTTGTGGTTGGTCGGGGCCACCGCCCAACTCAAAGTCCCCGGGGTATGCCAGGTGGCGACGGTGGGGAGAGCGTTCTCGGTGGCTGCACCTCGGCTGTGGAACTCTCTCCCGTTGGAGGCCCGTCTGTCCCCAGACCTCCCCTCTTTCCGCAGATGTTGTAAGACCTTGTTGTTCTGCCAGGCCTTCGGGGAGGGGATTTTATTTTATCTGTTAGCTGCTATTGTATGTGTTGATTTTATATATTTTATATTGTAATTAGATTATTTTATTGTGATGTTTTTATGCTGTTCACCGCCCCGAGCTGCCGAGTTGCAGGAGGGTGCGGGATATAAAAATTTTTTAAATAAAAAATAAATAAAAATGTCTACTCCCTGGGTTTCCCAGGTGTCTAATGTGATCACCAGGGCAGGTCTTTTCCATCTTTATTAGGGAAAACACCAGCTCAGCGAATTGGTTTGGTTAGACAAAGATTGCTTGATATTGCATGCCAGGAAGGTTTAGCAGCTGTCATTTCCTGGAAGGTGGCACCCTGGTACTCTTCTTTAAAGTGCACTTAGGCTGAATCATCAGGGTGCCCTATCGGCTTCGATTTCAACAGGCCAAGGTGTAAAACAGGGATGTATACTTGCACCAACCCTCTTCAATATTTACATCAATTATGTGTTTGCTGACCTATCAATGGTGGTGTCTCACGCCCCCCGACTTGAAGGCACTGTTATTCCCTGCCTTATGTATACCGATGATGCCGTTTTGCTGACCCGTTCGCAAGTTGGTCTGAGACGGCTGTTAGCCGTATTTGGTGATTATTGCCGGAACAATTTGCTTACAATTAATTATGGAAACACTAAGGTGGTGGTTTTCACTCGAGGGAAGACTAGGCATAAATGGAGGGTGGATGTCCAGGAGATTGAACAGGTGCGGGTCTTTTTAAGTATTTAGGCCTCCTCTTTCAATCTAATGGTGCCTGGACAACGTAGTGCCAAGCAGTGCTGGGAAGGGCGAGACAATCTGTTAGGGCCCTGATAAACCTTTTTTAAAGTAAAGGGTTCCCATTTGATCCGGTCAGCAATCAAAATTTTTGCCCTTAAATTGATTCCTCAAATCCTCTTTGGAGCACATTTATGGGCCCTAAATAAGGTAAAAAGCCTAGATAGGCTCCAGAATGGGTTTCTTAGAGCAGTGTTGATGGCCCCTCAGGGAATGAATGTGGTGGCTCTCTCCTTGGAATGCGGCCTCCCTCCTGTTTGCCAGCTAGTCTGGCAAGGAACAATAAATTACTGACTTCGCCTGTTTTACCAAAGAGCTGCCCCTTTATTGCAGCTGATGTTAAGAGAGGAACCTCAGAACTAATGGGTGGCTGCGGTGACCAGTAAAATAAGACATTTGGGATGTAGCCCAGAAATTCTTGCCCTGATCGGGTATAAGGGTACTAAGAAGTTACTAAGAAATAGATTGAATGATACAACCTTACAAGAGATGCGGGCCCTGGTTGGGTCCTGTCGTGCCCTTGGACATTATTCACAGATTGCTAACAGAAGTAGCTCTGTGATGCCCTATCTGATTAAAAATATACCCCAGTGGAGCAAAAGGCTTTTTTTCCTGGCTCGGACAAATGCTTTCCCTTCGGCCATGGGGGATGGAAGATACAGTGGCACCCCCCTGGCGGACCGTCTGTGCTTCTGTGGGCGAAATTCCATAGACTCTATGGACCATATTCTATTGGACTGCCCTATTTTTGAAGGTGCGCTCAGTAAACATATAACCCCTCTTATAACTCCTTTCTTGGGTAGACCAAATTAATTTTATATTGTTATGCTTTTAGAGGATTGTGTACCTGAAATTACAAGAAAGGTGATGCGATTTTTAGTTATTGTTAATACCCTGAGGATTCTATGGAAGAATAGTGGTGATGATGATCCCTCTTAGGTGCCTTAATTTGGGTTGCCATTTGAAGGGTCCAGTTTTTTCCCCGTGATGTAAGTGTTTTATCAGTTTACTGCAGTCGTGGTATGGTATTTTATGTTTACTGTGTGTGTGTATATGTATGTGTATTTGCAAAAACCTAATTGGTTAGCAATAAAACTTTATTATTATTGATATTAAAGTGCACTTTTAATTTTGAATCTTAACTTCAGGTATTATCAAACCCCTCTTGCCATAGAGTTTATACTTTGTTTCATTTTCAGTTATTTAATTCAGCTGTGACTCAAGGCTGATAAAAACAGACTTTCTATGAGCAACGTATGTGTCCTTGTGGGTCTGGAGAAATAGAAAACTTAGAACACGTTGTTTTCGGTTGTTGCTACTATTGTTATTATTATTGTTGTTGTTATTGTTATTATTTATTATTATTAACAAGCATTTATATAACGCCAGCAATGTACCTGGCACTTTACAAAGTAATTGAATAGACCCGGTCCCCGCCCTAGGGTTTACAGTCTGAGAGACCGGGGGGAGACGAAGGAAGGGGAACAGAGGGAGAGACAAGGAGTGTAACATTCACGAGGATGCGAGGTCCCAGGTGTACGTGCTTGGCTTAGTTACATCAAGAATGATGACTGGTTGGTCCGTGTGGTGAGGATATGAGTACACAGACATTAGGTATGGAAAGAGAACATTTTTACTCAAGTGCTGACAGCACATTTAGGCAGGTAAACGAGCAGAATTTCCCTTGCAGGGTCAAGGAAGTGGGGAAGGACAGCCATCTGTTGGGATATTGTAGTTGTAGTCACCCTGCATCCAAGCAGAGGGTTGGACTAGATGGCCCTCAAGGTAAAGAATTTCTTCCCATAGGATGTAAACTTGAACTGTTATTAGCGTCTTCTCTTGCTTTCAATATTAAATCTATGGCTTTTTTCCTTTTTAGCAGCTCATTTCCATGGTACGATGTCACAAATGTGGCAGTTATAATTTATTTCCATATTATTTAGTTACTTTGTATATAAATTCTGTATCTAGTGTTGAGGTTTTTTAAAAATTTATTCAGGGGTGCAACTCAATAAAAGAAACCTTAGTTGATCTGTAGAATTTTAGTTGATTAATCAATTAATAGTGCATATTATTTACATAATTTGCATAAATTTCCAAAAAGTGAAAAATTCACCACAACATAAGTGCCATACTTGGTCAGACCAATGGCCCATCGAGCCCAGAATCCTGTCTCCAACAGTGGCCAGTCTCGGTTGTTTGAAATACCCAACAGTACACTATGGGGCAATCCATTCTTTGCTGTTCACTCGCAGCTCCCGACAGTAAGTGGGTTACATTCCTCAAACCTACCTGGCTAAATTGTGCTCAGATTGTTAGGACATAGAGCAGCACATCTCACATTTTCAAAATTGGACTTCTCTACTCCCAGAACAACATTTCTTGCATTATCTGTGCATATCGCTACAACTTTCTCACTGATCTTCCACTCCAGTTAATGGGGAGGGAGAATTTTAATTGAGTGTCCACGCATTAATCGATTAATCAGGTCGATTAAGGGTTGCATCCCTTATTTATTTACTTATTTATTTAGATTTATCTACCTCCCTTCCCACCAAGGCTCAGAGTGGCTCACAATCAAATAAAATTTAAACAGCACCAAAATTCAAACAACTAAACCTCCGACCCTCTCCTCAAAACTCCCACCATCCCCACAGCCCTGCCCACAAACCCATCCAACCCCTATCCCCGCCCTCCAAATGCCTTTAAAAATAAAAAAAAGTTTTACACTGCTTGCAGAAGTCAGGCTCAAATGAACCTCCCAAGGGAGGGAGTTCCACAAAACCAGGGCAGCAACTAAGAACATCCTCCCATACCCTTATCCATACACATGGAATGCGCAAGTGGGTGCCTCCGGCCAGCCAGAGGGGCCGTGGTGGAACATGGCAGGACAGGCAGTCTTTCAGATAGATGGAACCCATACCGTTTTGGGCTTTAAAGGTCAAAACCAGCACCTTGAATTGTGTCCGGAAAGCTTGCTTGCTTTATTTATTTATTTATTTATTTATTTATAATTGCATTTGTATGCTGCCCCCTCCCACTACAAGCATCTCGGGCCGGCTAACAGCATTTAAAAGCATATAATAAAATTAGATAAAATCAACATTTCACGGAACACCACCACCACCACCACCACCAAAACAATAAAACCCCACCCTTGCCCAACCCACCCATCCCATCTCCCGAGGGAGGGTGGGTAACTAGTGCAGACATCAGAGCACCGGTGTGATGTGCTCCCTGCGACTCATCCTGGAGAGGAGTTAGGCCGCTGCATTGTGCACCAGCTGCGGTTTCTGAACAGTCATCAAGGACAGCCCCACATAGAGCGTGTTGCAGTAATCCAGCCTTGTGGTGATGAAGGCATGGATGACGGTGGCCAGATTCAAATCAGAAAGAAAAGACTGCAGCCTCCTTAGCAGATGGAGTTGGTGAAAAGCACTCTTGGCCACCACAGCAATCTGACAATCCAGGCGCAGCTAGGGGTCCAGAAGCACTCCAAGGCTGTGAACCTGATTGACCAGAGGGGACCGGAACCCATCAGTAAATAACAGGTGACCCAATCCCCTCCAAGTCATAAAATTGGCCAACCATCATCACCTCAGTCTTGTCAGGATTCAGCTTCAATCAGCTCACCCTTATCCAGTCACCAACATAGCCAGGCATCGGGTAAGCACCGAGACTGTAGGACCTGGGTCGGAAGAAAAAGAACTGGAGCTGGGTGTCATCAGCATATTGATGACACCTCACTCCAAACCTCCAAATGATCTCACCCAGTAGCCTCAGATATACATTGACCAAAAGGGTATAATAGTTGGCATTCATGGCTAATCGCTGAATAAATTTATATTTGACACTCACACTGGCAGTCCATAGCAGAAGGGTCAAACCAGTCCCAGCAGCTGGGGATGGGTAGAACCCCACTACCTCTGCAAACAACCCCCATTGATACATGCCCCTCTATTAGCCCCTCACCAGCATATGCTGCACAACCATATAGTTTAGTTTATTACATTTTTATTATGCCCCCTTCTGCTTTTGCAGCTTGGGGCAGCTTACAACAATAAAAATAATTAGTAATATAAAACAACATAAAAACATTAAAACATGGCAAAAAGACAAAGAATCCCACCCTCCCTATCACCTGTCTCCCTCACCAAAGGCCCAGCGGAACAGCCAGGTCTTACACTGTCTATGAAAAGAGGGGAGGTATATGGACAAGCGGACCTCCGGCAAGAGGGAGTTCCACAGCCGCGGTGTGGCCACCGAGAACGCCCTCCTCATAGCTGATGCCTGGGAAACTCAGGGGACCTCAAGGAGGGCACTCCCCACCGACCGCAGAGGTTGGTCCAGGACTCGAGGGGTGTGTGTGTGAGGCGATCCTGCAGATAGGTGGGGCCCAGGCCGTTTAGGGCTTTAAAGGTCAAAAACAACACCTTGAATTGGGCCCAGTAGCCTACTGGCAGCCAGTGCAAAGAACGGAGCACCAGTGTAATATGCTCGCAACAACTCACCCCCCTAAGGAGGTGAGCCGCCGCATTCTGCACCAGCTGCAGTCTCCGGACTGTCACCAAGGGTAGCCCCATGTAGAGCACATTACAGAAATCCAGTCTTGAGGTAACAAAAGCATATGTGATGGTGGCAAGGGCTGTGTCTGAGACATATGGCTAGTGGGAATCCCATTATAGTGAGGGCTGAAAGCATCCCTGCGTGCCAGGGCAACCTGCATCTCTGGCAATGTCCAGATCTCAGACAGGGCATGAAGCTCAACTGCAATTAGTTCTTCCCGGTAGGCAGCCCTCCCTGACCCCACCAGGAGGTCCAGCTTCATCATCCGATTATTAAGGCATTTACACCAGTACCACATGTGTCCCCTTAGCTTAGACATGTGTCCCCTCAGTGGTGAAAGAAAGTGGCAGACAGGGTCCAGCTGCTGCAAGGCACAGGCAAAATTCTGGAAGATCAGAAATCTTGCAAAGCTGTGTTCTCATTCGCATCCTGCAGTCCCATCAACCCTTGAAGGGGGGGAGGGGTCCATACCTGTGGGCTGCAGCACCCAGAAGCCCAGCCTGGAGGCCTAGTCCTCACACTCAGTCCCGTATACATGGTGCCCCAGGAGCTGCATATACTGGCTCACGAGCCCACAGCCAGCCACCCTGGAGGATGGGTCAGCCAGCAGCCCCTGCACATCCCCCCTCAGCCAAACGTCAGCCAGGGCCAACGTGTCAGACGCGCACACACACACCAACTTCTGCATGTCCCATACACTCAGTGCCAGCAACAACAGGGTCTGACATCAGCCATGGCAGGCTGGTCCATGGTCAAGTGCACAAAATAAGCCCGGGATAGCAGAATGGGGATCAGGAGCAGCACAGACTACTTTCAAACAAGAAATAACTGTAATGTTCACTTGATAAGGAAATACATGAGTCTGTGCCAACCAAGTGGGAGCACAGCTCCCACAGAGCAATCCTCAAACAGAACATCTTTTGAGTGTCACAGGGAGCTGCACACCTGGCCATTTCATTACATGGGGATCCGTTCTGCACCCCCCTTTCCAACCTCTTCCCCGCCCCCCCCCCAAGGGATGCTGTGATTTCACATTTCCCATAAGCTTCAGAGGAGCAAGAACAAGGCCAGGACAGTGTGGTATCCCTCAGCTGGGATCAGACTCAGCTGTGCAGGCACCGCCCAAGCCAGTAACGAGGCATGCAGTCAGCCATAGGTGCTTACATGTGGCTCGTCACCACTTCAAAAGCTCTGGCACGGTGTCTGAAGACACCACGGCCATCTGCTCAAGAGACATGTAGTGCAAGCACCTAGCTACCCTCCAACTCCTCACCACTACCACTGAGGTGTGCCAGTGAGAGATCCAGGCGGGGCAAGTCATCTGCTCTGCCTGGCACGAGGCCTGGCACGAGACTTTGTCGCAGGGTTGGGGGCAGTAGGTGGAGAGCGCGAAGTGATGGAGGCCCCGTCTGGTCCAACTTTGTGGGGGAAGTTTCAGGAAGTGATGCCAGCGATACGGTGGATGTCTTGGGGTATGTGAGAGTCACCAGTTGTGAACTTGATCCGTGCCCGTCCTGGTTGGTGAAAGCCTCCAGGGAGACGTTGGGGATGGTGCTGGCGAGGGTGGTCAACGCGTCCCTACAGCAGGGGAGGCTGTTGCTTAGCCTCAAAGAAACTGTGGTGTGCCCCCTGCTGATGAAACCATTGTTGGATGTGGATGCACTCGCCAGTTACCGACCTGTCTCTAACCTTCCCTTTTTAGGGAAGGTTATTGAGCGGGCAGTGGCAATCCAGCTCCGGGCACATCTAGATAGCATTGGTTTCCTGGACCCTTTCCAATCTGGGTTCTCTCCCACTGTCCCCTCTCCCTGTCTCCCCCTCCTTGTCTTTTAGATTGTAAGCCACAGGCAGGGACCACGTCTATTTCTATGTTCTGTACAGCACCAGGTACATGGCTGGTGCTATATAAATGTTTATAATAATAATAATAATAATAGGGAAGGTCATTGAGCGGGCGGTGGCAATCCAGCTCCTGGCACATTTAGATAGCATTGGTTTCCCGGACCCTTTTCAATCTGGGTTCCGCCCTGGCTATGGCACCGAGACAGCATTGGTGGCCTTGGTCGACGATCTCCACCGGGAGATGGACGCAGGATGCTCGACATTTCTTATCCTGCTAGATCTCTCGGCCGCTTTTGACACCATGGACCATGGGCTGTTGTTGAGACGGCTGCGTGACCTGAGGGGTCTGGACGGGACTGTTCTTGAATGGTTCCGCTCATTCCTCTCAGGGGGAAGCCAACGGGTAGTGTTGGGAGCTGAAACCTCTTGCCCCCGTGCTTTATCCTGCGGCGTTCCGCAGGGTTCCATTCTGTCTCCATTATTATTTAATGTTTATATGCAGCCCTTGGGGGAGGTTGTGAGAGGGTTCGGGGTGCGGCAGAGCAGACTGAAGCACAACCCCAATAAGACGGAGGTGATGGTGGTGGGGAGAGTGAGGGAGGTGTTGCCCCCCCTGATTGGGGGGGTTCACCCTCTTATAGCTCAGCAGGTT
>QEPC01010142.1:3436953-3511774 GCA_003113815.1 Sphenodon punctatus
GTATGCGAAGCCATACAACATCTTTACTGCTTACATGGTGTGGAAGTTAAGGCGG
Organism: Sphenodon punctatus; assembly: GCA_003113815.1. Taxonomy (NCBI): domain Eukaryota; kingdom Metazoa; phylum Chordata; class Lepidosauria; order Sphenodontia; family Sphenodontidae; genus Sphenodon; species Sphenodon punctatus. The sequence goes on from QEPC01010142.1 coordinate 3,437,009, forward strand.
GAGCCTTAACACACAATTTCTAGGTTTGTTAAAGTTTGCTTGGTATGAATCTGCCTTAACTAAGTTTGTAAAACCGTAGGTTTTTTGTTTCTCTAATTTATATAATAGCATGAATCTCTTTCATTAACCTAGTTCCACCCTTCCTCTATCCTCTTTGTCACACTCATATATGACTTGATTTAGAATATAAATTTTGGGGGACAAGCAATGTCTTTACTATGCATTTATTTGTATAGCACAGTGGGTGCTCTAATTCTGCAATGGGCTGCTGTGCACCACATTATAAATAATGCATAACTGTCATATCCCACAGGGCAAACTCTCAGAAGCACAATCCCTTTGTAGGTGACTATTAACCTGCTCTTCAGTCTCCTGCTCACCAGCACCAATAAAAATGTTAAAGGCTAAGAGTAACCAGCTCCTTTGAGCTGTTATGCTTCTTGCCACGAAGGGGGAAAGCAAAAATGGGGAGCCACAATTGCATTGGTTGGTCGTACTGTTCTTTGCAGCTGGTGCCAGTTTTCACCTGTATTTCATTAGGGTGCAAATAGCTTGGAGAAATAAAAGGTTCATGAAAATACAATTCACCTTGGGAAACTTGAGATTTACTGTTTTGGTAGGTCTTTCTATTATTATTATTTATTATTAGCAAGCATTTATATAGCGCCAGCAATGAACCTGGTGCTTTAAAAATTGAATAGACACGGTCCCTGCCCTAGGGCTTACAATCTGAGAGACGGGCCAGGGGGCAGGGGGGAGACGAAGGAAGGGGAACAAAGGGAGAGACGAGGAGTGTAACATGCGCGAAGATGCAAGGTCCCAGGTGCACGTGCTTGGCTTGGTTACATCAAGAATGATGGCTGCTTGGTCCATGTGGTGAGGATATGAGTACACAGACCTCAGGTAACAGATTGTACTGGATGGAGGGTATAAAGCAGGAGTTAGGTGAGGGGAGCGAGGAGTCGGGGAGGGCAGAGCGGAAGAGGTGGGTCTTAAGGAGGGATTTGAAGGTACGAAGGGAGGCGGATGTGGGCAGGGAGAGAGTTCCAGGCGTGGGGGGCTGCTAGGGAGAAGGGACGAAGGCGGTTAGGGGAGCAGGGGAGACGTGGGAGGGGACAGAGGAGGAAGAGAGTTCACGAACTGGAGTACAGAGGGAAATTAGTGCAGAGAGGTAGGGAGGAGCAAGGTTGTGAAGAGCTTTATAGGTGAAGACTAGGAGCTTGTGCAGGATTCGTTTAGGAAGGGGGGAGCCAGTGAAGAGAGGAGAGAAGGTGCAGCATGTGTCGAAGCGACGGACGAGGGGATGACCCTGGCAGAAGAGTTTGGGATGGAGATAAGGGGAGAGAGGGGAGAGCGGGTGTATTACACCCACAGCTTTTAAATCTTCCATATAGGTTTGGGCTCCTGAAAAGATGTACTTAATTACTCAGGAAGAAGAGGAACAGCTCTCATAACTATCTTGATTGTCATCTTTCCAAAATACCATACCTAAACTTTGTTGACTTGGACATATGAGTATTACTACGAAGAAAATTCATGTCACTTGCATTCTTGCAAAACCTACACATTCTTGTCTGCATATTACTACATTTTCCAGTAATCTCAATACTTGGACAATTTTATAAACAGAACTGCATAACTTTGTACAACCTTAAAACATTCAATCAACTTAAATTTACCCTCTTTTAAAAGTGTGGGGCCAATGCACTTCAGTGGAATTTAGCTGTTCTACTGGGGACGGGGGTATGAGGCATATGCTAAACTAATTATTTGATACCTCCTCTTAGGCTTCATTAATCAACCAGTCATGATGCCTTATTTTTCCTCCCAGTGGCCAAAAGCAACCCATGTTTATCTACAACTAACCACTCTTCTGAAACTCCTATTCTATCCCATACCCTTCTTTTAAACCATTGACTCTGTTGCCAAATCCTGTCACTTCTCCCTGCATAACATTGCTAAGATTTGCCCTTTTCTCTCTGTCTCCTTTGCCAAAACCGTTGTTCATGCCCTGATCATCTCTCGCCTTGATTACCGTAACCTCCTTCTCACTGGCCTCCACCGCTCTCCCCTCTCTCCCCTTATCTCCATCCCAAACTCTTCTGCCAGGGTCATCCCCTCGTCCGTCCTCCACACTGCCAAGTTAGTCTCACTTGTAAACTATTGAAAATAGGTGTACGAGAAACAAACTGGCTGAGATTTTTTAATTATTATTATTCTTTTAAACCTGGTTCACTTTATTCTTATGTCCCTCTGCCTACCAGGGAGGGATTGGGGGGAAGGGGGGCGGAGGAGAGAAAAGGAAGCCTTTCATGGCAGGGCTGCGGGTGTCTCACAAAAGAAAGAGTTCAAAAGGTTGGAATCAGGGAGCTGCCTTAGGAAACCCACACACCTAAAGACATTGCTCCCTGATTGAGGAGGGTGGAGCCCACGTTGTTGTGGCCAAAATGATTCAAAGGAGAAGTGGTGACTTCCATATGCTTTATCAATGCCTTCTGCTGCATGCTTTACAAAGTGACCATAGTATCTGAGCTGAAGGAAGTCACTCTTGGGCCATGCTGCCCAAAGCATGAACATGGCATGTTATCAAGGAAGAAAGGCAGTGCAGTGTGGAAGGGGATATTTTTTCTGTAGATTTGTCTTTGGAGGACTCTGCCAACTCTGATTCCTTAACTAGTTTGCACCTAATATTAATTAAAAGATAAATGACAAGACAGATTAAAATGCCCCATGGTGACATTTGCAAGTCTGTGTCTTTTAAGACAGAGGAGGGAAATTCCTTTCCATTTCAGAGGTTGAAAGAACAGACGAAAGGTTTCAGACTTGTTTATCTGCAGAGACAATGTGATTTGTCTATGGTGTCAGCCCCAGAGAGTGAACCTTGCAGAGAATGATTGTAATTTAATACTGAGACTATGAAAGGTGCATTGATTTTACAGCAGGTGAAAATAATGCAATAGTGTGTGGCATGAGTTGGGGGAGGAGAGGCAATAGTCTAATTTTGGCTTAGTGGCGACAGTATAGATTTTCCAACCAACTCAGCAGAAATGCCATTTTAAGGGCACAGCAGCAAATTTACTTGCAGCTTGTAGACCTAGAGTTTGGAGTCACTGGGCCACTTTATTATAGAGCCTTTTGATTTGGCGAGGGAATGATCAGGCAGGTTGCTAATATGATCCTGCTGTTTTAGTTTTTATTATTTTTGTTGTCTCATCTGATTGGAAGCATTTCCTCTGGATATTTTCCTTTTCTTCTTCATTTAATTTACTGCTATCTGTGAAATGAGCTGCTTCGGTACTCAGAAGACAGACAGAATTCCAGTGGTTTATCTCCAGGTTGCTTGCATTTCTGGAACTTGGGGTGCAGTGCAGATTTTCTCCACTCTCCTTTGACCTAGTTTGAACTCCTCTGCTGTAATTCCCCCACCTGGAAAAAGGCCTGCTACCATTGAAAGTTGCAGAGGAATTTGAGCTTGTACATTTTCATTTATGACTTGGCAAAATCAGGCAGACTGTGTCAAATTACATCATGTGCTTTCATAATTTGAAAGTATTTTCTGAGTGAGCATGAAGCTGAGAAAGCCAAACCTATTGCATTACTTGATACTGTAAAGGTGTTCATTTTAGTCCTTTCTGCTTCTATTTCCTTCAATTACATTTCCAGCAGAAATTTGATTATTGAAATCTTCTCTAACGTGTTGCCTTCGTGAGTGTCTATGCCAGAGCCAAGTTGTTCATTATGTGTCATGGGAAGTATCTACTTTTTTTTTTCTTTTGAGGGATAAAGTTGACACCTTTGGATAAACTAGCAACCTTCAAAAAGGATTATTGGAGAATGGGAGTGGTCATGGTTTAACCCTTGATTTAGTACTGGCTTTGAGCAAGGCATTTTGATGTCTAAGAGGCGCCCTGTCAAGAAATTGTCACCTAATCTAAATCTAGGAAACAGTAAATTTATTTATTTATATTTATTTAAAAAAATTGTTACCCCACCCTTCCTGCCACAGGCAGCTCGGGGCGGCTTACAATCGTTAAAAACCATTAGAATAGAATATCATGAAGGAGGAATGCCCCTTGAATTGTGAAGAGAAGTACACCCCCACCCCTTTCTGATAATCAGCATGTGGAGAGGCCTTACTGGAAGCCAAGGGTCTCTTGTATTACAAGCTTTAATAGACTGATTGATTGATTTTTATCCTGTGTGAGCATCATCTGCATGATTTTGGATTAAGTGTCCTACCGATTTGCTAGTGATAGCTGGTAGTACTAGTCAGTTTCAGCTCCTAATCTTGGAAGGAGCTTCCTCATGTTTGCACTAACATGAACCACTGGGGGTTAAAGACAACTTGGAGAGTTAATATTACTGCTCATGCTAAAGAGTGAGAGGGAGAAATTTTCAGCACACAAGAAGCTAGCTGGCACTTCTGTTGCAGTATTCTGCTTTATATCTTCCAGTCATCATGTTAAATTTTGTTTTTCTCCTTCAAGACTTCATGGGAGAGACGTATGGTAAAACTCAGAAACCAATATGTGAAGGCATTGCAGGTAATGTTGGAGGCAGATTTTTTGCAGGGATTTTTCTTGATTGTTTTTGGTGAAGAAAACCTTTTCTCTTGGCATTGGCTGACTGTATATTTCAGTTGTTGTTGCTTTGTTGTTGCTATGGATCCAGATATATAGTGAACATTCTCTAACTGAAGAGATCCGGCAGTTGGGCGTCTGTTAATAGCCTGAAAGTAACTAATGAGGATGTGCAGCCTGAACGATTGATTGAATAGCTGCAGTCCTGTGTGTTTCTTTCTTGCTCTCTGCAAGCTGTGGAGAGGGAGGGGGGAAGAGAGAGGGAGAGAAACAGCTTTCTCTTAAGTGGAAGTAGCACGGATCCCAAGGGCCAGGAGGCCAGAAATGGAAGTTTAAGCTGCATCTGTCTCTTGAAAGGAGAACAGCAAGAGTCAAATTGTCAGCCTCTGGAGTCACAGTTTACTCCTTTTCTTTGAGATCCGGAAGATAACAATGGACTTTTTCTTAGGATGTGCTTATTCTTATCTTTGTGTATTCTTATAAGAAACTGGATCCCTTTTAATACTAGTATTTGAACTGGAGATGGGCAGCTGTTGTGATAAAGGTATCTATATGTGAATGTGTGTGAGATATATTAATTACTGTGTGTTTGCTATATAAAATCAGATGAGTAGGAGCACATCTTCTTTAAAGCTATAAGCTTGTCAGATCTGCCTGCACCAATTTTTAGGATGCCAAATCATATCTTAGTAAGGTCATATTGCCAGAAGAAGGAGAAAGTGACCTACTTTTTTTATCTGTAAAGGTATATATGTCACTTTATCCAGGCAGCAATGAGTTTTTCTGATGGTTTTACAGTTCACGCTAGCATTGGATCTCATTATCTATATGAGACTGAACTTTGACCTTTGTCAAATTGTGTTGCGCACAGGATAAAATTATGATCTCTCTGTCACGCATTGTATTTGGCAATATTAACTACTGCCTTCCTGGTGGTAAAAAGAACAGTTACAAGTTATCCTGAGTTGCAGGGAACATGCAGTACTTGTGCTGTGTGCCAAATGAGTATTGAGTAGAACCACCGTTTTTTAATTACCTGAAAGACAAAGCCCAGTTCCTAAATTTGGTCTTGTTTTTTAGTTGTAGCATCTTTATAACATGTAAATAGAAAAACCATAAAGAGATGTAATTAAGGTCCTAGTACTATACACATAAGTTTTTGAATCATCCTGTTCAGAATGGAGGTAGGGGGATATGATATTTTATTTCAGTTCCTTCACCTACCGCCTTTTCCTTTTTCCCCAGAGGTCCCAGCAGAGAGGTCTCCTCGCAGACGGAGCATCTCAGGGACCAGCACATCTGACAAAACCAGCTCCATGGATGCTTCAAACACATCTCCTTTCAAAGTGCCAGTAAGTACCTCTTCCTTCAGAGGGCGAGATTCCTCCCACTGAGCGGTGGGGGGAAGAGGTTATATCCAGTCAACTAGCCACAAAAAGGCTTGTATATTAGTTACCATCATTTATTAGCTAAACCAGTGGTTCACAGACTTTTTGTTTGTGTCCCCCCTCCCCCCCCTTTTCAGCTTTAGTGAAGAGCCAAATACCCACAACTAATTTGCATACATTTACCATGTGACTTGCAGCAGCTGGGTCTTGTCCTGGACCCCCAAGGAATGCTTCACAGACCCTGAGGGGTTCACGGACCCCGGTTTGGGAACCACTGAGCTAAACACATCTTTCCTGGTGACTCTTACCACAACTTTGTTCAGTGTTTGATTAAAAATCAATAGTCCTGTAGGGCTTTAAATCCTAAGATGAGGGAGGGGCAAGCAACCAAGTTTTGGTATGTCATATATACCTGTGAAGTCACAGGTTCCCAAACTGTACGTTGAGATCCCAAGTGGGGTTACATCATCTATTGAGGGGGGGGGATGTTGCAATTCTGATTGATTGGATACTCTTTGCATGTCTTTGCTCTCTCAGGTCGCAGTATTAGGGTTATGTCTCAAAATGTAGCCACACAGGCAAAAGGTTTGGGAACCACTGCAGTAAATAATTTATCCCAAATAACTTTATTTATTAAGGTTATGCCAGTGACCACTGCATTTCCCCTGTCTTATCAGAACATACTGCAGGAGTGAAATGGCTAATCATTTCTTTCAAAGCTAGTAATACTGATCTCTGTAGGCGTGTAAATTGGCCTTTACAAATCCTAGCCTTTTAGGTTTAACCTCTGATATAAGGAGCCTGTTTTGTTTTATATATATATATATATATATATATATATATATATATATATATATATATATATATATATAATAATAATAGTTTATTGTTGGCCAAAGACCATAACAAAATTCTATAAAACAAAACCAAGCAGTACATAAATTACACAATTCAAAGAGACATCCAATGACAATAAATACATTCATAGTACAATAATGCAATCAACATTTGGCTTACCCTTCTCGGAGGTTATGCAGCCAACATTTGTCCCCTGCTTGGACAATCCCTTAAATTGGGGAAAGTTCATCAACAATCAAAGGCCGGGACAGGCAGTCCAACAATAGTCCACACAAACAAAGCTACTTAGCTAGATCACAATTACCTATACCCTCTAGCAAATCTTAAAGATTCTTCTTTGAGCAGGGGGGAAGATGGCCTAAGCAGCCATTAAACCTTTTAACACAAGTACACACACCCCAAACGCAGCTACTGCTCTAGAACGACTGGAATTATCACCCCTCAAGAGGCAACATACCCTTAAGGCCTCCGGAAAATGGCCTGGGATTTCATTAATAAATTTGGTTTTTTTAAAAGGCATTGTCTAGCTATAGTATTCTGTAGATTTTTGTAATCCCTTTTCATTGTATGCAAAAAATGAAATAATTAAAACTTTTGCTCTGCTGCTTTTGAACTTCTCCAGTTTAGTGAGCTTCAATATTTTTTTCTTACTGCGCTTCCACCTATGACTCCACTTTATTTTTAATTTCTCTTTTTCTCTTTCTCTCCCTCACCCAGTCTGTTCACCATTCCAGGAAGAGAAATTTACAGTTAATTTTTTAGACAGACATATTTTCTTGCCTTTCCAGTGGGTCTTCTAACATGCCTTTTTTTCTTTAATATTTATATATATGGGCGGTGGGTTTCCTCACACGCGTGCGCACACACACACACACACCCCACCCCTGCCGGTTTTTAGATCTTTGCCAGTATAAAGGTGTGTCAGAGTTTACTGAAACTACTAAAATGTCTCTGTAATCTAATTCTGAGTAAGCCATAAATTCCAGGTGTACAGGGAATTTTTAAAAATCAGATTATCAAGTGAATGGTAGTCCTATCTCAAACTGATTACCTCTATACATGTTTCAGAAGGACCATTCTGTGATGCATACATTAGGGAATCATCATATCAGACTAGGACTCTCCATGTTTGGCGTATATTGATGGACAACTCAAATGTATTGTTGACCATTTGAAGACAAAAAATAGACATGCATATCAAAGCTTTTTTTTCCCTTTCTTTTACTGGGCTGTGTGTGTTTGTTTGTTTAAATTTATATCCTACCATTCCCCAAAGGCTCAGGGCAGCAAACAAGTATAAAACATAAAAATCCATAAAAGCAAAATACAAAAAACCTCCAAAACCCCCAACCATCCCACAGCACCCTCCCCCAAAAAACACCCAATACATCTCCCCATGTCCCACTCCAACCCCCCTTACAACCCTACCCCAAACCCCACAGCAAACCCTCTAGCCTCTGTCCCTGCCCACCAAATGCCTTTACAAAGAGGCACCACCTCTTACACCACCTCCGGAAGAAGCTCAGGTTTGAACTTAACCGAACTGTAAATGGTATTTTGAAATAAGTTGAAAAAAGATAATTCTCTTTGCAATTTATTTGTAAATCATGAACAATTTGTGAAGCAACTAAGTACAAAATCTAAAACCTGTAAGTAAAGGTGTTGGGGTTGTGTTTACTTCCTTTCTTTTGGGGGTTTTCTGGCTCTCCCAAGGAATTGCTCATCATTGTCTTCTCCCCAGGCTGTTTTGGGTAGTTCAGGACATTTGTTCGGGGTGGTGGGGGTGGAATGTTTCTTTAAATATTCACCATCTTCTTCTAAACTTTGCTCTACGTAGTGCTTTTTCTGCTCCCTTTTGCAGCTTTTCATGGGGTGATGGTTATTCTAAATTTCTGTCACTCCTTTCTCCCAAAGGACTTATAGCAGTATTTACAATGCATTAATATAAATAACTTACGTATTTTCAGGCAGCAGTAGCTGCCTGAATACTTAAATGTACAGCCACTCTTCATTATAAACAGGCGACTGCTGAAGCCCCAATTTTGCAAAAACCGCTTGACCTACGTTTCTGAAAATTTCATCATGGCTGTAAATTGTGAGGACCATCATATCCACAAAGTTTGAAAAATATCCATCAGGAAAATAAAAAGTTATTGCAGCTTAAACGTTAATTGCTTGTGGTCAAAATTCATACTGGCCTCGTGCATTTGAATCATCAATATCTCCTCCCCGTGGAGGAGTTGAGCCCCCAAACTTCACAGGCTTTGAGAATGGGATCAACAAAAAGTGCTTCTAAAATATTATATTGATTGATACAGCCAAACCCGAGTTATTCTTTATAAAACCTCAGTTCTGCTGGTTCACGCATGCGCACTTGAGCCCCTCTCTCCTGTCGGCGAGTCTGTGCGCTCTGAGGTCTGTGCGCTGCTGCTTCTGCTGCTGCCCGGCCCCTAGCTGTCAGTTTCATTAAAAAAAAAAAAATCTGCCGCCGTGGCCGCTCTATCTGGAGCCCACCCCCCCAGCCCCTCCAGCTGACTATGAGCCCCCAGGCTCAGGCTCCCCACCCCCACTCCTGCGTGGCCAGGGGCGGATTGGCCATTGAATGCACCGGGAGGATTCCCGGTGGGCCGGGGCCGGGCTGGGGGCCGGTCATGCTGTCTTTTTAAAAATTATTCTTAACAAACAAACCCAAAAAATTGTTGGTCCTGACCCCTGTAGGGTTGGGTTGTGTTGGAGGGGAGGGGGAGGGCTTACCTGACTCTCCCTCTTAGTAGCGCTGAAGCAGCAGCGGGGACAGCGATCGGGCTGGGAGATAAGGCTGTTTGTTTACAAACAGCTCCTGCCCATGTGCTGATCAGAAGGTTGCTACCTTGTAAAGAAGGTTCTTCGAGATGGCTCTCAACATTCTCACAACTGGGTTGTGCGCGCAGGAGCCAGGGACTGGGGGGGCACTGGCTAACGGGGGGAACTAAGGGAGAGGGGGGGTACTGCCTAATGGGGGGGAACTAAGGGAGCTGCGGGCACTGGCTAACCGGGGGCTAACGGAGCGGGGGGGCACTGGCTAATGGGGGGGAACTAAGGGAGCGGGTGGGCACTGGCTAACCGGAGGGGGGGAACTAAGGGAGCTGGGGGCACTGGCTAATGGGGGGAACTAAGGGAGAGGGGGGGTACTGCCTAATGGGGGGGAACTAAGGGAGCTGCGGGCACTGGCTAACCGGGGGCTAACGGAGCGGGGGGGCACTGGCTAACGGGGGGGAACTAAGGGAGCGGGTGGGCACTGGCTAACCGGAGGGGGGGAACTAAGGGAGCTGGGGGCACTGGCTATGGGGGGGGAACTAAGGGAATGGGGGGGCACTGCCTAGCTGGCAGGGGGAAGAACTAAGGGAGCGGGCTCTCGCCCACACACACAAGCTCCCCCCACAAAGACCCACAGACCACCACACATCCCCCACACACAGACACCCCCACCCCAACATCTCCCCCCCATACACACACACACATCGTCCAACAGACGCCCACAGACACATGCACACAGACACCAACACACACCCCACACCTACCCTCCAAACGCCCGCCCCAAGCTCCCACCACCCCTCGCAACATCCTCAGCACTGACCTGACCCCCCAAACCCTGCCCCTAGCTCTTGCCCCCGCAACATCCCAAGCCACCTCTCACAAAACCAAGAAATTCACTAAAACAAAAAACTTAACAGTTTAAAAAGACACTTAAATGTACAAGAGTTTTCTTAAAATACACACAAAAACACAATTCAGTACAATTACAATTCAAAACACCTTCCACTTCATACATTGCAACAAAACATAAACTCCAAAAAACATAGAAATTAATTCACGCTTAGAGCAATATTTAATATTTTATCGTCAACATACATGTAATATATATGTACTACGTTCCTTACCATACATACTTCATTTTTTTCAATAACTAAACTTGCACATTTTATAATTATGAAACTATTTTATTTTCATAATTTGACAAGGAACAATTTTGTCAGAGTAATTTAAGTCTGTTATTTACATGTATACAAATTGTGTACAGTTCATACAATGAAGTAAATAATCTGAGTGTATACATTATACAATTCGTTGTACACAATGAAGTTATGTGGAAACAGACTTAAATTACTCTGACAAAATTGTTCCTTGTCAAATTATGAAAATAAAATAGTTTCATAATTATAAAATGTGCAAGTTTAGTTATTGAAAAAAATGAAGTATGTATGGTAAGGAACGTAGTACATATATATTACATGTATGTTGACGATAAAATATTAAATATTGCTCTAAGCGTGAATTAATTTCTATGTTTTTTGGCGTTTATGTTTTGTTGCAATGTATGAAGTGGAAGGTGTTTTGAATTGTAATTGTACTGAATTTTGTTTTTGTGTGTATTTTAAGAAAACTCTTGTACATTTAAGTGTCTTTTTAAACTGTTAAGTTTTTTGTTTTAGTTACTAATAAAGTTAAAACCTACACCCCTTCTCCATCTCTCACCTGGGAGTCCCCACCCTCCTGAGCCCATACCCGCTCTCTCACTGGGGTGTGTGTGTGTTGTGGCCACCCCAAAAGTCCCTCCAACCATACCATTCCCAACACAAGCATTACAAATAAAGTTAGACCCTCCCCTCCCCACTCCCCTCTCTCTCATGCGGGAGAGTCCCCACCCCTCCGACCATGCTATTTTCCAGAGTCCCATTATCACCACCTACTGAAGGGGTGATGTCACTACTGAAGACGGTCATTACTGAAGGGAAAGGCAAACAGGTGGCAGAGGCTTTGTACACACTGTTGCATTGATCAGAAACCGCAAAAACTGGATGCTGGGAAGGAGGGTGGGGTGTGGGCTCCCTGGCCAAGGCCCTGGGAATCCTCCCCACCTGCATCCATTCTGCTGCATCCACTCTGCTGTCCCTCCCCCTTGCAGGTAACCATCTTTACAAAGGGGAGCTGCCCCTGAGGGCGGTGCCCTCTGGGCGGCGGCCGAAGGTCGCCGCCAAAGGACGAAGTGCCGTTGGCAGGCCGTTAGCGGACAGAGGCAGCGGTGGCGGCTACCAGGGACATTATACTTGCTCTGCAGAGCGCCCCTGCGTGCGTGGTGATGGAGGCTGGGATATTGCCTCGCCCCCCTCCTCTATGTGAGTGGGAGTGCGGGGTGTATGAAGATATTGACAGACAGAGGAGTGGGGTGGGGTCCTGTGTGTATTGTGTGGGGAATTTTTGACATTGGAGGGGTGCAATTTGGGGGGTTTGGGTGTGGTGGGGGGGTTGTTGACCTCCCTCTGGTGGCAGGAGGTGGTGTGGAGGGTAACCCCCGGTGTGAGCAGGAGTGACCCTCCGGGGGGGGCGGGGGTTGCCCGCCGGTGGCAGAGGCAGGTAGGAGGGCTTAGCCTGTCGGGGCAGCCTATGGAGAGTGGGTGTCTAACGGGGTTCTATGAGGAGGGGAGGGGTTCTGCAGCTATCAGGGTTGTCATGGGTCGGGGGAGATATGGTCCCATGGGGAGGTGTGTTCCATCAGTGAGGAGGGAGCGGTGCCTTGTGCCCGTTCCCCTCTCGACTCCCCACGCAGGTAGGTTGTGGGTCGAGGTCCAGGAGACCGCAGGCCTTGGTCTGGTGCTGCTGAACGCTAGGTCGGTTGTCAATAAGTCATCTACCATCCAGGAGTTGATCCCGGAGTGGGACGCCGACCTCGTGTGTATTACAGAGACCTGGCCGGACAATGAATCATGCCCTATCCTGGCCGATCTTGTTCCAGCTGGGTTCTCTGTGCAGCATCAGCCTCGGCTGGAGGGAGGGGAGGCGGTGTAGCCATTGTTATCAAGGATGCATTGTCTTTTAGGAGATATCCAGTGCAGGCTCCACCAGGTGTTGAGTGTCTCCATCTTGTGTTGGATTTGGCCGGGGACAGATTAGGGGTGCTGCTGGTGTACCATGCACCCAACTGCCCAGCGGCATCCCTACATGCTCTTGCTGATCTGGTGTCAGATGTGATCCTCCGGACCCCTAGATTGGTGGTCCTGGGGGACTTTAATATCCACACTGACACCGATCTTGGAGGAGCGAGGCATGAGTTCATGGCCTCCATGACAACCATGGGCCTGCCCCAAATCATCTGTGGCCCCACACATGAGGAGGGACATACACTGGATTTGGTTTTCTGCACCGACCTTGAGGCGGGGGGTCAGTTAGTAGGAGTTAAGGGGGTAGAGCCTTTGTCATGGTCTGATCATTACCTCCTTAAGGCATGCATCCTGGCGCATGATAGCCCCCGGAAGGGTGCAGGACCTATTAGATCGGTCCGCCCCCGGAGACTTATGGAACCGGATCTGTTCCGGAGTGCTCTGGGGGAGTTTCCCCTGGACCTTGACACCCGCTCTGTCGATGATCTCATAGCCTTCTGGAACACCTTGTTGGCCGAGACCATTGACAGAGTGGCTCCCAGGCGTCCGCTGCTCTCCCGAGTCTCCCGCAGGTCTCCTTGGTTTACTGAGGGCCTGCAGTGTTTGAAGCGGGAGAGCAGGCGGTTAGAGCGACGGTGGCGCTGGACTCGCGACCAGTATGATCGATCGCAGCATAAGAGCAGTTTAAAGGCCTATGCTGTAGCGGTGCAGGCAGCAAAGAAGCAGTTCCCCACATATTGGGGTATTTTTAAATTGAAATTGTAAATTGTTTTAAAATTTTATATTGTTTCAATGTTTTAATGAATGTTGTTCGCTGCCCCGGGCTGCCCTGTGGGCAGGAGGGGCGGGATATACATTTTAAATAATAATAATAATAATAATAATTAATAATAATCATTTGTGCCTCACCCTCAGGTGTTTTTTCCCCCCCCAGGTTGCCTGGCCACCTGTGTCTCTTTAGGCATGATGTGCCTCCTTTTGAGAAAGCACGGTTCTAGTTTTGTTTTAACTGTCCTATGTAGTATGCTTTGATTGTCATCAAGTCACCACACTGATGTGGTTGAGAGCTGCCTCTGTTCTGCACCAAAAGCTGGACTTTGCCATCCTCTGATCTCATTAGCGTTGTGGCAAAAGTCGGCATTTGACTAGAAATGGACTGAAATTCAAGCCACTGATTTAAAACACCCTGCAAGCTTTGCAGGTTGAGCCCATCAAGGGTAGGAAGCCTGCAAACTTTCTTCTGTTCATTCACACAAGCCTTGTTTCCCTGACTCTGGTAGGGTAAAACTAAAGAGGGGTTTTGTGACCCATGCTACAGAGGATCCCATCACTGGTAGCCTGGGATCAGCTGCGGGGAGGGAGTGCGGTATGTGCCTCTAAGGCCCTTTTCACACAGACACTCTAACATTGACACTGGGTGTTACATTTTATTATACATGTTGCAGGGCACCCATAGAGCACACCTGCAGCCCTGCAGCATGTATAATAAAATATAACACCTATTTTATCAGTGTTAAAGGGTGATTTCAGACGTTACGGGGCCCATTGGCCCTGTACCGAAATCAACCAATTCATTCCCTGCCGGGATCACCCCGTCACGCCATATCAGACGTGCCGGGCGGATCCCGGCAGGGAATCTGGGAGGGGGCAGGGCCGCGCGGTGCAATGTGCGGCCGCACGGCCCTGCCCTCTCCACGCACCCCGCCGCCTGCCCTCCGGGGAGACGGGCGGGCGGCGGGGCCAATGAGGCCACCACGACGGGCCGGATTCGCCACGGCCCGGGGTCCCGCCGGTGATCCCGGGCCGTGGCGCCTGACCAGACGAGACGCCGGGGTTCACCCCGGTGTGGAATTACATTCAACACACGGCGGCCGCCGGTCTTTCCGCTTTGGCCGCTCGCGTGGTGAATGTAATTCCACGCCGGGGTAACATCTGGGGGGAAACATCCGTTTCCCCCAACAGACGTGCCACAATCACAGCCACCACGCGGAATTGAGCGTGGTTGACTGTGATCTTGTAACGTCTGAAAATACCCAAAGTGTCTTTGAAAAGGGCCTAAGACTGGAGTTATTGCTGTAGGGGGTGTGGGGTGTTTTGTTTTTGTTGTTGGGTATTTGTTTTTTTATCTTTCCAAGTACCCACTGCTAGGCAGAAGGAAATAGAAAAATGCTTGTGGAAACAGTATGCCTCTTACGCTGTGGGTTTCAGAGGGTGGGAAAGCAGTCTGTGCACAATGATGCTTCAAGAATTCTTTACCCCCAGCTTGTTTTTTGAAGTGTAATGATGCCTCTCCTTGCTCTCATATCCTGGCAATGTGCACATGACATGTGACTGGGAACAGCTTAACCTTCTTTGAATGAAAGATTTTGGAAGCATGTTGCATTGACCGTTTTCTCACAGAAAAGCTATTTTAAACCTTGTTCTCAACAAAGCATTCACTTCTAGTGCATTCTCTGAAATGTTCCATCTAAACCCCAAACAGTGGGATTCACTCAGAAAAAGCTACCCAACTATTCAAGTTTTAATGGGCCTTTGTCCAGCTGTTGGAATTTTGATTTGCAATTGCATAATGTATGTGAATATTCTTTTCAGGGCAAGTTATTTAAATAGTATCTCTAGCCCTGATGTGCTTGGTGATGGTGGTATTTAAGCGGCTGACTTGTAAAATACAGGAAATTCACTTTTCCTACCTCTTAAACATTTGCAATTGAGAGCCTCTTCTTACCATTATACTCTTATTAATTATAAATATACACCCCATATTCTGTAGTCAGACTAGTGAGTGGCGCTTCACTGTCACTTCTGTTAACACCCAGTGTTGTATTTGTTGTCCTGCTTCATTGTTAGGCAGTTGATGACCAACATATTGAATATGATCTCTTTATCTACCACAAAAAGGGATAAAGTGGATTCTGGTGAGACTGATGCTGCAGTATAGACTGCAGAAATAACTTGTGTAAAGGAATGCCTTGCCAAGCATTGAAACTTGGCCATTGGTTGACTGTAATTTTTTCCTAGACCCAATAGTAGTATTTCTTCTTCCACCATAATTACAAAAAATATCTGAAACATGGGGGGAGGGGAGCATGGTCTGTGGTGGTTAGTATAGGAGGCAGAAAATATGACAAACAAAAGTTTTTTATTTTTTTTAGTAGTGAATGTTAGGACTGAGGAGAGAGGCTGACAAAACTGGCTAAAAGTAGGCCTGATGGTGGGTGGGTAGGTAAGCATGGTACCAACTATTTCTTCCCCCATACACATGCACTGCTGTGCCAACACACCTCAGTCTCAGCGTACAGCATCCCCTGCTTTTCTGTTACTGAACACTTGTACATCTCGGCATACCTCAACCACCTCCTTGCTATCCCATTGTGGCGTTAAGCTAAACTCTGAGAATACCAAAATCATTGAACCCTGGTTGCTAGAAGTGACAAGCCAAAGATCTATTTTATCTTTTCTGCAATTCAGCCTCCCCCACCCCCATATCACCCCACAGCATGGGGCTGTTTTCTTGTTAAAAATTATTGCAGGCATTATGTGATGCATGAACTTGTGTGTTTGAGAAAGTGAGAGAAGAAACTGTCTTGATTTAGCAAATAAAAATGAGCTAGGAAACCCAGACAGGAGTCTCTGCAGTAAATAAAAGGAAATTATTTGTATGAAAGCCCTGTGTGTCTAAAGATGGAAATGCTGATACTTGAGGACTGGTTTCCTTGGTTTGCTTCTAGTTCAGAGTTTATAATTGGATGTACAGGAACACTGTCTGCCTCTTAGCTCTTTAGCAGTCTTTCTAAATGGAACAAAAGACAATGCAGCAAGCCTAAGTGAAGGTCAAACACTGATGAGATCTTGCTGCTGCCCAGACTCGTATCTTATGCAGTCAACTGGTCTCTCCGGAGCACCCCTCTGTTAAAATCACATTGCCAGGCTAAAGCAAGTCTCTGGTCTTTCTGGGTCACGTGACGCAAGGGTCTCTGAATATGGCCCTTTTCTAACAGGCGTGGGGGGATGGGTTGGTGGTGTGGTAGGTGAGGGGGGTGCGTTCCCACCTCCACCCGCACAGGGCATTGGTGCCTGTTGTTCTGTGCGTAGGTGATGGATGGAGCGTAGGAGCGTGCATGCACACCCACTCACCACCTGCGGCATTCCAACGGACACCCACCAATCCCCCCTGCACCTACCACGGTGTTCACATGGGCGCCCCACCCACACACGTGTGCGAGGAGGGGGTGGTGTCTATGTGAAAATGGCCTATGTTTTTAATTCTGCAATAGTAGCAATGCAGGAGTTTTTGATATTGTGATGATCAGCAAAGTAAGCACTGTATTCCTTTGCCCTAATGTTATTTATGAAAAATATCTGCTGTGCTTGGAGCTTTTGTCCGTACTTTAACATGCTGATATGCTCCTGCCTTTTCTTTCAGGTGGGTTTCACCATAGTGCGAACTCACTCTCTACATCTTCCCCAATATTGCTTTTAAGAAGTTTTTGTACATATGGTTTGTGGGGGATTTGGACTTTCACTCATGCACTTGCCAAAGATCTGGGTTAGTAGCTACCTCCAAGGAGGTGACTCAGTTTTCACCATTCCATTTATTCTGGAATGCTGTCACTCATGAACTCAAACAAAATTAGATGTGCAAAAGGCATGTTATTTATCCTCCTGCCAATACAGATTTATTCCTTACAGTAAATTCACCAGTTCATGTTCAAGAAATGATACTTCTGCTACTTTCCTTTAGACTCTGTGCGAGAGTATAATGGATTACAACACTAGGAATTTTTTCCTTCTATGAAACCTTAAAATTTCTTTTTTATATAGTTAATATGAATTTATACCAGTTTAGAGCTTCCTATAGCAATCCTCACTCTCTTTGATTTCATGCCTTTCAGATATGCCTCAGGAAAGAGTGTTGTTATAACCCCACTTCTGTATCATAGGGTATTTTCACAATTAATACCACATTCTCATTTTCTTCCCTAAATTTCCATTTTGTGTTACATTCTGGGGTTGAGGTGCAAACACATGCCCTGCTATAGGAGTGACATGGTGGAGGCTCCTTGAAAGTGGGGAGCCACCAACTTGCATCTTTGGGTATTTTCAGACGTTACGAGATCACAGTGAACCACGGTGAATACCCACCTGTGATCAATGTGTCTCGAACGTCTGTTTGGCGGCCGCCAGATGTTCGCCACGGTCAATACCCACATGGGGTCAATTTGAACCACGCTTCCCGGGCTAGCCGGGGGGAATGTCCCGGGAAGCGTGGTCAAAGAGATCCCCAGCGGGGACAAAAAAAGAGTAACGTCTGGCTGGGCGCCACGGCCCGGGATCACCGGCGGGATCCCAGGCCGTGGCGAATCCGGCCCGACGCGGCGGCCACATTGGCCCCGCCGCCCGCCCATCTCCCAAGAGGGCGGACGGCGGGAGCATGGAGGGGGCAGGGCCATGAGGCCGCACGTTGCGCCACGCGGCCCCTCCCCCTCCCAGATTCCCCGCCGGGATCCCCCCGGCACGTCTGTTGCGGCGTGATGGGGTGACCCCAGCGGGGAATGAATGGGTTGATTTCGGTATGGGGCCAACGGGCCCCGTAACGTCTGAAATCACCCTTTATTGACATGGAACCTATATTATGTGTAGATAAATACTTGTGAAATTAACTAGACTCCCTCTTCCCTTGGTCTGTTTCACAGAACATCTGTATGTCTGCAGGCTCCCTGTTTCTTCCTGAGAGCTGACAAACAGGGCACACTACCTGCAGAGGGATTCCCTGTCACCTATTAATCAGGGATCTTAGCCCTACTGAAATTGCTTAGAGACTTTGAAACTGACCAGTTTGCCCTTTTCTGCTCAGTTTCATCCTTGCCCCTGCACTAAATTGCTTAGTGTGAAATTGACATTAGGAAAAGAATCAATTTCACAAAGCCTCTAAGAGGTCTGGTCTTCCTGCTCTCTTTTAATAGCTGATCAGCAGCATGGGTCACAGAATCCTGTACAGATCAAGTTCCCTGTCCCAAGTGATCAGCCACCAAACAAGAAGCAGGGGAGCCCAGCCCACACTCAATCGCAGCTGGCAGCCTCTCCAGTTGGGGTGCTGCTGGCACCTGGAGGGCTCTGCTGATAGTAGCCCTATGGATTTACTACCCACACATTTGGCATCACATGTAGACACCTGCTACAGGAGTCCACGTCATGGTGTTGCTATCAACCATGTAGCTATGCAGTGGGTAGAGTGTGAAAACACCCGTAGTGTAGCCAAGCAAACTGCGTCCTCCACAGAGCAGTATTTCTAACTCCTTAATCATTTCCTAAAGCTTTTCTCTGTATTCCTTTTAATTCACTGGCATTATTCTGGTGTTGAGGTGCCCAGAGCTATGTGTGGATTATTTCTAGATGTAATCTCATCATTATCATATAGATTAGAGATCCGGCCGGACACCTCACTGAAGACGTTCCCACCTATACTGGCATTAGGCAGGGCTGTGTCCTGGCCCCCATCCTTTTAATTTTATTTATTAACAAAGTAGTGCCTTTGCTGGCTGCGCCATCATTTCATCCCCCCAAATTGGCAGGGCACCCAGTTGGTTCCCTGCTTTACACAGATGACATAGCAATCCTGTCACAAATCAAGGTGGACTTAAGGTGACAGCTCCAGTGTTTCTCCGATTTCTGTCTTCAGAATAAGTTGGTGATAAATTATGATAAGTCTCAGGTTTTGGTTTTTTCAAGTTCACGGCAGGTTTTTCATTGGAGGGTGGGCAGAGATAATATCAAGCAAGTTAATGCATATCGTTACTTGGGTCTGCTTTTTCAGGCAGCAGGGACCTGGAAAAGGCATGTGGAAAATGCACTGGTGGCGGCAAGGGGTTCCGCGTTTTCTCTTGCCAGGCTTTTTGCCCATTCTGGGAAACGCGCGATAGTTTCCACGACTAAGGTCCTAAATGCCAAGGTCCGTGCTCAGGTCTTATATGGGACCGAGGTTTGGATGCCCCTTGTACCTTTATGGGCGGGGAAACTTAATAGCCTTCAGACGCGCTTTCTTCAAAGGCTTCTCAAGGTCCCAAGGGGTACTCCTTTTGCAGCAATTAGGGCGGAGTTAGGCTAATGCCGATGGTCAGTAGAAGCTTGGGCCCTTGTCCTTAAGTTTTGGGCCAAGCTTTATACATCACAGGAGAGGGGGCTGATTAAGTATTGGAAGGAGGACTCCTATAGGAGTTATTGGCAACGGACAGTGGAGCTGTTTCTCGGTAGTTAGGATTCTCTCCCGCTTTTTGGGTGGGTAAAGAACTGGGAAATATACTGAACATCATATTAAGAAGGCTGCAGGATCAAAACCAGCAGGAGGAGACAGCTCAAATTAGAGCCTCGGCCCATATGGTGGGTTCTCTCTCCTTTTTGAGATCACCTTCTGGGATGGCGTCATGTTTATCTTCGGATATTCCGCTTAGGGGGAAGTATTTGTTCCTGTGCGCGAGGCTAAATGCCCTGCCTACAGCTTTATTCGAAGGCCGTTTGAGGGCCATACCCTTTGCTGAGCGTCGGTGCCCCTTTGATGGGAAATGTTGGAGACAGTTCACCACATTTTATTTAATTGTCATCTATATGAATCCATTCGTTTAGAGTTCCTTTCACCTTTTCTCCAGAGATTTCTGGGGAGAACTGAGTGGAACCTTCAGCTATTGGCCTTGGCTGATGCGGATCACTCTATTACAAGTGCAGTGGCTCACTTCTTGATGTTAGCACTAAATTTGCAGAGTTTGTTTTTAAATTTCAGGCAGCCTATTGAATAAGGGTCAGTTTGTGGTACTTTCTTAGAAATCATTATCATGTTCTTATTGGTAATTATTTTGTAATTCTGAGTACCTTATTTGTAAACAAGTTTGGTAGTGGATTTCTAGTTTAAATAGATTTGTTCTTTGTTGGTTGTTTTGTATTGTATTGTATGTCTTTTTTATGGTTTTGGCTTCGGCCGCAATAGATTATTTCTTCTTCTTCCTCTTCTTCCTCTTCTTCTAGATTAGAGAGGAAAAATTTCCTTCTTTGTCTGTGATATAATACTTCTGTATGTACAGGTAAAAACTACATATTATTTAAATTTTTCCCATCATAATGGCATTGCAAATACATATCTAATTTGTCTTGTTCACTTTCACACCTAGCTGTATCTAGTCATTTTCTTACTTCCAGGTTTCTTCCTTCTGTAGAATGTCTGTCTGGGATTACTTGATTATGTACACTACATGTGTAGAAGTGCATTTTGACAAGCAGAATCTCAGATCTCTTCATATTTTTTTTCTCCTCATTGGCATTCCCTGAACCTTCTGATTTAATATAGTCTCTGAAATGTAAATGTGCTGTTTAACTTTTCATTCACATTATTAATAAAGATGTTAAAGCCAGTCCTGCCACCAATCCTTGAACCTTCATTAGATAACTCCCCCTCAACTTCATACACTGCCATTTATTTATTTTTATTTATTTATTTATTTATTACAAGCATTTATATCCCGCACCCTCCTGCACACTGGCAGCTTTATCTTTCCTCTTTTATGATAGTCTTTTGGCCTGTTACCAGTGCATGGCACTGAGTATAGCTGTATACTCACATGTAGGCTGTGTTGCTGTATCCACATGTGATCCAAAATTCACAGTGACCACAATTTTGGCAATTAATATTTTGTAGTGGTTATTTGGAAGAGTCATGGAAATAACTTCTTTTCAAGATAAAGAATATTATGAACTATTCAGAATACTCCAAAGGCTATCTATATTGATTATTATGACCATTAAAAAAAACACAACAGCCCAGTAACAAGTCATGGTGGCCTCATCCCACGCTTGAGAATCACTAGGAGGTAAATTATGGCTGACTATATGCATGGAAACTGCCAGAACAAAAGTGCGGGAAGTTTCCTTCCCTTTCTAGCAACCTGTACACATTACAGACAACAGAGCAGCTTGTACGTCTTGGGTGAAACTGGTTTCTTTGTAGCTCATGGTAAAACTCCCACTGATTTCAGTGGAACCAGCATTTTACCTCTTTACCACAAGGTCTGGACATTTTTGGCTACGTGGGCTAAATAGGATGTGTGTGGGCAGTGCCGTTGCTACAGAAGCTCCCACTACTTACTGTAGCCCCTTCATTTAAAGCAGGGGTGGGGAGCCTCAGGCCCAGGGGCCAAATTCACCCCATGGCAAGTTTTTTATGTGGCCCCTTTCCACTTCCTGGATCTGTCCCTTGGATCCAGTTCTTACCTTCAATCACTGAAAAACTGAGCTCAAGGGAAGGGAACAGAAATGAGGTCATGCAAACAAGGTTAGAGGACAGATCCATAGCACAGATCTATGATTTGGGCCCTCCTTTCCTTGAGTGCATCCCTTAAGCACCCCCGCCCCAACTTCTGTGCAGCCCTTGGAGCTTATCCAAGCTTTCACAGTGGTCCCCGAGAGGGAAAAGGTTCCCCACGCCTGATTTAAAGACTTCATTCAGAGGTGGAGTAGGGAGAGAAAATTAAATTTCTTGCATGGCTAGTTTTTTTATAAACTCATCCTTGGGTATTGCCAGTAGTTTTGTTATCCTCTATGTATTTGAGACATAGTTCTATTAATATTAATTCCATATTTAATCTGTGATTGATGTTAAAATCACTGGATGATAATTACCAGGATTGCTCTCTTTCTATTTTAGGATCCAGTTCAGCAAGGTGCTTAAGCAATGCCAGTCAATATGGTTGCATATAAAGCAGGTCTTGTCAAACAATTCTGCTACCTTCCCTCTGCCCCTCCCCCTTAACAGATTTGGTTGATGATGATAACTTTTATTAATATAATAGGATTTCTAGGCGGAATTTGCACAACATCTTAATTAAAAACCTTTTAAAGGGAGGTAACAGGGCTGATGTCATAGGAACTGAAAGCTAGCTCACTCACATATCTCAAAATACGGTTGTAAATCAGGTGCCATCAATGAGTGAGTATGTTTGTTTGTTTGTTTATAAATACTTTAATTTCTATGCTGCCCCCCCACCCCCTGCCTGTGGCAGCTCACAACAAAACAACAATAATAAAAACATTCTAATAAATAACAAATTACAAAAAATATTAAAAGATCAATAAAACCAAAACAGGAGTCCATAAAAACATCCCCACCACCCACTACCCATCTCCCCTGCCAAAGGCCAGGCAGAATAGCCAGATCAACGGTGCCTGAAGGAGGGGAGATCCGGGGACAAACAGACCTCAGCCAGCAGGGAGTTCCACAGCCACGGTGCCGCCACCAAGAACACCCTCAAACACTGCCCCTCATTGCACCAGGGGGACCTCCAACAGGGTGTCCCCAGCTGACCACAGGGGTTGATCCAGGACCCGGGGAGTAAGGCGGTCCCGCAGATAGGCTAGACCCAGATCGTTTAGGGCTTATAGGTAAAAACAAACATCTTGAAACACCTTATTTGGGGTTCTGCAGGGATCGGTTAATGGCCCCAGAACTATTCATTATTTTTATCAATATAACATTGTAATTGATAAAGTTTTCAGATGTCCAAAAGACTGAGAGGATGGTAAATAATGAAAAGGACAAGCAGCCCTATAGCCACAGGAACTGGATGGAATCGGGAAATGGTTGTGATCAAAATGTGTATTAACTGTACTTCTATATACGTAGGGTTAAGATTTGTGTGAATTTCAAGATTGAGGTAGTTGGTGTGTGTGTTTCATATTTCTACCTCACCCATCCTCTAAGGCTCAGGTTAGCTTACATAATAAAAACACACATCATAGGAAAAAAAAAAAACTCCATTAAAAACCTATGCTTGCCCCTAAGTCCTCCCGCCGCAACTCCTATCCCTGTCTGCTGAATGCTTTGCTAAAGAGAAAAGTTTTACGCTGTCTCTGGAAAATGCTTGGCCTCTGACAGACCTCCAGGAGAAGGGAGTTCTGTAACATAGGAGCAACAACTGAGAATGCCTCTTTGCTGCAGGCCCTTGTTGTATGAGGGTAAGCACTGAGACTGCAGGACCTGGGTTGGATGAAAAAGAGAGGTAGAGCTGGGTGTCATTAGCATACCACAGGGGAGACCCTGAGGGGCAATTTCCCATCACCACCCACTGGGTCCTCTATGACAGGAATGAATGGAACTACTCAAGCAGTTCCGCACACCCCTGCCAGGTCCTACAGATGTGTCAGCGACACCTCATGATCAACCGTATCAAAAGCTGCTGAAAGTTCTAACACAATCAATGGGGCACAATTCTCTCTGTCAGTCTCCAGGTGTAGATCATTGACCAAGGCCACATGCGCAGTCTCCATGCTGTACCCTGGATGAAAACCTGACTGAAATGGGTCCAGGAATCCAAAAGCATCAACATAAACCTGAAGCTGCTGGGCAACCACCCATTCAGTAGCCTTCCCTAAAAAGGAAAGGTTAGATAGCTGGCCAGGCAGTCAGCGTGTAAAGATGGTTTCTTAAGCAGGGGTCGAACCACTGCCATTTTAAGGGTGTCCGACAACCTAACCTCCTGAAGTGAGGCATTGACAATCCCAGCCATCAAAGGCCCCAATGTCTCCTGGCTGGTTTTCATCAGCCAGGACGGGCAAGGATACAGTTCACAACTGGTTGTCCACAGTGTTCCAAGCACATCCTCCACATCAGTGGGTGACACTAATTGAAATTGATCTGACCAAATGGGATAAGGCTGAGCTTCCACAGCCTCAAACTCCAATCAAAGTAGCAGCACCCAAGTCGTCGTGAATACGAGCCATTTTATCTGCAAAGTAGTTAATAAAAGCATCACAGCAGGCAGTCAGTGACTTGGGGTCATGGCAAAGACAGATCAGATTAACCAGACTGCTCACCACCTGAAAAAGCTCTGCAGGACAAGACTTTGCAGATGCTATGATAGCAGAGAAGAAAGCTTTCTTCGCTGCTATCACAGCCACAGCATAGTTCTTTTAAAATGACCTATGCAATTGGTTGGCTTCAAGCATAACTCGAGCACCTCCTGTGCTCTTAACCACCTACCCTCCCACTTCCTGTGCTCTTAACCACCTACCCTCCCACTTCAACAGCCTCAGGTTCTCCGTATACCTATGTTGTCACAGTGGTGGGAGCGGACGCTTGGGTGCAACCTTGTCAATGGCCCTGGTCAAGATGTTATTGCATAGAATGGCCAGCTGATCAACAGAGTAGCCGTCAAGGTCAGTGGTATATCCCCCAGAGAGTTCTAGAAACCATTTGGATCTGTAAGTTTCTAGGGGTGGACTAATTTAACTGGTCCACCACCCCAACAGGGGCATAAGAGGGTAGGGATCCAGGCCTTCAAAAGGTAATGATCCAACCATGACAACAGTGGTATAATAACGACACCCCCAATAATCCTGTCTCCAGGCCAGTGCAGAACATTAAATCGAACATGTGTCTCACCTTACGTTCAGGCCAGGTATAGTATGGGATAGACCCATGGCTGTCATGGAGAGCATGAAGTCCCACTCTGGCCCCAAAAGGTTAGTCTCAGTATGTGTGTTGAAGTCACCCAAGATTGAGTCTGGGTGATGTCAAGCCCACCTCTGAGACCAACTCAGCCACCTTGGTCACAGGTGTCTGCTGTGCAGGGGGTGGGCGGTACACCAGCAGAATCCCCAATCTATCCCCAGCCAGTTACAGCACAAGGTGGATGCACTCTATATTGGCTGAGTCAGGCACTGGATACCTTTTGAAAGGCCAAGGTGTCTTACAGATCATTGTCATTCTGCCCCCACCCACCAATCCTAGGCTGATGCTGCACCAAGTACCCAGTTCGCACCATCTAGGACAATATAAACCCAGATGCCTCATCCAGCCAGGTCTCTGTAATGCATATAAGGTCAGCGACCTCATCCAGAATAAGATCAAAGATGGTTGATGTCTTATTAGCCACTGACCTTGCATTAAGCAGCAACAGCTTCAGATCAGGGGCCCCACCAGCCTCAACCCCCAGTTATCCTGAGACAGAACAGACACTAAGTACCTCTTCTGATGTACCTGATGGTAGAGAGTGGGGTGGAAGAAATACTTTCTCCAAAGTGGTTCCTCCTCTCCGGCACCTGATTAATAGTCCCCACCGCCCAAGCACAATAGCTCTGAGGGCCAACAAGGCCCTGGGGGAAAGATGGCTGGAGATTTCTCCCTGAGACTGACATCCCTGGAGGCAGATGGGCAGTAGAAGTGGGCGGGGGGGAAACTCCACTCCCCAAGCCAAACCAGCCATCCTCAAAAGGAAACATGTCCCTCCTAGTCCTACTTCATCCCAGCCATACCCATGAAAAGAGAACAAAAAGGAAGACACACAGGATGGTCATTAAATATGGTACTACGATTTTCCTAACAGCTGGATGTGGAGCAGTGGCAGGGCAGAGTGGCAGCAGGGGAGCAGTCTGGAACATGGAGAGGGAGGGGCAAAGAAGAAGATGGCTGGTGTCCTGGAGTGCGGGACAATAACAAGCATAACCATGAGGCAGAGTGGCAGGGTGCTGATGTTACTGCTATGGTCTCTCTAGAAGCACTAATGACCATCCTGCAGTGCAACACAATAGGCCCCAGGGTCATCACCAGTAAAAGTTGTGCCTGCCTGCAGTGCAGGCTTCCCTGCAGTCACATGGCACATGCACAAAGCATAATGGGTGAAGCCAAGAAGCACATAGACAAAGCAGGGAATGTCACACAGATCAGGCAAAGTCACAATTTCCATGACTTCTGTGAAATGGTGGCAGCCTTATTTGCCAAGGGCATAGTTATAATAGGAACAGGCAGTGCAGCTACACTGTGGCCTTCAAACCTGGGTAACCTACACTTCCCTGGTGCAGCTGTATCTCTTTATGCTGGGAGAAGGGTCCAGGGTTCCACATTCCATCTTCTGCATCAGGACTCATTCCAGTCTAGCTATGTTACTTGACGATAATCACCTCATCACAGGAAGGTTACGTGATTCTTGGATGGAGAGCCCCAAGCATGCTCTCAGCTTGCCGACGGAAAAGGGAGGATAGTTGGAGCCTGTGAAAAGGGTCTAGGACTGGTGGTATCTGCCCAGGTGCCATGGACTGATGAGAGTAGGGTGGCACAGTGCTGCATCTCCCAGGGAAGCTGCCCAGCAACAGTTTTAAAGTCATTGGCTACATTCCCTCATGCCTATTTGTTATAACGCGTGAAAAGGTTAATCCTGGTGTCAACCTGCCTGGTGCCCCACAATGCATAGCAAAACAGAAAGCTGGGCAACATCATGGGATGTCTAGCAGTGGCCATGGCAATTTGGGCAGTAACTTTTAAAGCGGGGGAGGGAATATGGAAATACTTAAAACCTACAATTATACTCTCACATAAGAAATTGAAGAGCTCGGGGGAAAGACGTATGTGAATGCAGCCTATCAGTGTTTATAAATGAGACAAATAGCCTGCTGGAGTCCATGTTCCATCCGTGCCGCCCCCACTCAGCCCCACTCACGTGTTTTAGTGTGAATAAAAGGGCAGCCCTCTGCCTACATTTCATGTGCTGGTGGTAGCTGCCACAGGTGGCACCACTCAGCACTTTCCCTCTCCCCAACCCTGGCTCTGATGGAAAGGGGGTTCACAGCCAGCTTGCCTGAAAGAGCTGCTTCCCTGACCATGACTCTCCTCCCCCCCCCTTTCCATCACACTGTCCTTTTGCAGTTGCCTGAGCAGGCGAGCACTACTGAGATGAGAAGGTCTTTCCTGCACCTCTACTCTCTGCTCTCTCTTCTTGCAGCCGGTTCATAGCTGATCGCTCTCTTGCAGCTGCCTGAGCACACGATCAGTGATCAGCTGTGAAGTGGCCACAAGAGGAGAAAGCAATAAACTCATTAAACTGTGAAGCAGCTGCAAGAAGAGAGGTGACAGCAGGAGTGCAGAAAGGACCTTCTCCTCTCGCCCCTGATTTCTCATCTTGCAGCTGCATCACAGCTGATCCTAGCAGCCATGCTAGGCACTACGCTATGGTGCTGGCAAACCCGGATGCGGGGCAGGCTGTGGGCGAACCTAATAAACGGGAGGTAGATGCGTGGGTGTGCATGAGCACACACTATCATGCACTGGCCTACACAGTGGCCCCGCGATGTCTTTGGATGATGCCGGTGGGGGGGGGCGGGCAAACATCTGTCGAACACCTAATACATGGGCAGGCAAACACCCAGCTGGGTGCTAATGCAAGCTATCATCTCGTTCATTTTCACCCATAGTCGCTCTTCTAGGTACTGTAATAGTTTTACACCAATGCACTAACTTGGTTAATACATTTATAAATTTAGTGGGGGTGTCTTTCCTTGCCCCTACTGTGCATGCTGGTCACCTCTTTTTCTGACTCGAGTGGGAAAGGCATTTTCCCCCAGCACCCGATTGTTCCAGGTAGTTGTTTTTTCCTGCCTTCTCTACAGTGGTTCAGAGATCGGTTTCATGCTTATGACTTAGTTGCTGTCTTTTTAGGGCTGGCCCACCCATTGAGCAGGGCAAACTTGAGAAGATGGCCCTGCCAGCAATGCAAACCTTGTTGTGGGGCTTGCGAGGCAGGTGGGTGCAGTGCTCCTCCTTGTTGCTGCTCAGGGTTGCAAAACACTTTCAGCTGGCCCTGTGTGTAGGGCTACAATCCTCAAACCTTTTATTTATTTATTTTATTTCAGAATTTATAACCCACCCACTCCTGCCCAATGGCAGCTCAGGACAGCAAACAGTAAACAAATTAAAATTTAAATATAATAATATAAAATGTAAAATATAAAAAGCTTAAGACAAATGAGGTCTGAATAAATAACCGCCACCAAAAAACCCCACCCACTACCCATCATCCCTCACCAAACGCCAGGCAAAACAGCCAGGTCTTGCATCGTCTACAGAAGGAGGAAGGTCCAGAGAGAGGCGGACCTCAGTCGGGAGTTCCACAGCCTTGACGCAGCCACCAAGAACACCCTCTCAAACGTTGCCACCCGGGACACCTGGCGGATCTCCAAGAGGGCGCCCCCGGCTGACCACAGGGACCAATCCAGGACACAAGGAATGAGGCGATCCTGCAGACAAGTGTGGACCAGGCAATGTAGAGAGCGGAACACTGGTGTTATGTGCTTACGGCAGCCCGTCCCTACAAGGGGGTGGGCCATCGCATTCTGCACCAGCTGCAGTCTCTGGGTCATCACCAAGGGTAGTCCCATGTAGAGTGCATTACAGTAGTCCAATCTTGAGGTGATGAATGCGTGGATGACGGTAGCAAGATCAGAGCCTGAGATATAAGATGACAATGGACCAGATGTAATTTACAAAATGTGCTCCTTGCCACAGCTGCCGCCTGGGCATCCAGGCGGAGCTGTGAATCAAGGAATACACCCAGAGCAATCCTGGGGCAACATCTGGCAATGCACCAACAATTACAAGTTGGTAGCTCACCGACCAAAGCAGACCTCAGCAGGCCACCATCACATTTGTTAACACCCAGAGAAAGTAACACACAATAGCCCTGAAGGTTGAAAGTAGGGCTGAAACAAGAATCTTTTTTTTTTCCTTGCGAAAATATCACAAGAATTGTTGCCAAGATCTTGGTGCAGTCTTGATAACAGATTAAGGATTTTTTTCTTGAAATATCGTTTACTGCAATTTACCGTATACCGGTTACCACAATTTACCATTTACTAAGGGCGGGACTTGGCTGAAAATATCGGATACCAGTTGTACCAGATCTCGGAATACCAGATTAAAACCGGTATACCGGTACCGGATTTTTTTCCCATTGAAATCAGTGGGCAGGTTTTCCCGTTGAAATCAATGGGCAAGTTTTCCCATTGAAATCAATGGGAGAAAAAAGTAAAACCGAAATTACCTGTAATATAGAGACAAAATGTACAGATTCAATGACAGATTCACTTGTTGTTTTCTTAACTGCTAACCACCAGACCACACTTTGTGCCCAGTAGCCCCCACAGTCCCCAGTAGCCCCCATGGCCACTACTACTATTTTTTCTTTTTAAAATAGGGTTTTTTTCCACAGCACTCAGAAGTCAGATCATCACACACAGTATCACAACTGCCAGTACCAGACTACACTTTGTGCCCAGTAGCCCCCACGGCCCCCAGAAGCCCCCAATGGCCACTACTATTTTTTTTGTTTGTTTAAGAAATAGTTTTTTTCCCCACAGCACTCAGAAGTCAGATCATCACTATCACAGCAACTGCCATGGTTGTCTGACTGACATGTGATGTCAGTCAGACAACCATGCAGTTTAGTTTGCTATTAGAATGCAATCAGAGGATGTCAGTTAAGGGGCACCAGGGGGTCCCTAATAAAATAACTTAAAACCCCAAAAGAAAACATTAAACTTACCAACAGTCGCACGCTTGCACGCCTCCAGCAGTATGTGGCAGTCCTTCACGATGCCAAGCCTGTTGTAGAAATGCCTTCCAAGCCAAAGCTCCAGAAGTTCACAGAAGGAAAAAAAAATAATCAAAGTTACTATTGGCCAGCTGAGCTCAGCCAAGTGCCAACCCCAATCACATCCCTAACCCCTCTATAAATCTTAGGGAACCTTCAGGATTGGATGCCTTGAATTAAAAAAAAGGAACCAATGCAAGGCAGGCAGTTAAAAAAGGCACCAAATGTAACCGTTTGTTACACAGGGAGGGGGCAGGGAGGGACTCAACAAGTGGTAAACAAAACCTGTGCCCAACTACTGCCCAACTGCCAAAAAAGTCCTTTAAAAAAACCCGAGATCCGAGACCAATGCAAAAAACAGGTACAGCCTGAAATATCGGATCTCAGTTTTAAAGTCGGTACTGCCAAATACCGGCAATATCGGATCTCGGGAGAACCAGTATTCCCACCCCTACCATTTACCATATACCGATTTACCATGTTCTGCATTCATCCTGGTAATGTACATGAGCAAAATAGCAGTTGGCATTTTATTGGCGGTACACAGTAAATCGGTATGTGGTAAATGGTAAATTGCGGTTAGCGGTAAATGGTATTTCGAGAAAAATTCTCAACCAAGAAATATTGAAACCAGTATTTTTCTCAGTTATTGTGTCTCAGCTAAAATGAGTCTAGAACAATGATTCTCAACGATAACTGGAAAAAAACCTCAAGAACAAGTTTCAGCCCTACTGAAAGGTGACTTGATTAATGTAAAAATACTTAAACAAGTAAAAGACGCCTACTTAAAAAGCCATCTGCAGTCTGTGGACAAAGGAATTTTGTGCCAGGACTATTGTTTTCAAACCAGGATGCAGCCTTGGCATCTCTTCTAGATCCTGTCACTCCTTTGTAAGACCCCATTCATGACTCTATGCAGAAACCTCAGCACGCATCTGATAGTGTTTGAGGCTGCTGTGGATGGAAAGGAGGGTGCTGCTACTGCCACCCGTCAGCTGTTTGGCAGAGAGGGTGTTTTGCCATCAAACAGCTGATCAGTGGTGACCAGCACCCAGCACCTCCATCAAACTTAATCTGCCCTTAAGCAAGGGTCAGCAACGTTGGGGCAGCGGAGATGGGGCCTGGCAGGGCAGCTCTACCAGCAACTCTGAATCGCCCCATGCTTCCAGGTTCAGGACATCCAAGGTTTGAGTCCTGTCCCCTCTTTGACAAACTAAGCAAAGATAATGAGGTCTGATAGCTGGAAGTTTAACGTTGAAACAAAATCAACCTCAAAATAATTTCCACAATTTCCTAGCCGTGAAGATGATTAACCGCCAGAATGGCTATCAGGGGGGTGTTAGAGTCACCATTGCTTGCAGTCTTCAAGCCAAGATCTTTCTAAGCAACATGTTTTTTTCTAGCTGGAAAAATTGCATGGGCTGTGCATACAGGAAATGAAATAAGATGGATGCTAGTTGTCCCATAGTACATACAAAGGCCAATTGAAATAAATAGCACTACGAGTGCTTAACTTACACACAGACCTGTGTTTAAATAACTGCCTGAATGGGAGGCCCATTTGGTTTTTTTACATCCAGCCATCAGGTGCTTGAGTGTTTTTTCTTTATCTTGAAAAGCAGTTCCCAATATTTAGCTAGCAGAATTCTTTTGGTTCTAGAGTTGCATATCATCTAGACTACTTGTGTTCTCATATACTAGTTTTTTTAGTAGCTATTTCCAAAGATTTCTTCCTAATTTCCACATTTCCCCTTTTTTCATTAGATTAATTTTAAAACATTTTCCTGTAGCTGCTCATTTTGTTTATTTTCTCGTTACTAGACCTCTTTCCTCTCCAGGGCTGCTTTTTCCTGGTACAAATCCCATTTTGATTCCCCTTTGGTTAATGCTAATTTGTTCTGCTTTTTCTCTGTTTTTATTTTACCCATCAAGTCTTACATGTTTGATGGTACTTAACATTCTCCATTTTGAGCAAAGGTTTTACACCTTCTGCTCTTTCCCTAAACCATGGAGAAGCTGCAGTGGCCACTTTTAGTTTTGCTTTACAGTGCCATTTTAGTTTTGCTTTACAGTTGTGATCTGCTGAACCCTGATTATAGTGCTTTAGCATGCTCTAGAATGTTAATTTATTACCACACAGATTTTAATAAATTTTCTTTCTGTGCTCTGCTCCCGTATTCCTTTAACTTCCATAGATTTGCTGTTTAGAAACCTACTATTGTCATACTGATGATATACTTCTGTTGTTTGAATTCATTCTTTGCTGCACTGCCTACCATAGAGGAAGAAGAATTGATATCAATCCACAGGGTGTGAAATTTGCAGGTGCCTGAGAGCCACTGGCACCGAGAAAACTGAGGCTGGCGACTGATTCAGGGGTGTAGTGGGGCAAGAAAAGTTTAATATCAGGATAGAGTCTGGCAACCATTTTTGTTTGGGGGGGAGGGGGCTTCCGGAGTTTGATCTGAAATTTCATGCCCTATCAGTCCAGATTGATATATCTGTCTTATTTTGTGTCCTCTCTCTGACAATGGACAATAGCAAATAGGTCAGAAGAAAGTAACAAAAAGGTGTACCTGCTCACATGTACAAAATCCTACCTGACTCTTGCTGGCAATCTTCTTGTGTCCTGAAGCCTGAGGACTGCTCCATCTCCTGTTATTTTTAAACTTGACTAATTCAACAGCAAATGGTATTCCTTCTTATATAGATGTGTACTCTTTTTTTAAATCTTAAGATCTGTTGTGTGTTTTTAAATTTGCTGTCTTTTCTAATTTCAAGTTTCCTCTTGGGCTTTTGTTATGGAACATGGTGACTGCTAAAGTTCAGCTACCAGTTCACTGTTTGTATATCACCAATCCCATCTTACTATTATGCTAATCTAAATAATTTTAGCCTTCCAGATATTTTCAACTTGTAATTAGTTTGGAGTTTTTTCCTCTATATTTTCATATTGTCTTTTACCAACATGAGATTTCCAGACAAGAACATGGATGACTTATACATTATATTTTTTTCTGTTATCTTTTGTGCTTTCTTCATACATCCAAGTTCTTTTATTTTATATTGCTGTGCACTGATGAGACACTAGCATTCATGTCTGTTGCTTCTCCTAGACCTAGATCTTTGAGTCTGCAGCTAATTGTAACCTATTAGTGTGTGTCAGTAAGTAACTCCTATCATTTCATCCAATATGCTACCATGCAGGTGTATCTGGTGAGTCTGATCTATCTTTATGTTGCCTGATCACTTAGTTGTATTACATCCTGTTTAAGTGTGTCCTCCAATTACTTCTAGTTTTCAGTAACCTGAATAAGTTGTGTCAGCAAATTTCTCCACCTCGTTTTTCAACATATTTATTGATCCATGAGGCAGTGCATGATGCACTGTTCGTAGTACTGATCTCTAGTGTGCCGTGCTTTAGTTTCCTTCCAATCGGAGAACTGCGTACTTTCCAGCCTCTTGCTTTTTGCCTCTTCACTAGGTTTTCAGGGCTTTTCACCTTGGTTACCAGCTTTCTCAATAGCCTCTTGTGATGACTGTTATCAAAAGGTTCTCCTCTTCAGCACACTCAGCAGCTAGAATATGTGTCTTATGTGAGTAGTATGGCAGGCTGTCTCTAACCCTTCCCAGAAATCTGAGTCATCTACATAACTAGGCCTGTAATAATCTACTGCCTGCTTGCCTTTGTCAAGTTAGCTTTTTGAGCTAACAAGAGAATTTCTACATTCCTGGGACCCAGCCCCCACTGTAAATCCCAGCCTGGCAAGTAGATTTTATGCTTGGCTAGTGACGGATATATTTTTGCAGCCCCCTTCATAACAAGTTGTCTCCTTTCCCTCAGAAGGGGAGGAAGTGGGGAGCAATCTTTAATACGGTTCTCCACATGCTGTTATCATTAGTTGTAGGGTTATTTACTCATGCAACAGCATAAAACTACTGGATAGCTTACAGACATATAAAAGACAATATCCCTGCCCCCAAAAGGTAATAAGCTAGCTAGAAAACTTGCAGCATAAAATGTTAATGTTTGGCAACCTATAGTTGCCCATTACACCCTGTCTTTTCTGCTGACTCTGTCTCTGCTGATTGTGCTGCATTTCAGTGGCAGCATTATCATTGCATATGCTTATTGATTCATTGCTAAAATCATCTCTGAATGTAACAGGGCCTAAGTGAAACTGTTACATGCAGGCTAGTCTCCCCAAAGAGAACTCTGTCAGTGGGGAAGGGATGGTGTAGATATTGTAGATCCTGTATAATAGCAGGGGGCTGGACTAAACAACCCTGGGGGTACCTTTCAGCTCTGGGATTTTACAAATTAATCAAATTTCCACTTTGCATAGTAGCAAAACTATGTTGGTTCTTCATATGAGGGCAAAAGTTAATTATCTTTATTTTATTTATTTAGGTTTCTACCCTTCCCCTAAGGCTCAAGGTGGCTTACATAAAACACACAAAATAGAAAGACAATAAAGCTCCCTTTTAAAAAACCTCATTAAAAGAAAGAAAACAACCCCACCATCACCGCTAACCCCGTCTGCCAAATACTTTGCCAAAGAGAGAAATTTTACACTGCCTCCAGAATATGCTCAGGGTATGGTACACTGATGTAAGAGGTCATATCCTGCTCCTTAAGGAGCCTTTCCCCTGCTATAGAGAGCTACTGAAGTGTGTCTGTAGCAGGAGGTGGTTTCCAGGGGTGCATCCCTGCAGGATCAGACCTCTGGGCTGTCACTTCCATGGGGAATCAAACACACATGCAGTTTAGCTCACTTTTTGTTAATGGATACAGCATACCTCTCTCTGGGCTGCAGGCTCATCCATCTCACACCCTGCAGGCTCAACTATGGGTGATTTCAGAAGTGATGTGGTGAATGTCCACCACAGTCAACCTCAGTCAAACGCGGGGGGTGGTGAAAGCGCCGTGCATGTCTGTTTGCTCACATCCAGATGTTCACCACAGTCAAACGCGGCCCGGCGTGAAGCTAACCACGCTTCGTGAGGTCAGGGCGGGAGGAGATCCAGAAGTGTGGTGAATGGTCACCATGGCAGGGGTGAATTAAAAGTAACTTCTGAACAGATACCCGCAGCCACGGTGGAAGGAATTGACCCCAGCCGCGGTGCATTCTGGGGCTCGAACCGCGGTCCACATCTCCACTGCATGTCTGTTGTGTTCCCCCGGCCCATGTTCTCTCTGATTGCCCCCGGGCGGTGGTCACAATCCTGTCACTTCTGCCCTCGGTGAATCTGTTCACACCGGGGTGGGATTCACTGTGGTGAATTGGAACGCGTCACTTCTGAAATCACCCTGAGTCTCTTCAAGACATAGACATCCACTCTCCATAGTATCAACCCCCAAAGCCCATTCTAGCCAAGCCAGCCAGCCCCTGGCTCACTCCAAGGCTTCCCAAGCAACAAGCTCCCTCCTGGGCATAGCCTTCCCCAATACCTGGGTCCACAGCTTTTCCTTGACCATTCTAGTCTTCAAGACGCTGGAGAGTGTAGAATGGCTAGGCACTGGCAGTCAGGGATCCAGGCTTCTCCCAGCAGGGTTTCAGCACTGGTCAGCTCCCCCACTGAAGGGTCTCTGGAGATGTTGCCTGTTCAGTCCCCAGGCAGAGACTGAAACCCTCTCTGGCTTGCAGACTCTTCTGTAGGAGGAGTGGCCGTGGCCAGCTCTCCAGGCTGTCTGCCCTTTAAGGGCCAGTGTCCTGCCTACTCTGTCTCTATCAGCCAGTAGTTAGCTCAGGCTGGTCTCTAACTATGGGCTGGCTCCGCCACACCCATGCACACACTCAGCCCTAAAGCTGGCCCACTTAGCCCTCTCTTAAAGGGGAAGCAGCCCACAGGACTGCTCTCTGCTACACCGTCCCATTATTTATTTATTTATTTATTTCCACCGATACCATTAAGAGTAGCAGCATTGTTTCAGTTACCTACTCAGGTGTAAGGGGTTATGTCCCTTTAGCACTGTAAATTTCAGTAGGAACGGTGCACTTCTTGCATCTGTTTCACCACCTCTTTCTTTCTGACAATCCCAGTCACACACAAAAATGAGATGTTAAGCTGTTGCTGAACTTTGTAACATAGCCATCTCAAAAATTAATAAAACCGGGTTCTTTTTATTTTCCATAGCTGCAATCCACAAACCACTTACTCCAGAGTAGCCCTATTGAAGCCCCTGTTCCAGAGTAAGTGGCTTGTGGATTGCAACCATGTGGTTTTCCAGCTTCTTGGCAATAATTTTTCCACAACGTTCAAAGAGAGACAAACTGACTGATTGACTAGTGTAATCTCAGGACACCAGGACCTGGGAATTTAAGAAGTCGTCAAGTATGATCAACTGCACAAAACCTGGCAGCATTTGACCTGAATGTAGCAGTTTAAATAACTTTATTTTGTACTACTTTTAACAAAAATGTTTAGCAGCAACATTGCCTGATTCAAAGTGTTTGGAGGCAGGACAGCTCAGGTTCAATTTCTGCAGTTTGAGCATCCCAAACAGTGCTGGAGTGAAGCCATGGCCCACCACAGCTTAGTCCCAGAGCTGAAGAAAGAGTTTTGCTGCCTTTTCTGAAGGGAGGTCAAACTACATGGAAGTGCTTTAGTTATTCCAAGACCAGCCCCAAGAGAAACCCCAGAGCACGGATTTATTTTATTTGTTTAAAGGGCATGTTTTCTAAACCTGTACTAAAAGGTCCAGCAACCTGGGTTGAGTTTCAGTATTCTATACAGCTGCAAACACCCTTTCCCTATACAAAACTGCCTTCTCTTCCTCACAGGCTACATGTACCCTCAGGTATCCTGCATTATTCCCTCCTGACGTTTTCTCCAATGCTTCTATTGTGAGGTCTGCTTTTACCCCTTTCACTGCAGCAATTGTCAAGGGCTTCTGGATGACTGCTGCCTGACCATTAGCCAGCTTTATTGGAGTGCTGCCTTGTTAAAGGCCAGTGTCACCACCACCTAATCTGTGGGGCATCTAGCTCCAAGCTCTGTAGCTGCAGGAGCAGGATTCGGCTTTCTTCCAATCTGGGTACCTTGTAGTAAAAATTTGGATGTGTCAGCCTACTTTTCTTTTAGTAGTTTTAGACCTCACACTAGCTACGTATTCAGGATTGCCAGCTCAGGCAATCCTGAACACTTAGCTTGGTTTTTGGCAATATTTACACCTACAAGCTATTGTGCAGGCTTACCTATCCTGGGGAGGACCTGTCAGTGGAGGCAGGAGAAGCAGCAGGGGATCTGCCTCCCAGGACATGCCCCAGTTGCAGCAGCAACTGAAGTGGCAATAGGAAGGTAGGTGTGGGAGAAGAATCCACTTTGCTCCTCCCCTTCCACTTTTCTTGCTGTCCCTGGTGCCCAGGATTACCAGACAGCAGGAGGAATGCCAGGTCACCTGCCACTTCTCCTGCCTTTGCTGCCAGGTGCTCCTGGGGAGTTGCATGCAGCTGTCTGCGGTCCTATTTAGACCTCATAACGGATACGAGCAACTGTCATGCCCACACGCTGGGCCAATGGTAGGTCTGGTAGTTCCCATGCAAGAGTAGAGTGTAGCAGCAATGTAGCCATCTACGCTTCGGTGGCAACATTTGCACATCATGGTAACCACTTACTGATGATTACCATGATGTGGTCTAAAAAATGAGGTCTAAAACCATGATGAGATCTAAAACACCATTTGTATTGTATCTCTTCTTGGTTTTTTTTTCTTGTATAGCAATTCAAAAAGGTCTAAGATTTGTAATTGATATAAATTATTTTATTTTGATTTGTTAAACAGAGATAGTTTATTATTATTATTATTATAGCACCAGTGGTGTACCTGGCACTGTACAATCAATAGTTATAGACCGGTCCCTACCCTGAAGTAGCTTACAATCTAAGAGACAAAGGACGGGGAGACTAGTGAGTGGTGAACATTGGGAGAGACAAGAGTACATTCATGAGGTTGAGAAGTTGCAGGTGCATGTACTTCACTTTGTTGTAGGGAACTAGATTCTGAGTGAGGGGGAAGAGGACGCAATTTCAGTCATGATGAGCTAGGAAAGGCCTGATGAAAGAGGTAGGTTTTCAGGAGGGATTTAAAAGTTGGGAGGGAGGGAGCAGAGTGAATGTATCGAGGGAAGGAGTTCCAGGCATGAGGGGCAGCAAAAGAAAATGGGAAAAGACATTTAGAGAAGCAAGGGGGGCAGAGGAGGAGCGAAGCTCCCAGGCAGGAGTGTGGTAGGATACAAGAGCAGAGAGATATGGGGGAGCAAGGTCATGAAGAGCACTGAAGGTGAAGACCAGGAGCTTGTGCTAAATGCATTCACATAAAGGGAGCCAGTGTAGGGCTGAGAGGAAGGGGATGAACGTGGTCAAAGTGATGAGCAGGGTGGATGACTTTGGCAGCGGGGGTGTGAGATCAGAGCAGGGGAGGCCAGCGAGGAGGAAGTTGCAGTAGTCGAGGTGAGAGGGGGCGTTGCATGTCATCAACATACGGGTGATATTGGAAGCCACGGTGTAGCAGGGGGGTCTTCCAGGGCCACATGGGGGCACTGGGGTGTGTCTATGGGAATTAGCCAACCCTGCTGCCATACCTATTCCGTCCTCCAACCTGACTGTATCCCCAAGTAAGGGGGTGCATTCTGTGGGGTACCCCTGTAGGGGCCCCACCTTTGGCCTCCTACCGCCCCTCACAGCCAAGGCCTATGCCTCCAAATAGCACACTTTATTATTCAAGGTTTAATACCCTCCAGCATCCTTTGACCCTTCAGGGTTCAATATAATCCTCCCTGGTTGGGGTTCAGCCTCCAAAGACTGAGAACCTCAGAGTTCACTATGGGTGCTGGTCACCAACCTAGGCAGATCCCACCTGGTCTCTGTGCTGCCTCCTGTTCCTCCTCACAGATCCTTGCAGACTAGATCCAGGAGGGTTCACTGGCAGGGCTCCAGAGAAGAGAGAGCTCAAGCAGGAAGCTCCTTCCTCAATGACCGCCACCCTTAGACTGAGCTCAGGCCTCTTTATAGGCATGAGCATGCTCAGTTTCACACAGCCCAACTGAGCATGTCACAGGACTTAGAGCAAATCCCAGTTTTACAGCCTCACTGGGCATGCTCCAAGACTTAGTCAGAAAAGGGTTTTGAAGTGTAACTGAGCATGCTCCGCAGCTCCCTGTCTAGCCTAGGGCTGTTAAGCAGCTCAGTAAATGGGCCTTTCTGGCTTCAGGTAAGCCACCCTATTACACACGGGTTTCAATGAGTTTACCCAAAGAAAGAGTGTAAAGGGAGAGGAGAAGAGGGCCCAGGACCGAGACTTGGGGAACTCCCACAGAGAGGGGAAGTGACGTAGAAGAGGTACCAGCAGTAGCAAGGCAGAGTTTATCAATCTTGTTGTTGAAGTAGGAGAGAAGATCCTGTGCAGAGAGAGGGGAGGACAGGGAGGCTTCACAAGGGAAGCAAATGTTGAGAAGAGAGGGCGGGGGTTACGGGAGTGTGATTTTATTAATGTGGAGCAATAATGGCCTTTGGCCAGGGAAAGTGCAAACTTAAAGTGGAGGAAGTCAGCGAACTCACAAGACTTCTGCCAGAGGCGCTTGGCAGCTCAAGAGCAGGATCGGAGGCGGCAGGTGAAAAGGGTGAGCCAAGGATGGGGGTTTATGTGATGGATAAGACAGCACGAGAGGGGAGTCAAGGGTGGAAGAAAGGGATGAGTTGAAGGCAGAGACAGCAGAGTCTGGGCAGGTGGTAAAGGAAACAGATGAGAGATGGGGGGGGAAAAGGGAGGAAGCAAAATCAATAGGGTCGATGGATTGAAGGTTATGGACAGAGCAAAGGGGTTGGGGAAGCTGAAGAGTGTGAGTGGGAGAGATGGGATGAAGCAAGGTGATGGTCAGAGGCAGGAAGGGTGTCAAAGGAGAGATCTGAGAGAGAACAGTTTTTTTATAAGACTAAGTCAAGGGAGTGGCCATCACGATGCATCTGGTAGTCATTGAAGATCAAATGAAGATGTCAGTGAGAGGAAGCGGGAAGCAGCACGGTCAGAGGGGGTATCCACATGGATACTGAAGTTCCCAAGAATGAGGGTGGGAATACTGTCATTGGAAAGGAAGAAAGTAAGCCATGTGTCAAAGTTAGAGAGAAAAGAGGAGTGGGAGTCTGTGGGGGCGGTAGATGACAGCAACATGGAGGTGAGATGGAGGAGCTGCAAGAGGTTGGAACTGGCAAGTTTAAGCAAAGAGCAGGCCAAAAACCACCACCATGGCCTTCAGAGCGTGGTGAGTGGGTGAAGGTGAGACCACCATGGGGAGAGGGCAGCAAGAGTAGCAATATTACGGGTGGGGTGGGGGGGAATCCAGGTTTCTGTAAGGGCAAGGAGCAGGAGAGGAAGAGATCATGGATGAATGGTGCTTTCTGGATGAAAGAGTGGCAGTTCCACAGGACACAAGAGAGAGGCAGTTGAGAAGGGGGGAGACGGAATGGGGATTAGGTTTGGGGAGGGGTGGTGGTGGCAGGAGTGTGAAGTATGTTTGGGGAGGGCGAAGATATGGGGAGGTAGAGGTGTGGGTTGATAGGAAGGAGGAATGTTGCCCAAAGCAGGGAGTTGGGAGATAAGGAGGAGAAGGGAAGGAAGTAAAAAATAAATGGAAGCAGACCAGGTATTTACTGCAGTTGGGTGGTATAGCAGGGAGTCACAGGGATAGGTGGTACATGATCTGGCCACAAAACGACCAGAGCCCTTTTGCATTGCCCAAGGGCTCAGTGCCAGTGTCATGGGATTGGGGTCTCACTACCCCACTCTAGGCTGTTGTGACTCAGTTTCCCTGACGTGCAGCTCCCACTGGACCAGCTCTCTCTCTAGAAATTATTCACCGTGCAACGGGTGAACCTTCTTGTCACCTTTTTAGTCTTGAAGTTTCCCAGCACAGACTCGTTCTCTCTGAATTTGCCTGTGTTTGTAAACACAATTAACTCAAACTCTGTCCAGCCAATGTTAGGAATTCCACTGAACCACACTAGGTTCAGTTAAAAGAAGTTTAATGAATAAATCATGAATAAGCATGCCTGTCTTTAGATTGTAAGCTCTCGGGCAGGGACCGTGTCGATCTTATTCTTTGTAAAGCACCAGGTACATCGGTAGTGCTATATAAATGCTTATAATAATAATAATACTCAATAGTGCAGAAATCAGAATAATAGAACCTATAACGCATTCCGATCTGTACTTGAATTCTCCTAATTTAGGCTTACCCTAATAATAATAATAATTAATAAACTTTATTGTTTGGCCATCAGCCTCAACAAATTCAATACAAGGTTATTGGAAAACGGTGTGCCACATAACAGTAATTGAAATAAACTGTAAATAGAATTAACACCAATTATAGGTTTCAAGTATACACTTAAATTGCCTGATCCTTCCCGGGACTTGCGATAATGCAGTTGTTACTGGGGATCTGTGATCTAATCAGAAACATAGGGAATCTTCTCAATGGCAATTGGACAGCGGGCTTCTTAAAGATAAAATATTGTTGAGGAATTTAGTGAGGAGACAACTATTACTTAAAAATTGACTTTAGTTACCCCTCGCAAATTCTTGCCTGTTAGGTATTTCAAATTAAAACAAACAAGCAAATAATTAAACATACAAAAGATAAAATCAATAAAATGATTAATTCAAGATGTGGTTAAGTGGTTATTTACCTATAAACAATGCTTAATACAAAAAAGTAAACCCGTTATTGTCTAGATAAACGGTACAGACACCACCTTTTGCTTTTGAATGTA
Source organism: Sphenodon punctatus (assembly GCA_003113815.1). Taxonomy (NCBI): domain Eukaryota; kingdom Metazoa; phylum Chordata; class Lepidosauria; order Sphenodontia; family Sphenodontidae; genus Sphenodon; species Sphenodon punctatus. The sequence goes on from QEPC01010142.1 coordinate 3,478,924, forward strand.
AACCAAATTCAAATAAGATACCCAGGATTACCTTCTCCATTTCTAATAACAATATATTGTCATCTAACATTTAAATCCGTCTGTCCCTGCTTTAGTGCGAGGGCCTTTCGCCTCTCTTTTTCCATTAGATAGCCAATAAAGACCATCACCTGAGTAATCTTATGGTATCTATCGGAAAGCAAAATTATTATTTTCCTCTCTACCAGAAGATCTTTTTGGATATTTATCTTTCGATATAAATTGTTACAGTCTAGCATATTGTGGGCAACAAAATAAGTAATGTAAAAGATCCTCAGTTCCTGCTCTACAACAGCAACATATCCTTTCTTGGTAAGGGATTCCTCTATATCTCCCCTCCAGTACGGCTGTTGGCATTATCTGAAGACGAAGGACTAGGAAGGATCTCTTTTGTTGTATAGGGATATCACTTTTGATGTAATCACAGCCCTCATTTTTTGGTATTAACAATTTATACCATGGAGCTGACTTTACCGTCTGGGCCAGAGTTGTAGTTTTTTGCCTAGCTACATCCTTAATTCTGATCTTAAGCATGTGTTTCACAATTTTAAAAGGGAAAGTTTGTAGAAAAGGAAAAAGTAAGCCCAGGTTCTCAAAGATACTTTTAGTCCCCTGCCAGCATAAGCCTTTAGCATTTACCATTTCCTGCTTTGCTTTCAAACAGCGATTGGAAAGGTCATCTACCGGGAGATACCCAATTTTCGTGGTTGTTACTGTTAAGGTCTCCATTATATGTGATTCTACTGATCAAGCACCAACTTCTAGTCTTAATATGACTGATGGGGTTGCTGATGAAACCTGAAGCAGTCTCTTCAGAAATTTTTAAGATGGGTTCCAACATTTTTTTAGCTATTGGGAGATGTCCCCAAAGTAGGGCACTATATCTCAATTTAGCGATAATCTTAGCATCAAATATTTTGATAGCTGGTTCAATTTGTTGTCCCCCTCTCGTTTTGAAGAATTTATATATAGCACCCACCGTAGCTGTTAGACTCTGTTTTAAAGCACTCAAATGGGGGAACCACGAGTTGTTATATGAGAAGGTAAGGCCTAAATAATTAAAAATCTTAACTTGTTCAATTTTAGAACCATCTATAACGCATCTCTCAGTCTTAAATCTTTTCTCAAAAACCAAGACTTTTGTTTTTTTGTAGTTGATTTTTAGATCCTGTTTTACACATTCTAGTCCAAAGTCATTTAATAATCTCCTGCGCCCTAGACCTGATGCGGATAGAAGCACTGTGTGGTCAGCATACATCAGTATTGACACTCTTCTCTCCTCCACTTTAGGGGCCATATATCTCCCCATGTCCCTATGTTTCAGTATCAGGTCGTTCACGTATAAATATTAAATAACGGGGCAAGAAGACAGCCCTGGCAAACCCCTCTAGTAGTTGGAATCTTATCCGTCAGTGCCCCTTTACTGGTGTAGCTAACTTGCAACCCAGTATTTGTATACAGCGATCTAATTAGCACCCAAAGCCTCTCATCTATATGCAATATCTCTAATTTTTCCCAAAGTTGTTCCCTATTTATAGATCAAATGCTGAGGAGAAGTCAATAAAAGTAACAAATCATTTCATATCCTTACTTCTATATTTCTCGACCAAATGTGCCAGGATATAGCAATGGCCTAAAGTATTTCTCTTTGGTGTAAAGCCCGCTTGTTCCTCCTCTAAAATTCCATTTTCCACCACCCATCTTTGAAGCCTGTCTAATAGTAACTTAGAATAAATTTTGGATATTATGGGAAGTAAACTTAAGGGGCGATAATTTGGGAGATCATTTTTATCGCCCTTCTTATATATTGGGATAACAGCTGCCCCTTTCCAGTAGTCAGGTATTTTACCTGAGTCATTTATAAAGGTAAAAAGCTTCGCTAAGGCTCCCGCCCACCACTCCGGCATTAGCTTAAAGACTTTGGTGGGGATGAAACACACACACACACCCGGCTCCGGTGCCTTTCCATTTTTTAGATTTTTTTATTGCCTCCATTATCTCATCATCTTTGACTGGATCCCACATGGGGAGTGCTGTATTTGACCTCAACTCCCTCAAGGAATTTCGCGGGGAGCTAAAGTTAAAGATCTCAAGGAAATGTGTTTCCCAAAATGATCTATTAATTTTTAGCTCAGCATAAAGGTTGTCGCCTCTCATAGAACAATTAATCAACTTCCAAAATTCCTTCCCATTATTTTGTGCTAGCGCTTCAGTAAGTTATTTCCATTTTTGTTTTTGATACTGGATTTTCTTAGATTGTAATAATTCCTTATACAACCGATATTTTTGTTTATATTGGGATACTAAAAAACCACTATTATCCTGCTTGAGGAGGCGCACATATTTCTGTAGCGCTCACCTAGCCCTGTGACAATCCTTATCCCACCAGCCGTATAGGATGTTCTTTTCTCTTTCCATTGTATTCGCTTTGGTAAGGATTGGTTTCAGGAGGGAGAATAGCTCTTTGACTGCTATAATGGCTTCTCCTAGGTCAGCTGTCCCTAAGATCAAATTTTTTAGATGCAGTGCTTTTCCAGAGGACAGTGCCTCTGACACTCCAGCGTCAAATTTATACGACTAGCGAATTCTTGTAAGACCTACTTGCTCTATATCCCCTTCATAGGGGGGAGCCTCTCCAGATAAGACCCTTCCTAAAACCTCTTAACTCCAAAATAATTAGGAAATGATGACTTTCCATTCTATTATCTACTCTAAAGGGTCCCATAAATTTCAGTAAAAACGGAGTAATCAATGTGTAATCTATTGTACTCCCTCCCTGGGCAAAAGGATATGTTAGATTGCCCTGTAAATCCCCATAAAAATTCCCATTAAGGATATACAGACTGTTTTCTAAAATAAATTCGTACAAAATTATCCCTTCCTTGTTTACCTGCTGATCTCTCAAGATTCTAACCTCATTCCAGTCCTCATGATTTAGCTTTAATCATGATTTAACTTTTAACTTTAAAAAAGGGAGACTATGCCAAAATGAGGAAGCTAGTTAGAAAGAAACTAAAAGACACAGTTGAAAGGACTACATGTTTGCAAGAGGCATGGTGGTTGTTGAAAAGCACCATCTTTGAAGCCCAGATTACATGCATCCCACAAGTTAAAAAAGGTAGCAAGAGGACTAAACGTCTACAACTGTGGCTAAATGGAGACGCAAAGGAGGCTATTAGAGCCAAAAAGGCATCCTTTAAGAAATGGAAAGCTAGCCCCAATGAGGAAAATACAAAGGAGCATAAACACTGGCAATGTAACTGTAAGGTGCTAATAAGGCAGGCGAAGAAAGAATTTGAAAGGAGACTTGCTAAAGAGGCAAAAACAAATAATAAAACCTTTTTCAAGTATATCAGAGGCAAGAAGCCTGCTAGGGAGTCGGTTGGGCCATTAGATGACCAGGGAGTAAAAGGGGCACTCAGGGAGGACAAGGACATTGCAGAGAAGCTAAACGAGTTCTTTGCTTCGGTCTTCACTGCGGAGGATGTTGGGGAGATACCCACGCCGGAACCCTACTTTGTAGGTGATGAACTGGATGAACTGTCACAAATCAGCGTGACCCTGGAGGAGGTTCTAGAGCAAATTGACAAGCTTAATACGAACAAATCACCAGGGCCAGATGGTATTCACCCCAGAGTTCTGAAGGAACTCAAATGTGAAATTGCAAACCTACTAGTAGTAATTTGTAACCTAACGTTGGCATCTGGCACTGTACCTGAGGACTGGAGGGTGGCAAATGTAACCCCAATATTTAAAAAGGGATCCAGAGGTGATCCTGGAAACTACAGACCGGTAAGCTTGACGTCTGTGCCGGGCAAAATGGTGGAAACTATCATTAAGAACAGAATCACTGGGCATATTGATAAACATGGCTTAATGGCAAAGAGTCAGCATGGATTTAGCAAAGGGAAGTCATGCCTCACTAATCTCTTGGAATTCTTTGAGGGCGTAAACAAGCATGTGGACAGGGGAGACCCAGCAGATATAGTGTACCTGGATTTCCAGAAAGCTTTTGATAAGGTCCCACATAAACGACTCTTGAGAAAATTAAAAAGTCATGGGATAGGAGGTAGTGTTTTGCTATGGATTGGTAACTGGTTAAAGGATAGGAAGCAAAGAGTGGGACTAAATGGCCAGTTTTCACAATGGAGGGATGTAAAAAGTGGTGTGCCCCAAGGATCTGTACTGGGACCAGTTCTTTTCAATGTATTCATTAATGATCTGGAAAAGGGTGTTAAGAGTGAGGTGATCAAATTTGCAGATGACACCAAGTTATTCAGAGTAGTCAGAACACGAGCAGACTGTGAGGAGCTGCAGCAAGATCTTACAAGACTGGGTGCCTGGGCATCTAAATGGCAGATGAGATTTAATGTGGACAAGTGCAAAGTGATGCACATTGGGAAAAATAATCCAAATTATGAGTACACAATGCTGGGTACTAAGCTAGGAGTTACCACTCAGGAAAAGGATCTGGGAGTGATTGTGGATAATACACTGAAATCCTCAGCCCAGTGTGCCGCAGCGGTCAAAAAAGCAAATAGAATGTTAGGAATTATTCGCAAGGGAATAGAGAATAAAACTGAGGATGTCATAATGCCTCTATACAAATCAATGGTGCGACCGCACCTTGAATATTGTGTGCAGTTCTGGTCGCCCCATCTCAAAAAAGACATAGCGGAACTAGAAAAGGTACAGAGAAGGGCAACAAAAATGATCCAGGGTATGGAACAGCACCCGTATGAGGAGAGGCTTGATAGGTTGGGGCTCTTCAGCTTGGAAAAGAGACGGCTGAGAGGAGATATGATAGAGGTCTATAAAATCATGAGTGGTGTGGAACTTGTAAACAGGGAACGGTTATTTACCCTCTCAACTAGTACTAAAACTAGGGGACACTCCATGAAACTCACAGGTGGCAGAGTAAAAACAGACCAAAAAAAGTGTTTTTTCACTCAGCGTACAATTAGGTTGTGGAATTTACTGCCAGAGGAGGTGGTCAAGGTCAGCAGTATAGCTGAGTTTAAAAGAGATTTGGACAAGTTTCTGGAAGATAGGTTCATTAGCAGCTATTAGCCAGATAGGATTGGGGAACAAAACCCTTTACTTCCGGGAGCCTGGGGACGAACCACAGGGAAGGGATAGCATGGTGACCTGTTGGGTGCTTCTCCCAACCCCCCGTGACTGGCCACTGTCGGAGGCAGGATGCTGGGCTCGATGGACCATTGGTCTGACCCAGTATGGCACTTCTTATGTTCTTATCCAAAAGCTTTGTTATATTCCAGACTTTCCAGATTTTCTGGTTATCAGGGCCTATCCTGGCATTAAAGTCCCCAAGGATAATACTTTCATCTCCAATACCAGCTTCCTTTAGCTCTAAGCAAAATTGTTTGAATCTCCCCCAAAGTCCTGTTTTCAAACTATGGGGAGGAAAATATACATTGTATAACAGGATAGGAATGTCTATTCCAGGTAATATACACCTCAGGACAAGACAGTGCAAATCTTCTGAAGCAGCTGTTCAAAACTACTTCCGATTTAAGGCCAAGGGAAATAAAAGTGGCAATGCCTCGTGACAGTCGCCCTTTAGAGTGAATTGACTCGGCTGGCAGAAACCATTCCTGATAGCCCTCTAATTCAATCTGGTCTGTGTCACACAACCAGACTTCCTGTAAACAAATGATATCAAATTCCTGTAAATATCTTATAAAATCTTTATCCCGTTTTCTTTCCATCTATCCGGCTATGTTCCAAGATATAATATTTAGATATGCAGGTGGAGGAAGATCAGCTCTAGCTTTGTTAACCTGTACTCAGCTAGGCTTACTACTCTGAGCTGGGGCTAGAAGTCAGTGTGATCCTTGGGCAGTAATTTCCTCAGAACCAAGAACCAATTGAGCTGGATATTCACGCAGCTTTTTTTCCGGAGCCTACCCGGCATTGGTAGGCTCTTTTCGTTGCACAGGATATTTCCCTTCACCCTGTTGGCCTGTCTTAGGTACCTCTGTGCAACCTAAGCAACAGTCGTCCTCGGTGGGTATATTTTCCAAATTTGTAGGTAGAAGACATTCTGCCCCTAAGTCCTCCGTTAATAAGTTAACAGTCAAATGGTCCTTATGGCTTTGTTCCGAGTAGATAGGACCGCTCTCTTCAAACATTTCTCAATTTCCCTTATAGAGCTTACCCTAATCAAAGTCCAAGGATATTTCAGTTCGTTTCAGTCAGCAGTGGAAGGCTTGGCTGGGTACAAGTCTTCGGGTTTCCAGTAGATCGGCCCTTACTTCATAGCTTGTTTGGTGCAGCCCTTCTCTGGCTGGTAAGATGTGATGTCTTTCCGATGGCTCTGGAATTGCCCTTAACTACGTTGTCAGAGTTTTTTGTCTCTTTTTCCCACCTAGGTGAGTTGTGGTTTCTGCACGTAGGCCAGGATCAAGTCCATTAACAAGTCAATGGCTGTTTGCTAGAAGGTGCCAGACAGTTTCTGGTTGCGCAATTTCATTCTGTCATGACTGAGCAGTTCTCAGTTTACATTGGTTACATGAAGCGAGTTTTCAGTTCTCAGCTTAGATCATATACACATTGTCTTAACATTTTCCTTTACATATTTGTTATATGCATAGTTTACATGTATCCTAGTATCTCTTCATCAAAGCCAGGAAATGAAGAAGGCTATTAGCTAGTTACGTGAGGGTGGAGACACAGACAGGTGACAGAGATCAGCAATTGAATGGCTCCAATTCAGAAGATCCAGTGGCTTCCCAGCATGCAGGAGACACCACACCTCCCCTTCAGACACCCTCCCCATAGGGATCAAGAGTTTAATATTTTGTCTTGAATTGGAATTTCAGATTTGAAGTTTCAATTACATATTCTGCTAGTTCAGTTAAGATTTAAGGATAATAAAATCTCAGAGATCTTGGCTACAAGTAGTAGGAAGGCATCAATCTGTCCTTGTAAGAGTTAATTATATCCCCAAATCAGAAGATGTTATCTAAGTACCACTGTAACGGCTCACTGGAACTTTATAAACAAACAAATAGTCTGACTTGAAACTAAGAGTTAAAAGCACCGGAGTAGGTTTGGATTTAGGGATTTGAACCGAGTCCTTTATTAGATACAGATTCTAATTTTGTAAGATGCATAACACGTTATTGAAGTTCAATTGTAATGTGAATAACCGTAATTACATTACAGATCTTTGTTATAAAAGACAGCAAATTAGAAAGCTCGAAGATCACTGACCAAGTTAAGCATCTTAGTTTGGGTTGGTGTCAGGTGACAGTCTTGTTAGTTTAGTCATACTTACATAGTCATACTTAACACCAGTTTCACTTCCTGTGACTTTTCCTTACAGGGGTTCTTTAGTAAACGACTAAAAGGCTCCGTCAAGAGGACAAAGAGCCAATCAAAGTTGGACAGGAACACAAGCTTCCGTCTTCCATCTCTCCGCAGTGCTGATGACAGGTAGGATTCTGTGCAGTTCCTCAAAAAGAGTTCCTCTCCAAAAGGGTTTAATGAAACACATTAGCCTATGTGTATATGAAGGCTTGGCTTTGGTCTGTCACAGATGTACTTGTTGGGTATGATGTGTCAAGTGGATGTGTGTTTCTTATTTCAGATATGGCTTAGCTTATTACTAGCCATAACAATAGTTGGTGGGGAGAGTTTGCTTAACTCTCTCAACTAAAATGCTTTACTCTTCCTAAGCACCGCTTTTACCAGATTTCACACTACCTAACAAGTCTCAATACAAACTTATGGCTACGGCTGTCCAAATGTAGAGGCCTGAGGCAAAACGCCATGTGGGCCTCCCTTATTCTATCTGCCACAACATTCAAGCCTACAGTTTTGTTATGAGACCCAGGCAAAGTATTATTTTGGCCTGTCCCTGGCCTCCAGCCCCACACTGGGCTGCACTGGCTGTGGTCATTAAATGGCCCCAATCGGCCACTCCTGTCACTATCTTCTCTCCCCAAACTTTATTCTCCTCCCATCCAATCTCCCCTTTTCTTAATCTCTTTAGAATTACTGCTTTTCTATCAAGAAAACACCATTAATTCATGATCTTTTCCTTTCTCTCTCTAGTTCCTAGTCCTTACGACAGCCTAAATTCCCCCCTGTGACACTGCTACTCCTGCCCTCTCCTTCGTCATCCTGCTTCAAAGTTTGTGGCAGTGGTATTGACCTGCTCCTTGCCAAATCCTGCCAGTTCGAACCCCTTACCGCTTCTCCCTCTCACTCCTTCTCTTCCTTTGAGGTCCATTGCATTCACTTCTACTCCCCCCTCCACCTCCGTGTAGTGGTCATATACTGACCCCAGATCCCCTTTCCTCTTTCTTCACCAATTTCGACACCTAGTTAGCTTGCTTGCTTCCTTTCTGACAGTATTCCTGCCTTCATTCTTGGGGACTTCAACATTCTTGTGAACAACCCTTCTGGCTCTATTACTTCCCACTTCCTTTCTTTTACCTCTTCTTTCTATATTCATCCCTGGACTTGCTGCCCGACGCATCAAGACAGCCACTGCTTGACTTAGTCTTCCCCAAAATTGTTCTATTTCTGATCTCTTCTTTGATGCCCTCTCCATCTCTCATCATCACCTTGCTTTGTTGGATCTGACCTTGTCCTGCACTGTCTTGTACTTAGACTGCCTCTTGGATTTGTTGCCTGTCTGGACTCCCACTGGGACAGATTTGTCCAGCTCCATGTGCCTGATATACCATCTCCCCTATCCTTAAAAAGCCTATTCTTGATCCCTTCAACTTGCACTATATGTTGCTCCTCCATTTTGCTTCCAGTCTCACGGAACGAGTCATCTACATATGCTGATTTGACTTCCTCTCTTTGGCTTCCTCTCTTCCAAATTCCTCCCTCAAGTGCCTTCAAATTGGCTTCCTGCCTCACCTCTAAATGGAGACTGCCCTTACAAAAATCACTAAAGACCTTCTTTTAGCCAAGTCTGAGGACTTTACTCCATTCTTGTCCTCCTGGATCTTTCTGCTGCATTTGACACTGTCGATCATGGCCACCTCCTTGATTTGATTTGCTCTTTTGATTTTGAGGGCTCAGTTCTTGACTAGTTCTCTTCCTACCTTTCAAGTTGGTCCTTCAGTGGGTGTTAACTAACAGCACAATATCCCCATGTGTGGGTGAGCATCCTAGGCCACTGACAGCCCACACACAGGGCTATCCCTGTCTGGCCCCCTTCTCGTTTGACTCCTGGGGGAAGGAGCCAAGTGGGAAGGGGACCAGTGTGCCAAGGTGCAAACCCTGCTGGGCTCCTCCCAAGGCAGGAAGGAACCCAGTGGGGCTGGCAGTAGACATGCCAAGACTCTATGCAGCAGCTGTGGTCCCTGCTCTTCTCCTTCCCCAGCGCATGTGTTGGCCAACACGTGTTTGTACCTCAGCCTGCATGGCATCCTCCTCAATCTTGAAGACACTGTCATGTGGGGGAACACGGACCGGAAACATGTGTTCCCGGTCTGCGTCCACCTAATAAACAGCTTGATAAACACCCCTTTGTGGGTGGCTATTGTGTCATTTATTAACATCCAGTGTCTTTGTAAGAATTCTTGTTGAAATCCCGGGTTTTAGTTTGTCTCAGACGAACTGAGAACCAAGACTGTTTTCACCAAGTCTCAATGAGAAAATAATTTTTTTTTAAAAATCAATGTGCATGCGCAAAATGGCCACTTCCCTTAACCAAAATGGCGGTAATGACATCTTTGCCATTTTGGTTAGTCATTTTGCAAATGCGCAAAACAATCTCGTGGCCATTTGTCCATGTGCAGTCCACTGCCCTTAACCAAAATGGCAGTGATGCTGCTGCTGCCATTTTACTGCACACACATTAATTTTTATTTTATTTTCTCACCCGAGAACTAGATTTCGGTTCTGGTTCTCAAAATTGAGAGTTTACTTGCGAGAAAAAACGTTGTTACTTGTTCAGCCCTACTAATGACACTCGACTCCATCTTTCCAACCCGCCACGCTCCATCCAGCCTCATATCACCAGTTGTCTGTCATCTCTGCTTAAATGTCTTGCTGCCAACTCAAGCTTAATGTGGCTAAGAATGAACTCCTCTTTCATCCAAAATCTTCCCCTCCCTCTTCTCCTTCACTTTCTGTCGATGGTGTTACCATCCAGCCTCTCCTTCAAGCACATAGCCTGGGGATCATCTTTGCCTACTCTCTCTCCTTGATGCCTCAGATCCAGCCTGTTGCTCAGACCTGTCATTTCACTCTGCATAATATTGCAAAATCTGGCCCTTCCTTACTACATCCACTGCCCAAACCCTAATCTATGTTGTAGTCCTCTCTTGCCTCAACTACTGCAGCTTCCTTTTTACTGGCCTCCTCTACTCTCTGCTGCCATGGTCATCCACCTTACCCATCACTTTGACCATGTTCAGCTTCTCTTCTTCTCCCTGCACTGACTCCCTCTACCCAAACTTATTCAGTACAAGCTCCTTTTTTTAACCTTCAAGGCTTTTCATGGCCTTGCTCCCCCATATCTTTCTATGCTTGTTTCCCACTGCATTCCTACCCAGGAACTTTGCTCCACTTCTGTCACCACCCTCGCCTGCTTATTGACTCCCTTGCTCCTCAAAATTTTTCCCTTGCTGCTCCCATGCCTGGAACTCCCTTCCTGAAAAAAATTGTTCGGCTCCTTCCCTCCCAATCTTCAAATCCCTCCTGAAAACCTACCTCTTCCACCAAACTTCCCCTAGCTCCTCATCCCTGTAGATTCATCACTCATGCTGCCTCTTCCATCCTTCACTCAAGGTCACCTTCTCCCCTGTAACTAAGTCAAGCACATGCAACTTCTTAACTTTGTGAATGTATCCTTGTCTCTCCCCATGTTCTCCTCTCCCTTTAGATTGTAAGCCCTTTTGAGGTAGGAACCTCTTTTTTAATGATTGTACAGCGCCAGGTACATTGCTGGCATAATAATAATAATTAATAAAAAATAAACTGGGACAATTTATACTGGTGCACTTTAATTCAGTAATTTGCTAGATTAATTTAGGGTTCATTCACACAATGGTCTTTTAGAATGGTTAGTGCCACATTCTACCACATTTCCACATCGTGTGAGATCCTTACCATTTTCTTTGCTGATTGTATTCTTTGACACTAAATGGAAAGGTTTCTTTTCAAGGATCTGACTCTTATCAAGTAGCAATGACTGTGTGACTTGATTAATTTGGAGTAAGCTTCAGTCTCATCATTTCCTGTTTGTCACTTCCTACCTCCGAGTGGCCATAAAGTCTAGAATCAGGGACCCCCTCCTCCACTCAGTGCTCAGTTCTACTTCCAAAGTGATGCTTGCAAGGATATTACAAGGCATTCCTTCGTGACCTTTATGTTGTAGGAAACACCACAGCAAAGTAGGGAGAAGGGCTTGTGAAATGCAAGGAGATCAGCAGTTATGTGAATGTACTTGTACTGTACAAGACAAATGGATTAAGGAACACAGTGTGTTGTGTGAATGGGCCTAAAGCCAAACCAGTAGAGTATCACAATCCATCTATGGTAGGGGCAGCTACACTAGTTTAACTGTAGTAATCTACTTATACCCATAAGGATGTCTCAAATAGAGAGCACACCTGTGTTTCCAGAAATTGGAGAACCTGGCTTTGCAGCTCCCCAAATTCAGCTGTTTTGGTTAAACACACTTCCACATCTTCACTTGATGTCTTGGGGCATACTTGGTTTTGGTGACAGCTAGGGGAAGTAGCTGTTTTGGCTTTTACCTGCCTCACAGGGTTTACTGTAACTCTTTTTATAAAGTACCTTAATCCCCTTAATTAGAAACCAGGCATTTTTGTTATTCCCTAGTACCCTTAGGGTGAAAATATAAGTTGTGCTCTGCATAAGGCCCTGCCAAGCTTCCTTGGTTTTACAACACCGTTGTGTGTTTATTGCATTCTCACCACCTCTGCTGTGCTGAATTCATTATTTGCATCTGTCATGCTGTGCTGCTCCAATCAATAGTGCTACCTTCTCTCTTAAAAGCACCACCATAAAATTGTGGAGATAGCAAGGATTCAAATGTTTGAGGCCTTGTTAACTTTGTGAGTTATGGAAGAACTGCTCTGAGGGTACGACCAATAAATTGGGGATGTTAGTCATGGCACTTTCACCCCTGCTGTTGCAATTAAGAGCATGCTTACCCCTTCCCCTCAGCACAGGAAGCCGACACAGTGCAGCCTGTACCATCTTTTGGGGGTTGGGGTGTTAAAGCTGAAATGAGTACCAGTAAAAATGGGTGTGCCTAGCAAAACTGCAGTACCTGAACTGTCTCTGATGGATCAGGCATTAAATGGTACCTGTTTAGTGCCCAAGTTAACTAGTTTTCTGTCACTAAGTTACCAGTTTTTCATCTTTCGCCATTTACCAAGTTACTAATTTCTCATTTCTCCATGCATTTCCATTCATCCATTAGTTCTATGACCCCTCTTGTGTGTACACAATGATGAAATGCAGAAATTTGTAAAGATGCTAAAATGGTAACATAGTAATTCAGAATGGGTAGTAAAATAGAAAGTCAGTTACTCAATAGTAGTAATACCGAGATATGCCAGGTTGTCAGTTACTGAGGGGATAACTGATAGGCTACCCAAAATCGTGGGGTACTTGCGGTTATCAAATTTACTATCTTTTTCAGCTCTAGACATGTTGTAAGAAAGGAATTTGCAGTGTAGGTGCTTGCTGCATAAACCCTTTTCAGAAAACATCCTCTTCTTCATCCATGCACCCTAAGCATTCGTGTATGGTTTTTTTTGCATATAGATGCAAGTAAACAGATAGCCCTTAATGTCTCCCAGGCTGTCTTGGCAATGGTTTGCAAATGATGAATTTTCTTTTAGCCCTTCTGGGATTTGACAAACCTTTTGGGTTGATGATTCTCTAAAACTCCCAAGCATGGACTTTACATATAAAGGCCCAGTGGGCAAATGAATTGTAGCAATCGCCTAAATCCAGGGTATGTCTTCTCAGGATCCAACCCAGCAGATGCAGGCCCATACAGGAATTAGCTCCTCTAGTGTCCTTATTTACAGTCAATGAAATCCTCCACCATCATCCACATACGTATAACCCAGATCCATGCCACTCGCATACAGTTCTCAGGACAGCCTTCCGCAGGCTCCTTCAAGCAGCCCAGAACAGGTATTGACTTCCACTGGCAGAGCTTCCCCTCAGCTGTGGCTTCCACTAGTTGTCTCTGGCTAGGCACTGGTTACTCCTGCAACTAGTGTCTTTGTAGCAGGGCTCTCTCTCAGCCCTTGCTGACCCCCACCACCCATTATCCACAATTATGACCGTTATTTGGGATCCCGCTCCTTGGGAGGCCTCGATACCTCCACTCCCAGGTACCTCTCCTTCATTGCTCCCAGGATGTTCCAGGAGGTCCTGGAGATCCTGAGCACGCTGAAGGCCATCTTCCTGATGAACAGAATCCCTGCTTTGCTGCAGTAGCCTCATGGGGGTGCCTCCCTGGAGTAGCTGGCTTTTCCCTGGCCAGCTTCTCCTGCGCTGTGCCCCACAGGTGCTCCTGGAAGCTCTGGAACTCCCACCATAAATGTTCCTCAAACTGGTGGATTGTCCATTCTACCAACGTCTTGAACTCCATCCTGTATTCTATAGAGTGCAATCGCTCCCCGTGCACCTAGCTCAGCCTTTCCTAGGGAGCTCACGCAGGTGTGGCACTCTCCCACTGTCACAGGCCCCCCATTAATAAGGGTGAACACTGTCTGCATTTTCCACCAATAGGTATGGAGGGTCTCCATCGGGTGTTGGATTTGGCCAGAGACAGAGTGGGGGTACTGTTGATATACCAGGCACCCACCTAAACAGCAGCTTCCCTGCCCACACTGACCAAGCTGGTGTCGGTCTTGCGGTCCCCCAGGGTGATAGTGCTGGGGGACTTCAACATCCATGCCGATGCCAGTCTTGGAGGGGCAGAGCGTGAGTTCATGGCCACTGTGGCAACCATGGGCCTGTCTCAGAGAGTGGTGCGCCCCATACGTGCTGGAGGACATACCCTGGACATGATACTTTGCACCAGCCTTGAGACGGGGGATCCGTTAGTGGGGGAGGTGTCAACAGTGCCCTTGTTGTGGATGGACCATTATCTCCTCCAGGCTGGTATCCTGGCGCATAGCGGCTCCCGGGAGGGTGTGGAACCAGTTAGGTTGGTTCGCACGCGAAGGCTTATGGAACCAGAAAGTTTGCAGACAGCTTTGGGGGATGTTTCCTCTGGCCTCGATGGCCGCTTACTCGATGACCTCGTGTCGATGTGGAATTCTGTGCTGGTGGAGGTCATCGATCATGTGGCCCCCAGGCATCCACTCCCAAATCGCCGACAACGCAAGTCCCCATGGTATACGGAGGAGCTGAAACAGATGAAGCAGAAAGGGCGGTAGTTAGAGCGACGGTGGCGTCATTTGCATACTGAAGTTGACCGATTGCAACATGGAGTCTGGTTATGTACATATGACATTGCGGTGCGGACAGCAAAGAAGGTTTTCTTTGCTGCCCTCATTGCGGCCGCTAACTCCCACCCGGCTGAGCTGTTCCGGGTGGTGAGGGGGCTGGTCAGTCCAGCCTTCCTCCGCCTGGACTTAGAATCATCAAATGCTCGCTGTTTGTGGATTTGTTTGTGGACTTTTTTGCAGATAAAATCGCCCAAATCCACCACAGTTTTGACGCAACTTTTTTAGCAGTGGGTGAGTCAGAGGCAGTAGAAGCCCCTTCTTCTGTTTTGTGAGATGAATTTCAGGTTGTGTCGCCCTCAGATGCAGGGGATGCTCTTGGGACTGTTCGAGCCACTTATTGTGAATTAGATCCATGCCTGTCCTAGCTGGTTAAGGCTAGCTGGGAGACATTAGGGCCGTTGCTGGTGGGGATAGTCAATGCCTCCCTTGGGGAGGGCAGAGTGCTGGACTGCCTCAAGGCAGCCCTGCTCAAGAAACCATTATTGGATGTTGGCATCCTGGCCAGCTATCGGCCAGTCTCTAACCTTCCCTTTTTAGGGAAGGTTATTGAATGGGTGGTGGCTCGACAGCTTCAGGAACATTTGGACTGGGTCAATTTTCTTGATCCCTCGCAGTCTGGCTTTCGCCCGGGTTATAGCATGGAGACTGCGCTTGTGGCCTTGGTCGACGACCTCTCCCATGAGTTGGACCAGGGTTGCTCGACCCTGTTAGATCTCTCGGCTGCATTTTATACTGTTGATCATGAGCTGTTGGTGACTTGGTTGCGGGATTGGGCAGGGATTAGTGGAACTGTTCTTTAATGGTTTCGCTCTTTCCTGGCTGGGAGAACCCAACGTGTGGTGCTGGGTGAGTTTTTTTCTTCTCCCCGGGGTCTCACGTGTGGGGTTCCGCAGGGTTCCATTCCAGCCCCTCTCTTGTTCAATGTGTATATGCAGCCTTTGGGGGAGGTTGTCAGGGAGTTTGGGGTGAGGTGTCATCAATATGCTGATGACACCCAGCTATATCTCTCGTTTTCATCTGACCCAGGTCCGGCAGTCTCGGTGCTTATCCAGTGTTTGTCAGCTGTGGGGGATTGAATGAAGGTGAGCCACCTGAAATTAAGTCCTAACAAGATGGAGGTGATGGTGGTTGGGAAAGCTGAGGGAGTGATGGCCCCCATCATTGATCGGGTCCATCCTCCCCTGGTTTCTCAGGTCCGGAGTCTGGGGGTGCTCCTGGACCCACAGCTCCATCTAGATAACCAGGTGGCAGCTGTGGTGAAGGGGGCATTTCGCCAGTTACTTCTGGTATGTCGGACTTGGATCTGGCCACAATCATCCATGCTTTTTTTACCTCAAGACTGGACTACTGTAACACACTCTATGTGGGACTACCCTTGGTGCTGGTTCAAAGACTGCAGCTGGTGCAGAATGCAGCGGCCCATCTCCTGACTCAGACGGGCCGACTCGAGCACATTACACCAGTGCTTCGCTCTCTGCGCTGGCTGCCAATAGTCTTCCGGGCCCAATTCAAGGTGTTGGTGTTGACATTTAAAGCCCTAAACGGCTTGGGCCCTACCTACCTGCAGGACCGCCTCACCCTCTAGGTCCTGGATCGGCCCCTGCAGTCAGCTGAGGGTGCCCTCCTAGGGGTCTCCCGGGTGTCAACCATGAGGAGGGCGTTCTCTGTGCTGTACCGCAAATGTGGCACTCCCTCCCGTTGGAGGTCCGCTAGACCACTGACCTCCCCTCTTTCCGCAGACAGTGTAAGATCTGGCTGTTCCGCCGGGCCTTTACCGAGGGAGATGAGGTGGGTGGGTATGGGTTGTTTACCTTGGGATTTTAGGTTGTTTTAATTGTAGCTTTATTGTTATGTATTTTAATATGTTTTTAAAATGTTGTTAGTCACCCCGAGATACTTGTGGCAGGAGGGGGCAGCATATACATTTTAATATAAATAAAAATAAATAAATAATGTAGCCGAGGGACCTGATCCTGACAGCACTTTATGAGAACTGAGCTCTGTTACCCTCAAGATAGTACTTGCAAAACTCTGTGTAACACCCCAGCAGGGCAACTCCCGAGGCGCATTTGAGTATCCACCACCACTATAGCCAGCCCAGTCCCTCAGTGTGGGTCTTCTCCCACTAACAGGTGGGTCCCCAGGGATAGCAACCCTAAACACAAAGCTTAGCCCTCCTGAGCTTCGTATAAACAAGGAAAGGTCCCACCTGGATTCAGTAGACTCCTCTCTTTCAGACAGTCCATGCAGCCAGTGGTTCCTTCTTAATAGGGCTTTTCCTTAGCCCAGTTCACTGCTAGTCAAACAGGATTCCAGCTCTTGCTGGTGAAGTGCCTTTACAGTCAGGATTCTACGCTGCTTGCCAGAGCCACACTATTCCCTGTCTTTTGAGCTTTAGGCTTTTCTAGCCTCAGCCAAGCCCATGTGTGCTCACTCAGATGACCTAGTTAGTTGGTAGCCATAGTCTTAAAGGGCCAGCAGCCCTCTAACTGCTCCACCCTGCCACATGAACTATGGTGCCTTCACTCATACCTTGTGTAGGTGGTCCAGGAGCATCAGGACATGGAAACAACAAGTATGGGAGCTGGTGTGGCTGTTGTTCCACTGGTTGTGTTTCTGTATTTGCCTTCCAGCATCTGAACCTTTAGGATGCCTGCAGTCCATGTTTTGTGGGGGGAAGGGGTTGTTAATTGCAACTGACATTCTTATGATTTCAGTAGCTTAGCAATTTCAGTAAAAACTCCACAAATTTTGAAAGTTGATAATCCAACTGTTGCTCTGTTGGAGAATGTGGTTGGTGCTATCTACAAAGAACTTAACGGGGGGGAGGAGCGGGCGGGGAGGGAGGGGGATGGATGTCTTAACACAAATTAATAACAGTCTTATTCTCAAAAATGTTGTTTATATGTGTATATGTTTACAACACAAAAGATTCTTTCATATTCTAATAAACATAAATGAACAGTTCAATCAACATTCAGAACAATATACTTGAAAAATAATTTCCAGTGATTTCACAGAATGAAGTCCATATCAGTCCTCATATTAAAAAGACAAAATCCAATGTTTATATCTGTTAACATGTTTCAGCTAAAATGGGTCTTCATCAGAACTTCTTAAACAAAACATTGGTGACCTATAACCAAATATATTCAAAACTGTTTAAAATAATTGTTAACATCTAAACTCTAATAATAATATTATTATTTATATATAATTTTATAACAGTTGTGAACATATGATCCCCAATAGTATTAAATATTAAAAATTACTATTTATTTGAAAAAAATCATAAGAGCTTGGAGTAAAAGCATAAAAGGGAATAAAATAACTAAAGCCAAAATCCATTGGATTGGGATCGGCCCCACCAACTCCCAACATCAATTGACAATTAATTCACCATAAAAATAGAAAATTCCAATCCTCGTATATCTAAAGTAACCAAATCAAATACATCGTCAGTGTACCTGAATCATTACCAAAGATATCCTAAGCAATTAGAAAACTGTATTATATATATCTAAATCGGAATCAAATCCATTAATGTTCACCCAAACTTAGAGAATCCACAAAAAAACTTCAATCACTTATCAAAATGAATCATTATTAAGAACTCCTTCTGCAGCCAGTGCATTGAATTTCTATCAATTGAATCCCATTCGATTAATTATAGAAAATACGCTCACCCAGTGCTTGGCGGTTGTGGGGGACTGGATGAGGGCGAGACGTCTGAAGTTGAATCCCGACAAAACGGAGGTGATATTGCTGGGTAGTGCTAGCTCCTGTCATTGATGGGGTTTGCCCCCCTTTGGCCATTCAGGTCTAGAGTCTGGGACTGCTCCTCGATTCACAACTCTGCCTAGATTCCCAGGTGGAGGCGGTGGCGAGAGGAGCATTTTGCCAATTACATCTGGTGCGACGGCTGCAGCTGTATGTCTTGGACGCCGATCTGGCCACCATCATCCATGCCTTTATTACCTCTAGATTAGACTACTATAACGCACTCTATGTGGGGCTACCCTTGGGGATAGTCCAGAGGTTGCAGCTGGTGCAGAATCCAGCGGCCTGTCTCCTAATGGGGACTGGTCGTTGCGAGCACATCACACCAGTGCTCCATTCTCTGCACTGGCTGCCTATTATCTTCCGGACCCAATTCAGGGTGTTGATAATGACCTATAAAACCCTAAACAGCCTGGGCCCTGCTTACCTGCAGGACTGCCTCAGGCCATGGGTCATATTGCGGCCCCTGCGGTTGGCCAGGGACATCCGACTCAGAGTCCCCCGGGTTTCCCAGATGGTGATGATGGGGAGGTCGTTCTTGGTGGCCACTCCCAGGCTGATGGAGGCCCTACTGGCCCCAGACCTCCCCTCATTTCAAAGACAGTGTAAGACCTGGCTGTTCCACCGGGCTTTGGGAGAGGGAGAGGGGTGGGTGGGTTAAAGGGGGGAGATTAGTTCTGCCCTTTTAGTGTATTTTTAGTATATTTTTAGTATTTTTAATTAATTTTAAATTGTGAATTGTTGATGGCATATGTGAACTGCCCTGAGCTACTCTGTGAGCAGAAGGGTTGCGGGATAAAAGAAAACTGAAATAAATAAATAATTCAAAATTAGTACCTCATATATTAATCCACGTTGGTGGTTTAAAACAGTGCCAAATTCCAAGCTTAAATCAAATTATTATCCCAAACAAGAATGTGCAAACCTATTAATGAATCAAATAAACTATGTTTATTCCATATTAGTAAACACAGACACTTCCAAAAAACTACTGTGTGGCTTACTTTACCTTCAAGAAATTTCATTCAATCAGTGTTGATCAAGTGATATACCCCTCTAAAAATCCAAATCCAAAACCTGCTATACTACTAATGGCTTGTTTTCACGGTGCTTTAGGGAGCATCATGGAAGTACTGGGGTGGAGAGTATGCACCTACTGGTGGAACAAGGTCCTCGATGGGCCAGGCAGCTGTTTGGTTACAACTCAGCTGCTTCTGCACCAGTACCTCATCCCTCAAATCTGTGGTAGGAGTTTGCACCTGTGAATGGAAGAAGAATAGTGCTACACAGAGTCAGGAAAAGAATTTTCGAAAGAGAGAGAAAAGAAGCAATGCTCAGGGCACAGTAGGTAGAGTGCTTAGCTGGCATTTGAGTCTGTGGTGGCAGGTTTGAGACCTGCCCCTTCTGTCTTTCCACAGAGCTTGACATGAGTGTTGGATGTTAAAATGTCTACAATGGTGTATTTACACATTAGTTCTTAATGACTCAGAGGGGAGCTATCACATGCTATTGAGTAAACTAATTAAACAACAAAGACCAATACCCTGATCTTTAATCATACTAAGTCTCCCTGAGGGAGGGTCTGTTAGTCATCTGTGCCCTTGGCATGTCTGCCCCCAGCAGGGTGTGGAACCTATTCATGTGGTTTTCCCCCAGAGACTTATGGTACCGTATCAGTTCCAGAATGCTCTGGGGGATATACCTCCCAGCCTTGACGGCTGATTGCTTGATGACCTCGTTGCCTTCTGGAACACCTTGTTGGCCGAGACCATCGACTGGACAGCTCCCAGAAATCCACTCCCCGAGCAATGCAGGGCCCTGTGGTTCACGGAGGACTTGCATCTGCTGAAGTGGGAGGGGAGATGGTTATAGTGACAGTGGCACCGTACTCGTACTGAAGCTGACCGATTGCAGCATAGAGCTGCATTAAAAATCTATGCCATGGCTATGTGGGCAGCAAAGTGGAGTTTCTTTGCTACCATCATATCATCTGCAAAGTCACGTCCTGCTGAGCTTTTCTGGGTGGTGAAGGGGCTGGTCAGTCCCTCCTCTCTCCGCCTGGAATTGGAATCTTCCAATGGTCACTGTGACATGTTTAGCAACTATTTTGTGGATATAATCGCTCCATGGATATAATCGCTTCGTGGATATAATCGCTTCGTGGATATAATTCGTGGATATAATTCTCCATGAAAGTGTTAGTGGGAGGGTTATGGCTTGAGTTCGACAGACTCAATAAGACCAATATTCCCTCCCAGGAGGGTAATGTTAGGGAGCATCAGGGGCAGGAGGTGGCAAGCCAAACGGATAATGCTAACCCGATGTGGGAGGGCGTGCTGGGAAATAGGATATCATCACAATTACCCACCCAGGGCAAAATCCCTTCACAGCAGATCGTGGGGGGAGTGGGAGAAGAGTCCCCCCCAGCTGGGGATACCCGCCAAAACCTCTTTCCAAGATCCCCAGGGTACTTTGCCTAGGTGGGAATCTGAGGACATCTTGGATTTGGGTCTATCAACAACTAAAGGACGTTCTCACTGTGAGATCCAGGAAGGGCAATCCCACTCCTTGGTGTCTAATACCCTTATTGGGAGGGACCGGCCTTGTGGAACGTCATGTTCCATAGCGGGTCTGCCCCCAAAGCCCAGGAAGGGTTCAGTAACGGAGACCCACGAATGGGGTAGGGTCTGGTCACAAGATACCAGAGAATGTTGGGCCCCGGCTATAATATTTTATTTAAACAAGTACAAGAGTTTCAGTTTTCTGACCCAGGAGACTCTAGAGTTGGATCAACTGGCAGTGTTTATTCAACTACGCACTGGAGTCGTCGTCCAGCCTGAGGACATTGGTGGGGTGACCCCCCTCTTGAGTAGGGGCCGGTTTCGCAGGTGGGAGATAATATTTAAGAAGAAGGGAGTGGTTCCTGCTATGTGGATGGCGTGGAGAGGTTTCAGAGGAACGGGGATTTTGGTGCATAGAATAGAGAACACCTTGGCCCATGTTATCCTTCGTGCTCCCCCATTTTGGGGGAATCAGAATAAGAAATTGGCCACTACAGCCTCCAGCTCCCCTGGCTTCTTGCACCAACATTATGAAAACCCAGAATGGGTTTCGGAATGGGAACTGGTGGACATCACCGGCTCCCCCTGGACCTCAAGCCCTACCATAGAGGGTATTAGTGGACTAGATCCTGATGAAATGGTTGCCCTAAACGATGCTGGTCCTAATGAAGTGGCCTCCCTGGTGCAGCGGGATGTTAAGCATCATGGTCGGGGGCAATCACAGGGGATTTCCCTGGGATTCGATCAATCATGGGCAGTGGCTAGTTCCAAGATCAACTGCAGTAAGGAAAGAGTACCATTGTCTAACTCCCTGGTCTCGGAGGTTGGGGGGCCTGGTCTGTCGACTGGCTTATGACTGGGGGAGGTATGCAACCAAGTGCACCTCTCCATGTGTTCCTGGAACATAGCGGGGTGGCGGGCCCATATGGGTGATCCTGTTTTTCGTGCCTGTTTAAACAAATTCCATATTATATTGCTCCAGGTAACCTGGGAAAAAGGAGCACTCTAATTTGAACATTATAGAGCATTTACCTGCCCAGCAGTGGCTACTAAACGGAGGGGGCACCCGTCTGGGGGCCTGGGATGTTTCATTAGCGACTCCATGGTGATTGAGTCAGTCTCAGAGACAGCTTTGCCTCCCAGTGTCCTTGGGTTGATACTACGAATGGGCTCGTGCCAGATTATCTTGTTAAATGTTTATGTCCCTCCTTCCAACGCGGGTTCATTTGAATCCAATATTTGGAGTCGTCTGGGAAAATATATTGATGAACTGTTACTTTTGTACCCCAAGGCGTTGGTGATTATAATGGGTGATTTCAATGCTAGGCTATGTGTAGACGATAAGTCCCTTGCCCGCATTGCAAATTTCCCGCTTCTATTCTTCCTGACAGGTTGGTGCCTAGGCAATCGAAGGATGGGAAGATTAACGCATCTGGGGTCAGATTGGCTAATTTGGTTGCTGGCCTGTGTCTCCACATTATGAATGGTGCAGGTTTCGGCGATATTCAGGGCGAGTTCACATTTGTTGGAGCCCAAGGGTCTAGTGTAGTGGACTACACGGTTGTCTCTTCCAGTGTTTTGCCCCTTATTGATCAGTTCTAGGTGGGTTATGGTATGGGCTTAGGCCATTTATCTCTGTTTTTGGACATTAGCATTCCGGGGAGAGGATTTATTTCCCCTACCTGTAGGCATGTCCCACTTTCTGACTCATTGGGCCACGGTTCCATTAAATGGGGTCCCCAATCGGCTGACTCACTGAGGAAGTTTCGGGGGGGGAGAGGTGGCTGTGGAAACTAGAACTAGGGAGTCTATAGTTGGCAAATCTCAGGCTTATTCTGTGTTGGAAGCCTTTGACAGCCTTTGCTTGCATTTATATGAATTTATCCGGGGCCTTTTGCAAGTCAACAGAAAGCCCCTGCAAGGAAAAGGGGGATCCCAGGAATGGTATGATTCAGATTGTCGGCAGGCCCGGAGATGTGTAAGAGCTGCTTACGGAGACTATTGGTCTAGCCCATCTCCTGAGCTGCTAGCAATTTTTTGGGCTAAGAAAAGGACCTATAAAGATCTTATTAAGAATAAGAAGCGACTATATGGAGAGAATAGGTGGCTGGCTCTTATTGAAGCGAGGAAAGCTAATAGTTCCCAGAAGTTTTGGCAGTTGATCAACGGAACTCTGGGGACAGCCAGGAGAGGCTGGTCACTCCCAATCCCACTTAATTCCTGGGAAAGCTTCTTTGATGATATGTATGTCACCTCAGATGCCTGGGGATCAGACCCAGGGGTCCTTAGTGAGTCTGTTGACCTTCCTGTTTGGCCTGCTGTTACCAACCAGGAGGTCACCGAACTTACAGGGACGTTCAAAACTCGCAGGGCACCAGGACCGGATCTTGTTCAAATAGAATTTATTAAGGCAACTGTGAACTGGTGGGTCCTGGTGCTTGCGGCCCTATTTTCTGCTATTAATAATATGGGCCGAATGCCAGTGAGCT
This sequence comes from Sphenodon punctatus, assembly GCA_003113815.1. Lineage (NCBI taxonomy): Eukaryota > Metazoa > Chordata > Lepidosauria > Sphenodontia > Sphenodontidae > Sphenodon > Sphenodon punctatus. Next base: position 3,502,267 of record QEPC01010142.1, read on the forward strand.
GGGGTGAGGCGGTGATAGTACCATTATACAAGAACAAAGGGCCACGTAGTGACCCTGCCAACTATAGACTTATCAGTCTCCTAGGGGTGGTTAGCAAACTCTATGCCAAGTTACTACTTGTCAGGCTCAAATGTTGGATGGAGCAGTCAGAAGTGCTCCACCCGGAGCAGGACGGGTTCCAGGAGGGGTGCTTAACCATAGACCAATGTTTAATTTTGTATCACCTTGCAGAAAAGTATCGATCTGCAAACGGGAAGTTATTTGTGGTTTTTCTCAGTCTTAAGGCTGCATTTGACTCAGTCAATAGGCCCCTTTTGTGGAACAAACTGGCTGAGTCATCCATGGATAGGAGATTATTATGTCTTATCCAAAGTTTGTATGTGGAATCAACTCTTGGGGTCAAGCTTGACAGTAGCGGCCATACCACAGGCCCCATCAGAATTAACCAAGGGGTGTATCAGGGCTGTGCTTTAACCCTGGCCCTGTTCAATCTGTTCATTAATGACGTGATCGCCCTTGTTGCCTAGCCCCATTCCCCTCCTCCCCCCCCCCCCAAGTTGGCCACTAGGACACTAAGTGCCCTTTTATTTGCAGATGATCTGGCACTCATTTCCCAAACGTGTATTGGGTTGAGAAGGCGATTGAATGCCTTTTCTGATTATTGTTCCAGGAATAAGTTGACTATTAATTCTGAGAAGTCAAAAATTATGGTGTTCTCCAACTCCAGAAGGCGCTATAATTGGACTATTGGGGGTCACCAGCTCTTACAACAGGTCAAAAGTTTCAAATATCTGGGAATTCTTTTCCATGCCACGGGTGCCTGGAGACCACATTATCTGAAAGCATTGGAATCGTCCAAAGGGGCCATGTGGGCTATTCTTAGGTATTTTGCATTTAATGGAAGGAGGGGTATCGACCTGGCTGTGAAGGTTATCGATAGTAAGATTAAGACTGGCTTCCTTTATGGGGCCAAGTTGTGGGCCCCGCTTGTTTTGGCCAACCTCAACTTGCTGCAATCCTCTTTTTTGCAACATCTTTTATGGGTTCCTAGGGAACCCATGGCGGCGGTCAGATTAGAAACAGGTCAGAATTCCTGGCGGGCGACAGTATGGAAATACACTTTGCGGCTGTGGCTTAAGGTCATCTGGCCTAGCAGCCAGGGGCTGCTTAAATATCTAGCTGAGGATAGGTACAGGAATCCATGGTCGAGTGCCTTGGACAAATACCTGTTAGAACTAGGGGTCTCACACGAATATATTGCAGGTAAAGATGCTAGAGCCATAAGGGTGGAAATCTTCAAGAGGATCGAAGATATTCATAGGCAAGGAGATATGACTAGGGTGAGAAGTGCCCCCCATATGGGGGACTATATGGCCTGGGCTCCGGAGAAAAGGATTATGGTAAGTTACATGTTATCAATGCTTGCTTTTTGGGAGAAATATTGGTTTTTGTGTGCCCGTTACAATGCATTGCCTTCCAAAGTGTTGGAGGACAGAATGTGTGCTCTGCGGTATAGCTAGCGTTTATGCCCCTTTGACAGGCTTACAGTAGAATCCACAGCCCATTTACTATTCAATTGTCATTTGTATGACCGCCTGCGTGAGGAACATCTTTCCTTGCTCATGAATAAGTTTCCAGGCCAGACAACCTGTGGATTACTACAGGTGGTGTTAAGTGATTCTAAGTGTTAGGGCTGGCGGGCGCATGATGTGGATACTGTTGGGGCGCCCGGGGACCCTGCTGGCGCTGCACTCGGCTCGGACCTCCCCCCACCACAGCCCAGCTCGGGCCTCCCCCGCCGCAGCGTGTACCCGCAGCTTCGCCTGTTGCCCAGGCAACCGGCCCAGACGCGAGCATGGGGGCTTGGCTTCTGGCACGCCGGGAGACATGTCTTGTGCTTCTTCAACCGGTGTGGAAGGCTCCCCTGGCGCCAGTAATTGGAACGGAGACTGGCCGCTGCTGAGCTAAGTGTTTTTGAATCTTTGTGGGATTGACTGTGGGTGGGTGCTTGTGTAACGTAGGAGCTGTGGTTGGGTATTGGCGACTGGGTTCCTTCTCCGTGTTTCCCCTGGTGTGTTTCCTGTGTAATTGGTGAGTGATTGGAGGAGTGAGTGGAGCGTGCGAGTCCTGTCCCTTCCCCCGCCCCCAGGCTCCCCTCCTGCTTCCCAGAGTGTGTGCCCTTGTTCCTTCCTTCCCCTTGGTCCTGGGTCCTGTACTTCCCTCCTCACGGTTTTCCTCACTGGCCCCCCGGCCCTTGACCTTCCCTGGTGTGTGTGTTGGGCGCAGACTGTTAGCGGGCTCCTCCAGCCCAGGTCTAGTTTTGTGCTCCACGCCCTATGATGATAGGTGCCCTGTCTCTTGGAGACATGTAGGGCCACAATACTATCCTGACGGGCATTTTTCCCCTTTATAGTGGGGGCAGAGCACTAGAGCGAGTGGAACGAGTGAGCTCCGAGGATCCTGTCAGGGCCCCTTCCTCCCCCCACCCCCAACACTAAGGTGGAACTCACTTCCATAGTGACTAAGTTCTTGATGCTGGCTTTTAACCTTCGAACCCAGTTTTTGGACTTTGTCATTATCAATCAATCAAAACGTTTATTTGTTTAACCATAGGCCATAGCAATATTTGTATACAGTTTGAATATAACAAAAACAAAAACAGAATAAAATACAACAGTGTATATATAAATAAGTGAATACAATAAAATTTGCGAGAGGGTAATATTATTTGTCTTCCCAGTCCTCCCCTATCGTACCCCTCTCAACCCCTATAAATATCTCAGCCACAGATCTCAGTTAGTGGCAAAACAAAGAGGAAAAGAAAGTACCTAGGGGCGAGGCCACTCCAGAACATCCCCATATATCAGTGGTGTACCCTCTTTGGAGAGTACTGAATGCCTTGCCCTTCCCGGGGCTTGTGGCAGCACACTTGACCCCTGTAGAGTTTCAGTCCCGCTAATCTGCATACGTAAAAATACTTAAATAAAGAGGGTCAGACATACAACATAGGATGCTGGGTTATAGGAACCCTAACAGTAATATATAATTAAAATACAACAAAAACAGAATAATAGAACAAATATATATGACTACACAAAATAAGTAAAATTCACAAGGAAGACAATTATCTTCATCCCCGTCCTCTCATGTCTACCCTACTCACAACTATAACACACTTAACCCCTAGAAAATGTCTTAACCAGAAAACGCATATTGAGGCCAGCTGAAAAGAACTTGAGGCGGTCCCACACCTCCCCCCCCACCCGGAAGTAGCAGGGGCTAAAAGCCCAGAGGCAGCGGCTGGAGCCGCAGAGCCTGCTGCGGGGATCCTCTCTTCCATCTCCCCCCCCACCTGGACTTACCTGCTTGCGGGTGGTNAGTAGTAGGGCAACCCCGGGGTGGGGAGGAAGCTGGGGTTTCCCCCCCTGTAGCTAGACCTGGGGAGCCAGCCCTGCCTAGAGGGCCACTGGGACCTCGGGAACCTAAGGGACCACGAGTAGAAAAATTCCTGGGGGACTGCTGCACCTTCCAGGGGTTCCTGTCTCTGTGTGAACTTACCTTCACTAAGCAGCCTAATACGTATGCCACGGACAAATTAAAGGTGGCATACATTATCGGGAACCTTGAGGGCGTGGCACTCGATTGAGCCACCACCTTGCTCAAGGGAAAAAGCCCCCTTTCTAATTATACGGACTTTGTCCATGAGTTCACAATGCTTTTTGATTATCCACATCATTGGAGGGATGCCCAAACAGCGATTATGTCTCTTAAACAGGGCAAGGACGACCTTTTGGAGTACGTAACATGATTTCAACAGTTAGCCCTGGACCTCCAGTGGCCCAATGTTAATCGTGATGTTCCGGAAAGGGCTGAGTGAGGAGCTCAAGGACCAGCTTTCCTATACCACTCTTCCGGACACCTGGCAAGATCTCATCTCCCTGGCGCTCCAGATCCAGGATCGCTTAAATGAACGTAGACGAGAGCGATGTCAGGATTTGCGAGGGTTCGCCCCCCGACTCTTCCCAGGCCCCACTGTTGCCTCTGGGGGCACCGAGCCCCCCGAACCCATGCAACTGGGCGCCTCCCGAGGGCCACTGTCGGCCGCCGAGCATGAGCGATGACGACAGTCGAGAGCCTGCTTCTACTGTGGAGAAGTGGGACACTTCCTCCAGGAGTGTCCCACTCTGTCCCCTCAGCATCGAGGGCGGGGAAACACCAGAGGTCGGGATGTTCAGGGAGCATTCCAGCCATAAGACCAGAACCCTCGAGGTGACTACCAGCCGATCCCTATCTTTGTGTACCCCTCACCATCTCCACAACTCCCCACCGCTCCCGTGTGGTCTGGGCCCTGATCGATTCCAGGGCATTGGGGAACTTTATGGACCAATCCTTTGTGCAAGCCTGTGCCATTCCCGCGGAAATGAAGGCTCGCCTCGAGATGGTACATGCAATTGATGGTTCCCCACTCATGTCAGGCCCCATCACCTCCCAAACAGCACAGCTCGGGTGCACCATCGGAACCCACCATGAATGGGCCACGTTTGACATAGTGTATACTCCCATTTTCCCTGTGGTCCTGGGGTTGCCATGGCTGCACCGGCATGATCCACAGACTACCTGGAGCCGAAGACACTTGGTTTTTCTTCGCCCTATTGTAGACGGGCCTGTTTAATCCCCGCTCCAGCGAATCGGGTGACCTTGTGCGGATCGGTGCCAACCCACGAGAGCAACCTGCCCCGACAGTATAAAGACTATGCGGATGTGTTTAGCCCAAAGCAAACAGCCAAACTCCCTCCACATAGAACCTATGACTGCCCCATTGACCTCCTCCCGGGCACGGAGCCACCCTTCAGACGGATAGACGCCCTTGCGGCTCCTGAACTTGCAGCCCTTCGGGGATATCTGGAAGAAAGTCTTCAGAATGGCTTCATCAGGCCCTCCACATCCCCCACCGGAGCCCCCATCTTCTTTGTCCCCAAGAAGGATGGAGGCCTCCAACCGTGCATAGATTATCGGGGCCTGAATGCCGTGACAGTTAAGAACCGTTACCCTCTCCCCTTAATTCCAGAGTTAATGAATCGACTACAAGGAGCCTGCATTTTCATGAAGTTGGACCTAAGGGGTGCGTACAACCTAGTTCGAGTCTGGGAGGGGGACAAATGGAAGACGGCCTTCCGCAGCCGATATGGGCACTTCAAGTACCTGGTAATGCCGTTCGGACTAGCCAACGCTCCGGCCACCTTCCAACACTTCATAAATGACATCTTTTGCGATGTTCTGGACTTGATAGCGTACCTTGATGATATCCTGATTTATTCGGACTCTCTGTCGCAGCACATTCGCCATGTCCGGTTGGTCCTGCAACAACACCAGCTATATTGCAAGTGGGAGAAATGCGACTTCCACCTCCACACAGGTCTTAGGGTTTGTGGTCAGCCCCAAAGGGATTGCGATGGATAGATGAAAGGTGGAGGCCATTCAGCAATGGCCAGCCCCTACAGCGATCAAACCCCTCCCAACGTTTTTTGGGGAGTGCAAACTACTATCGCCAGTACATCTCTAATTACGCAGAGGCCACCAAGCCCCTCACGACTCTCCTCAAAAAGAATCAAGAGTATCACTGGGGAACCGAACAAGCCCACAGTTTTGCTTACCTCAAGGAGGCCTTCCAGACGGCCCCCATTTTATGACACCCCGACGCCAACTTACCCTTTTTTGTAGAAGCTGATGCCTCTAGAGATGCCATCGGAGCCGTCTTACTCCAGGCTGCAGATACGACAAAGTCCTGCACCCCTACGCCTACTACTCGCGACAGGTGTCCAGTGCAGAATGGAACTATACGATCTACAGCCGAGAACTTTTGGCAATTAAGGCCGCCTTTGAAGCCTGGCGGCATTACCTAGAGGGAGCCCGGCACATCATTACAGTGATTACAGACCATAAGAGCCTCACCTTCCTCCAGAGTTCGCAAATAACAAATGCACGACATGCCCGGTGGTCCTTGTTTTTTGCCAGATTTTCTTTTGTTATCCAGTATCGCCCAGGAAAACTAAATGTCATGGTGGATGCCTTGTCCCACTACCAGGAGGACTGGAACAAGGCCTGGCCACATCAAGTACCTATTCTTGATCCCACGGTGTTTGCTGGCACCTACCTGTCATGAGACCAACTTCAACAAGCCACCACAACAGAACTAGTCGCGACCGACAATCCCTCCTACATCACCAGGGATGGGCTATTCTTCAAGGAAGGCCGCATCGTGGTACCTCCTTCCTGCCAAAGACACATCTTGTGGTCCCACCACGATGCCCCCCTCGCCGGCCATCCTGGGGTGGACCGCATGCGGGAATTCATCCAGAGAACCTTTTGGTGGCCCCACCTGGCACGAGACGTGCAACAATATGTGCAACAATGTCTTCCCTGCGCCAGCACCAAAGTACCCCAGCTGGCACCATCGGGCCCTTTGGAACTAACACCCCTGCCCCAGGGGCCTTGGCGACACATAGGGATGGACTTTATTGTGGAATTACCCCCTTCTCAGGGTATACAGCCATTTTTGTCATTATTGATCATTTTACCAAATTAGGGCATTTTGTGGCCTGCAAAGGACTTCCAACGGCTCAATGTACTGCCCGCCTTATTATTGAACACATCGTCTGCCTGCACGGCTGACCCCAAGATATTGTCAGCGACCGGGGAACCCAGTTTGTGTCTTGTTTTTGGAAGACCTTGTGCAAGGCGCTACAAGTTAACCCTAAAACCCTCCACCACTTACCACCCACAGGCCAATGGACAGGTGGAACGTGTTAATCAGAACATTGAACAATACTTGCGCATTACACGAATTACCTTCAAGATGACTGGTACACCTGGCTTCCCCTAGCGGAGTTCACCTATAATAACGCCGTGAATGCCTCGCTTGGGACATTCCCGTTTTATGTTACCTATGGGTTCCACCCGCCAGTGGGCACTGTGGACGTGATGACCACCCAGGTCCCTGCAGCAGGGGCCCTAGTCCTCCATATCCGGGAAGCACAAGCGTTGGCCAAATGGACCTTACTTCAAGCTCGCCAAAGATATAAACAATACGCCGATAAACGACGCCGAACTGTGCCACCCATCAGTCCCAGAGATTTTTGTATGGCTGGACTGACGGCATTACCCCTTGACACACCCATCTCGAAAGTTAGATGACCGATTCATCGGTCCATTCCCTGTGCTTTGGAAAGTGAATGATGTCACCTATACTTTGCAACTGCCACCCCGCCTTCAATTCCATCCTACTTTCCATGTTTCATTGCTCAAACCCCTCAGCAGTGCCTCTCCGCTTAGTCCCTCCATGGGAGTTCTAGCCTCCCCCAAGGCTGACCCTTCCTATGAAGTCCGTGCGATATTGGACTCCAAGTATATCCACGGCCGACTCCACTACCTTATTGACTGACTGCACTATGGCCCGGAAGACCGCTCCTGGGAACCTACTTCTCTAGTCTCAGCCCCTCGTCTGGTCCGCTTGTTCCACCTTCGTCACCCGGGCAAGCCCTGTCCGTCCTGGACCCTCCCCCGGGGGGCTCGGCGGGGGGGTACTGTTAGGGCTGGTGGGCAGGCATATGATGTGGGGACTGTTGGGGTGCCCGGGGGCCCCGCTGGCGCCGCACCCGGCTCAGACCTCCCCCCGCCACAGCGTGCGCCCGCAGCGTCTCCTGTTGTTCAGGCAACTGGCTCAGATGCGAGCATGGGGGTGCGGCCTCGGGACGGTGCATTGCTCCGCTTGGCTCCTGGCACGCCGGGGTGTGTGTCTTGTGCTTCTTGAACCAGCGCGGGAGGCTCCCCCGGCTCCAGTTATTGGAATTAAGACTGGCCGCTGCTAAGCGAAGTGTTTTTGAATCTTTGTGGGATTGATTGTGGGTGGGTGCTTGTGTAACGTAGGAGCTGTGGTTGGGTATTGGTGACTGGGTTCCTTTTCCGTGTTTCCCCTGGTGTGTTTCCTGTGTAATTGGTGAGTGATTGGAGGAGTGAGTGGAGCGTGCGAGTCCTGTCCCTTCCCCCGCCCCCAGGCTCCCCTCCTGCTTCCCAGAGTGTGTGCCCTTGTTCCTTCCTTCCCCTTGGTCCTGGGTCCTGTACTTCCCTCCTCACGGTTTTCCTCACTGGCCCCCCGGCCCTTGACCTTCCCTGGTGTGTGTGTTGGGCGCAGACTGTTAGCGGGCTCCTCCAGCCCAGGTCTAGTTTTGTGCTCCACGCCCTATGATGATAGGTGCCCTGTCTCTTGGAGACATGTAGGGCCACAATACTATCCTGACGGGCATTTTTCCCCTTTATAGTGGGGGCAGAGCACTAGAGCGAGTGGAACGAGTGAGCTCCGAGGATCCTGTCAGGGCCCCTTCCTCCCCCCACCCCCAACACTAAGGTGGAACTCACTTCCATAGTGACTAAGTTCTTGATGCTGGCTTTTAACCTTCGAACCCAGTTTTTGGACTTTGTCATTATCAATCAATCAAAACGTTTATTTGTTTAACCATAGGCCATAGCAATATTTGTATACAGTTTGAATATAACAAAAACAAAAACAGAATAAAATACAACAGTGTATATATAAATAAGTGAATACAATAAAATTTGCGAGAGGGTAATATTATTTGTCTTCCCAGTCCTCCCCTATCGTACCCCTCTCAACCCCTATAAATATCTCAGCCACAGATCTCAGTTAGTGGCAAAACAAAGAGGAAAAGAAAGTACCTAGGGGCGAGGCCACTCCAGAACATCCCCATATATCAGTGGTGTACCCTCTTTGGAGAGTACTGAATGCCTTGCCCTTCCCGGGGCTTGTGGCAGCACACTTGACCCCTGTAGAGTTTCAGTCCCGCTAATCTGCATACGTAAAAATACTTAAATAAAGAGGGTCAGACATACAACATAGGATGCTGGGTTATAGGAACCCTAACAGTAATATATAATTAAAATACAACAAAAACAGAATAATAGAACAAATATATATGACTACACAAAATAAGTAAAATTCACAAGGAAGACAATTATCTTCATCCCTGTCCTCTCATGTCTACCCTACTCACAACTATAACACACTTAACCCCTAGAAAATGTCTTAACCAGAAAACGCATATTGAGGCCAGCTGAAAAGAACTTGAGGCGGTCCCACACCTCCCCCCCCACCCGGAAGTAGCAGGGGCTAAAAGCCCAGAGGCAGCGGCTGGAGCCGCAGAGCCTGCTGCGGGGATCCTCTCTTCCATCTCCCCCCCCACCTGGACTTACCTGCTTGCGGGTGGTGCCGGGGGGGGCTGGTTTCCTCGCCGCCGCTGCCGGCACTGTCATCGCCGCCGCTTCCATCCCTGCCGCTGCTGGGGCCGCCGCCGCTGCTGCTTCGTCCCCGCAGGATACCTGCGGGGACAAGAAGGAACAAAAAACTGTGAGTTGGGGGCAGGGGGGGGAACGCAGAGGGCAGCCACGTGGGCTGTCCTGTCCCCTCCCCCCCCACCCGGAAGTAGCAGGGGCT
>QEPC01010142.1:3520671-3542903 GCA_003113815.1 Sphenodon punctatus
TCTTCACCTACAAAGCCCTTCACAACCTCGCTCCCCCTACCTCTCTGCCCTGATCTCCCTCCGAACCCCTGGTCGTGCACTCCGCTCCTCTTCCATCCCCTCCCTCATCCTCCCATGCCTCCCCTGCTCCCCCAACTGCCTTTGTCCCTTCTCCCTCGCTGCCCCGCATGCCTGGAACTCCCTCCCTGCCCTTGTCCTCCTTGCCCCCACCCTCCACACCTTCAAGTCCCTCCTCAAAACCCACCTCTTCTGCTCCACCCTTCCTAACTCCTGATAAGCATCCCCACCCAGGATTATCCCCCAGCTGTTATCTGTATAATTCCAATTACTGTAACCAAGCCAAGAACATGTACCTGAGCTCTCACATCCTCATAAATGTTGCATCCCTTGTCTCTCCCTCTGTTCCCCCTTCCCTGTCTCCCCTCCCCCTGTCTTTAGATTGTAAACTCTCAGGCAGGCACCATGTCTATCTTATTCTTTGTAAAGCACCAGGTATATCGCTGGCACTATATAAATGCTTATTAATTAATTAATTAATTAATTAATTAATTAATTAATTAATAACTGGCATAGATTGTTTTTGAAGGACTATGCTGTGGCTGTGGCTGTGGCAGCGGCGAAGAAAGACTTCTTTGCTGGTGCTATAGGGTCTGCAATGTGCCATCCAGCAGAGCTCTTCTTGGTGGTGAATAGCTTATTAAATTCTAGCTGTCTCCACATGAATTTAGTCATTAGCTGCCCACTGTGACCAGTTTGACACCTGCTTTGCAGTTAAAGTCACTCATATTTGACACATCTTGGGAACTACCACTTTGGTTGCAGAGTCAGAGTTCAGGGTTGGGGAGATTTGGTCTTTTCCAGTTTTCTTGGATCAGCTTCAGTTAGTCTTGCCTACTGATGCAGAAGCTTTGTTTGGACTTGTGCAGACAACCAGTTGTGAACTAGATCCATGCCCGTCCTGGCTGGTGAAAGCTAGCCGGGAGACGTTGGGGCCATTGCTGGCTCAGGTTGTCAGTGCCTCCCTTTGGGAGGGCAGGTTGTCTGACGGCCTCAACACTGTGGCTGTCCCACCCCTGCTCAAGAAACCAGCTCTTGATGTTGACTAACCGCCAGTTATCACCCCCTTTCTAATCTTGCCTTTTTAGGGAAAGCTATTTAACAGATGGTTGCCTCACAGCTTCAGATGTATCTTGATGCTATTGGATTCCTGGACCCATGTCAGTCAGGATTTCATCCTGGACATAGCACTGGGACTGCACTTATGGCTTCGGTTGATGTTCTCTGCTTGGAAATCAACAAGGGTAATTGTACCCTGTTGATTTTGTTTGATTTTTTGGCGGCCTTTGATACACTTGATCATGGGGTGGTGTTGACATGGCTATGTGACCTGGCAGGGGTTCGTGGGACCGCTTTTGAATGGTTCTACTAATTCCTGGCTGGGAGAACCCAGAGGGTGGTGGTGGACGGTCACTCATTGTCCCCATGGGAGCTCTCTTGTGTGGTCCCGCAGGGTTCTATCTTGTCCCCACTCTTGTTCAATGTATATCTCACTCTTGTTCAATGTGTATCTGAGGCCCTTGAGTGAGATTGTTCAGAGATCTGGAGTGAAGTGCCATTAGTATGACACCCAACTCTTGTCTCTTTTTCATCTGACCCAGGTCATTCAGTCTCAATGCTTACCCAGTGCCTGGCTTCCATTGGGGATTGGATGTGGGCAAGCTGACTGAAGCTAAATCCAGACAAGGTGATAGTGACTGGCTGGCCTTGTGACCTGGGGGATATAGGAACCCCTGTTATTGATGGGGTTCGACCTACTTTAGTCACTCAGGTTTGCAGCCTCGGGGTGCTCTTGGATCCACCACTATGCCTGGATTGCCATCTTCCATCCTGTCTTCTGTCAGGTTGCCAGGAGTGCTTTTCACCAACTTCATCTGGTGAGAAGACTGTGACCTTTTTTTATCAGATTCAGATTTGGCCACCAACCATCATAGGCCATGACTTTTCCATGTCTTTTTATCATTTCTACAGTGACCTAGTCATGACTTTAAAAATAAAAAATATCAGGACAGAATCTTAGCCCTAATCCATGCCTTTGTAATCTCAAGCCTAGGTTACTACAGTGCACATGGGGCTGCCCTTGATGACTGTGGGAACCTGCAGTTGGTGCAGAACGCAGCAGCCTGCCTTCTGTCAGGGGTGGGTCTTCAGGAGCACATTACACCAGTGCTCCAAGGTCTGCACTGGCTGCCAGTAGCTCTCGGCACGATTCAGGGAGCTGGTTTTGACCTGCAAAGCTCTAAAAGGCTTGGACCCCAGGTATCTGAAAGACCATAAGAACATAAGAAGTTCCATACTGGGTTAGACCAATGGTCCATCGAGCCCAGTATCCTGTCTCGGACAGTGGCCAATCACGGGAGCCTGGGAGAAGCACCCAACAGGTCACCATGCTATCCATTCCCTGTGGTTCCAAACCTCTTTTAAACTCAGCTATACTGCTGGCCTTGACCACCTCCTCTGGCAGTAAATTCCACAACCTAATTGTACGCTAAGTAAAAAAAATACTTGTTTGTTTGTTTTTACTCTGCCACCTGTGAGTTTCATGGAGTGTCCCCTAGTTTTAGTACTAGTTGAGAGGGTAAATAACTGTTCCCTGTTTACAAGTTCCACACCACTCATGATTTTATAGACCTCTATCATATCTCCTCTCAGCCGTCTCTTTTCCAAGCTGAAGAGCCCCAACCTATCAAGCCTCTCCTCATACGGGTGCTGTTCCATACCCTGGATCATTTTTGTTGCCCTTCTCTGTACCTTTTCTAGTTCCGCTATGTCTTTTTTGAGATGGGGCGACCAGAACTGCACACAATATTCAAGGTGCGGTCGCACCATTGATTTGTATAGAGGCATTATGACATCCTCAGTTTTATTCTCTATTCCCTTGCGAATAATTCCTAACATTCTATTTGCTTTTTTGACCGCTGCGGCACACTGGGCTGAGGATTTCAGTGTATTATCCACAATCACTCCCAGATCCTTTTCCTGAGTGGTAACTCCTAGCTTAGTACCCAGCATTGTGTACTCATAATTTGGATTATTTTTCCCAATGTGCATCACTTTGCACTTGTCCACATTAAATCTCATCTGCCATTTAGATGCCCAGGCACCCAGTCTTGTAAGATCTTGCTGCAGCTCCTCACAGTCTGCTCGTGTTCTGACTACTCTGAATAACTTGGTGTCATCTGCAAATTTGATCACCTGACTCTTAACACCCTTTTCCAGATCATTAATGAATACATTGAAAAGAACTGGTCCCAGTACAGATCCTTGGGGCACACCACTTTTTACATCCCTCCATTGTGAAAACTGGCCATTTAGTCCCACTCTTTGCTTCCTATCCTTTAACCAGTTACCAATCCATAGCAAAACACTGCCTCCAATCCCATGACTTTTTAATTTTCTCAAGAGTTGTTTCTGTAGGACTTTATCAAAAGCTTTCTGGAAATCCAGGTACACTATATCTGCTGGGTCTCCCCTGTCCACATGTTTGTTTACGCCCTCAAAGAATTCCAAGAGATCAGTGAGGCATGACTTCCCATCTCTTCCCTTATGTTCCATCATGGCCTCTGAGGTTGACTAGGAGCACCCTCTTGTGGGTACCCTCTGCCTGCGAAGTTTTCATAACAGGGGCATGCGGAGGGGCGTTCTTAGCGGCTGCCCCACAGTTATGGAACTCCCTCCACTTGGAGGGTCTGCCTAAGCCCAAGCCTGCTCACTTTCTGGAAGAGATGCAAGACTTTTTTGTTTGGTCAGTCATTTAGCAGGCAGGGACAGGGTTGGGTGGTGGGGCTATGGAAAAGGTGGGGGGGGGGGGTTAAGGGAATTTTAAAATGTTTTATATGTTTTTATATTTTGTAAGCTGCCCAGAGCCTAATTGGGAAGGAAGGGGTAAAATTAGAAAGAATGAATGAATGAATGAATGAATGAATGAATGTCTTATGGGAGAGTATTATTCATCTTGAAATATGTAGTAGTTTCCTTTGACAACTGTCCTGACCCCACTGCCCTTGGGTTTCTGAAGTGCTGTACTAAAGGTAAAAAGAGCTTGCCTTGAAAAGGATTGATGCAAGCTTGTAGCAGCACAGCTTAACCTCTTAGGCACCTTGTGTTGAGAAGACTGATTATATAGTGAAGTTTTGCTTGCATTAGAAGTCTGTTACCCTGTTAATTCCCTGGTCAAATACAGCATCTTTGCCTGTTTGAAAATTTATATCTGATTTTTGTATTGATATTTTACTTTTCTTTGAGGTTTTATATGGGAGCTCTATTTCAAAACAAAATTGATAGATTTTTAGTAAATTTTACTTTGCAGCCCAGCATGTTCCAAGAACCCAATTAGGTGGAATGACGGGAAAAGACAACTGAGAATCCATATGGGAATGAGACAGTGGGGATGGGAAGAGACAGCTGCATAGGATGGAAAGCTAGGGGTGGGGGTGGGGAGAGCATGAGAGAGATGGTTTTCGAGACTATTTTTTATTTGATTTTAAAAAGAGACAGACCACCACCACCACACACAGTTGTTTGCTTTGTTTTAAAAACACAAAAGAGGTAAAACTGGTTTGTGAACCAGGAAGATGAAAGTAGCTTTTGTTTCTTGAAAACCATGTTTAAGTTATATCAGTGAATTGGCAGTCTGCTCCAACCTACCCTACCATTGCTATCCCTGCATTGTCAATTTATTGTGAATAAGAAACTTCCTAGTCTACCCCTAGCAAATAAAACCTCTCCCTTATTCCTATCAAATCTAGCCTAGCCCAGTCTGTGCTTATGCCACTAACAATGTTGTGTTCCTGTGCCAGTTCCTAGAGTGGCAGCTAGCTACTGTACTAATCTTGCCCACTTTCATACAAAAATACAGCTGATGTTTTTCTGATTTTTTTACTATACCACAACAATTTCACTATTAAAAATAGTCACAATAAGCTCCTCCTAACTGCCTAGAAGAGAGGGAGATACACTGTTGCTTAATTTTTCAAATGCTTTTTGAATTCTGCAGGTGCTGGGTGTGGCTTAGATATTTTATTTATTAAATTCCATAGGTGGTTAGTTTTCTTGGTATGTTTCAGCATTTGGGCCATTGCAGACTTGCAGCTGGTGTGCTGTGCCCAGAATCCTTCCGAGGTGTAGGAAGAGAGAAAGTACATGAATGAGGTTGGAGTGAGGGAGGTAAGAGAAGGTTTATGGTTCAATAGCAATGAAGAGAATGAGGCTGGAAAGTGGGGACTAGTAGATACTGGGTGCATTCAGGTGGGTCTGCAACAGAGATGAGGCAATTGATCAGCCAAGTCAATCTAGATATTGAAATTGGGTCTTAAATCTGCCTGGGATACCATGGCAGCCTTTTGAAGCCAGTCTGATTTGAGTAGTTTCCCTTCTGACCGAGTCTGCAATTTTCAGCGACTGCCACATTTCATTTATTTATTTAGCATATTTATACCCCGCCCCTCCTGCAAAGCAGCTCGGGGCAGTGTACAATTTTAAACAAAATATAAAATAATTAAAAATACAAATATAAATAAAATTCAAATATAAAAATCTGTTAAATCTCATAAAAAGGGGGAAGTCATAAGGAATATATATATTTAAAAACTTTCCCACCCTCAAAACCACCCACCCTACCCGACTCCCTTGTCAAAAGCCTGATGGGGCCAACTGGGCCTCCGCCTGGAAGGAGTTCCACAGCCTTGGTGCGGCTTGGTGTGATGGGAATTTTGTCAGCGAATGACTTGGGCAGCCTTACTCTTCCAAGTCCTGGACAACAGATCACACCCTACTGTGCATGCAAACATATGGTTTGATTTTTGTGTCCGCAAGACTCTAGTTCAGAGGGGGGACAAATGGAGGGCTTGGGAACTCTTGAGCACCTGTACTGCAGCTCTTGCTAGAAGTAGCTTCGAGGGAGGGGGTGGGGGTGTTCATGTGGTTCCCTCAGAAGCAAGAGAAGACAAGCCACCATTTTGGCCACCAGAAACTTATGGGGGCCATAGGTGCATGTCCTCCACCGCTATTGTTGCTGCCTGAACCCTCCAGACAGCCTCAGAGCTTTGATGTGAGAAGGGAGCAGCGCTGCTCTGTCCCTGGGAGGGGGGAAGTCACGACCGATTGATGTAATGCATGTTGTGGCTCAACAATTTAAAACTTTCAGTTTGCGGTGCTTGGGTTTGGGAACTTTCCCCACCCCTGCACTACCGTGTTTTGTCCTAAGTGGAATCTGAAGGGTGTTCTCCAGATCCAGAAGACCAGTGAAGGTATCCTCCTGGAATGTAATCTCTCGGGTGAGAGAGTCTCTGGCACCATTTAATGTGTCAGTCTTCATGTTTTCCTTAGGCTGGTTTCTTTGCATTCTTTGATCATTTCAGCCGACACACTTGCACTTTATATGAGCTGGTGGTGTCCTCCTCAAATCTAAACACACTTATTGAGTCTAAAAGTACAGAATAAGCAAGAAACGGGAGGAAAGTTTCAAAGACAATATATGCTGTATGGAGGAGGATGGGAGGGAAAGCAAATTAATATTGCCAATTTTCAGCTAGGAGTGAAGAGCTTTTCCAAGTGGCTCCATAATCCTTCCTTTAGTTTTGTTTGTGGTGGGGAGGAAAGATGGTTGTGACTTGTATATGCTTTCAGTGACTGCAATAAAGCTCTGTGGACAGCTGGGAGGGTTTTGCCCTGCCAGGATTTACTGCCACGTGGGGATCCTCCTGGTTTAGTAAAAGTCATTTTCTGGCATTATCAGACAGCTGTAGTTCGCCAGGGCTTCTATCTGCGCTTGCTGAGAATGGCCTCCCTCCGCTGCTGGGGCAGTGAGTAGCCATGGCTTTGGGGTTTGTGGTGAAACGGTACCGCTGCACTCGCACCAGTTCCTTCTACTATTGGTAGGTCCTATTTTTTGCTTTGTTTGCAATACAGCAAGGGGACAGATGAACAGACAGAAACAAATTTTGCAGCCTTTCCCCTTTCCATTAATTCTACATTAATCCTGATTTATGAAAAGAAAAAGAATCCAAGTAGGTGATTTTTATCCTGTTTGAGATTGAGGGAAAGAAATCTGTATTACACAATATGCTATTAAGGCAAGTCTCAAGAGCTTGCACTCATTCAGCATATGCCACTTGGATCTGCATGTAGGATAGCATGTGTGCAGTGGGGTGGGGGGAGGAAGGGAGTTCCATGTTTGTGTTGTGATAAGTGCTGCTCTCAGCCTCTGCTTTTAAGGCCATGTGTAGAAAATTGAGGCTTTCTATCCCAGACCTTCCCCTTGTGGGTACAGGCTACCCAGCCCTGTCTGCCAGCTCAGCTGAACCCTTTATGAACATGCCACTTTATGGCAGATGCATTTCTGCAACCCACAGCACACTGTAGCAGGCATGCAGAGAGGAGGCTCCACCCCATGTAGTAACTGTTCCATAAATAGCTTTCAGTGAAACATTAGAGGTGGCTTGACAGAGGAGCCTGAAATGTTAACAGTAGGGTCTGTGATTGATGTACATACAAGATGGTTAGGATTAGGAAATTCAGCAGAATATTTTGTGGCATTCCGTGCAATGTCAGACAAACTGTGAGCAGTACTGAGAAGGAACAGCTCTGAATTAAACATGTAGAATTCAAACAATGAAGGGGGTTGGACCCTGTATTAAATGAGATCTGCATCTCAGCTGAAGTCCCACACTAGGGCTCAGGAAGAGCAAATGCTCTGAAAATGAGGAAACAACTAACCCAGATTGAAGTTTCTAACCAAACTAAATAAATAAACCTAAGGTTCTTGTAATAAAACTGTTTAAACGTGTAGAATTGTTGACTGAGTATGGGATGTTTTGCTAATTGATAGTTGGAAAATTAAGTAGGGGTGCGGTGTGCATGAAACAAATGCTGGGGATGGGAATAAACTGCTCTGGGATTGGTAAAGTGCACCTGTGCTCTGATGGATATGCTGTTGCTCAGTTTGAGGGTGCAGTTCAGCAAACCCATGCCTCCTAATCACAATGTCAAAAAGGAATTCCATCGCATTGGAATCCTGGTTCTCTCCATTGACTCTGTGTGTGGATAAGTATTGAATTCAGGCTTTCCTGATCTTGGGCATTGTGTGAGCTTTGCAATGGATATTGCTGAAGTGTACATATGTTGTGCTTCTAGGCATCTTTGTAATGTGAAGACTGTTGAGACAAGAGTTTTAACCAGCTGTTTAGAATGAATGGAATCCAACTAGTATTACAAGCAGTAATCAGAAGTTCTTTGCTTGTTAGTTTCCTGGTGTAGGAAAAATACTATGGCCGCAATACACCAACCACTTACTCTGGAGTGGGTGGATTGCAGCCTATGGGTTTTGTTGGTTCAAGGAATGTGTTTGTTTAATGTTTTGCTTTTTAAATCATTGATATCCATATGTTAGTTTTTAGAGCAAAATAACATACTCCCTAACATGCTGACTAACTGAACTCTTGTGCTTTGTAACTTGGCTTTTAAGCAATTAGGTTTTTAACCCTTTTCTGCATGTGCATGCTTGACACTAGAATGCTGCAGTGGCTGCTGGCACTCTGCTATGTCTACTGAACTGCAGTTGGCAGCCTAGGTTTCTTGGTTCCCTAGTCAGAAATGGAAAAGCTCCTGGAACAGAATTTTGATGAGTGTCTTTGGGTGAAAACAGATGTGTGGGCTGCGCTACAGCTCCCCAGCCCAGAGAAGGGCAGGAAACAGTGTCTGCCACTCTTGGGATCAGGGAGGGGCACTGAACAAACGTGCCCATTGCAGAGAGCTTTCTCGTTGCCCACCCGCCTGCCCCAGGTGGGTGGGTGGGGCAACACAACAGGCATGTGGGCAACCGCCTCAGCTCCCAGCGACCCACCCCCCACCATGATGGGCAAACGTTGGACCATTTGGGCAGCCTTTGTACCAGAATGAGTGCCCGGGATCATCCAGAGGACTCATTCTGGTCCAACTGCTTATGCGCTCCAGGGCAGTAGTGGGCCAGCGGGGAAACAGCCGTGCGGTGAGTCACAGGCCAACATCATGTATGTTTGTTTTCACCCTTTGTGTGTAAGAATAAAGGAGTCAGTTCAGCACTGTGATTCTGGTGCTAGGGAGTGCTTTGAGGCATTGACAGTGATCTGATTTAGGAACATGTGCCCTTTATGTGCATCACTATCCAGCAACACCCCAGACACTTTTACATGTACATTTTATGTTGAAAGAGATGGCTACACCAGAATTGTGTAGTGCTGTCCAAAATAATTCTCTCCAGCCATATGGTCCCTTCTACAGGGCTCTTAATACACCAGACAGAAGAGACAGCAGGGAAAAGGTTAATCATCTGAGTTTACGTGTAATTTAAATCAGGATTTGGCTTGTTAATGGAGCTGTTTAATAGAAACAGATTTGTACAAACAACCCTGCACCTCCACCCCCACCCTGTGCTCCTGCATGATCTTCCTGTTTACAGTAATCCTGATTCTCTGGGATTACCTCTCTCTTCATAGAGACTCATTTTACCAATAGCTTCCCATCTAATATAGGAAAGGCTCTTTTTAATCTGACATCATCAGAGGCTGTTAGAAAATAGCCCATTGGCTTTGAGCTATTAACCGTGTGCACATGCCAAAACGGTTGGGCAAATTGCCTGTTTTATTGACTGTTTTATTATTTTATAGCATTGGAATTTCGGATAGTTTTTTGGGGGGGAGGTAAATAATAATTATTTTAATAGAAGCCGAGCTGTTTCCATGTGGGCGTTAGTGCACTGACTGAATTATGCTTAGGGCAACATCATCATAGCTACTATTTTTCTACCCAGCTTTGCCAATAATTTAAATGTATAATATGGCAATCACAAAATCATTTATTTGTATTTAGTCCGATAAACATCTTTCTGAGGTTACTTTCAAGTTGAGTGCTAACTCCTGATTGCTTAGTTTCCATAAGTTCCTAGTTACAGCTGAATAGGGTTCATACATTTTTTTTAAATAGAGAGAGTGCGAGTGTGGTTCCAGTGTTGGTCCCAAATGTAAGGGATGAAGACAAATCACACTGCCAACACCAGGGTCTCTTCAGCACCAGACTGTCTCCTTTATCCTTGCAGGCCTGAGAAAGGGGTCTATGTGATCCAAAAACTTTCGTGTTCTCACTAACATAAGTTGGGTCAATAAAAGATATCACTTGAACCACTTCGTCTCCATCTTGGGGATTGTTAAAACCTGTATAAACCGTCCTTTTTGGCTTACTCCAGCTCCTCTACCCTGACCAAATAAGACCATTAATCTCCAGTCTGAGAGAAAGCAACATTCAGAGGTCATAGGCAGTATAGAGAATTCTGCAGGGGAAGCAAAACAGATGTTAGTGAAGGATTTAGCTTGCAAGGTGGGATGTGGTAAATGCCTCCCAATGGGGACCGATCATATGTGAGGAAAGATTAATAGAACTTCTCTAATGTGCCTTCTCTCCCCCCGCCCCCTGGCCGCTGGAAGGTGGTGGTTCCTTAAGCAGTTCCTTGTTTCTTGCCACACTCCAGGATCCAGTTAACTTGTTAAATAGAAGGAAGGATAGATTCATTCCTTGCGCGAAAGGTCACCTTTGCCATGTTTGCAGAGCATGCTCCCTGAGAGCCCCGCCGGCTGCTGCTTCTCCTCCCTGCTGTCTTCCAGCTCTAATCTCCTTACAGATACAGCGCCATGGCAACAGGCCCAGTGCTGAGCAGGCTGGGCACACCAGGAACCTTGTTTGTGTCACCTGAGGGACAGGATGCAAAATGAAGGATGAAAAGAAGAAGGGAGGTTACTTAGCCTGGATGGACGGAGTGGCTTTTCTTCCCATCCAGCGTTCCAGCCTGGCTTGTATAGGAGGTTTTGACAAGCATCTGAAACTTTTAACCAGAGGTTTATGATAAAAGCAATTGCAGTGGGGCGGCTACTGCTGCTCCTGGATTTGTGCATTTCCTTCCTCACGTGCAGGAATTTATTTTCTGAGATGTAGCCCAGCAAGAGGTATTGTGGGCTCTGTGACATGTGGTACAGCTATGATCTGGGGGTGCACCGTCAGGTGGCTGTACAATTGCTTCATGTAGGTGTGCTGGATTTATCTGAATTAGCATCTTGTATGTCTTAAACTAGAGCTGTATAAATGTGGTTGTTGAAAAAGGCTGTATAAAAAGTTGTTTGTTTATGGTCCTGTGCCTATTTCTTGGACCCTGTATCTCCTCCTGCTTTGAAAACCCAAGACAAGAATAGCTACGAGCTCTCTTATCCATTTGTCCTCCTGCATTGCTCACTAGTGACAGGAAGCTGGAGTTGCTGAGAGTTTGTGATATGGACTGCAGCCCAGTGGCCTTAGCAGCACTTAGAGGAGAAACTCCAAATTAGAAGATTTTGCATGGAATATTACCATCTCTTGTGGTTGGTTTGTTAGACTTGCCCTGCCTAATTGCAGCTGCTGTTCAATTATACATGGCTGAGGTTTTAGATTTGCACTTGTACAAGCTGCTATTATAACTTGTTATAAAGCAGAAAACTATAACCAAAGCCCTTGTATTCCTGTTGCCATTTTTCATGTGAAATCAGTGTTTCTGCAGCAGAAATCAAAATGCAGTTATGCCTTTTGACTGGTCACTTAAAATATTTATTGTAATATCAAAATGCTGCTACATTCTCTAAAGGTCTGATGCGAATGAACCAAAGAGGAAGCAGTAGCTGATCTGGTGTAGAAAAAAAATGAAGTGAACTCTGCCTGCTACTTATGACGCTTTTTCTCTGAGCTGCTCTGTGAGCAGGAGGGTGCAGGCAGGGTAGAAATACAATGAAATAAATAAATACATTTTCGGTATGGTGTCTGTGTCTTAGGAGGAAGCAGTATTTGAAATAAATGAAGAGGCAAAAAAGAAAAACTGTTGGAAAAAGCTTCTTTCCCATTATCCATGAGTAAAACTAACCTTGTGTTAAGCGTGTAAGATGTTTCAATAGTATAAAGCGTAATAGTGTTAAAAGGGAAAAAAAATCACATTGGAAATTCTTTTTTAAAAATACAGGAACTATCATAGCTGATATACCTTCCCAATCCTCTTTTCAGTATTTACCTGTGAATGCTTCTGCTTTGAGGCTAAGCTTTTACTTCAGTTTTATTAGCTAGCCCAAACGTAATGAAAGAGATGTGTGGAGAACAAGACTTGGTGAGAAAGCATTGCTTCAAAATACAGTTCTGCTCAGAAAAATGTGTGCTAAAATGCCACCATCTTGCTCACAGATTTGCACCTTGCTTCAATTATATTTCGGGCACAGTTAGTAGATAATGAGTTGTTAGACTTGGACCTAAGAGACCAGGTTCACATCTTGTCTCAGCCATGAACTTGCTGGATGGCTTTGGGCAGTTTCCCATCTGAAAATGGGAATAATAATGAGCTACCTCACAGGGTTGTTATGTGGGTGACCTAGATAAGGATTGTAAAGCACTTTGAATACCAAAAAGCATAGAAAAATTATAAAAGCATAAAAATTTGCTGACTGGCCTTGATTAAGAAAAGCATCTTAGCCTGTCACATTTCTCTGCTGACTAACTAGGAGGCTCAGCTGCTTTGCCAAATTAGGGGCTATTATGATCAAAGTACATTTTTATTACTTTTCACCCTGAAAACCCATCACAGGTAAGAGAGGAACAGGGATTGTTGACTAGGTTCCAGTTGCAGGGCTGATCAGTCACACCTGTACAAACCCACTGAAAACATAATGTGGCTCCCAGACCCTTTGTTCCATGTGGAGATACACAAGGATAACTTGATTTTCAGGCCACAGGTAGTTGGGAGGGCTTGTGGTTAACAAAACAAACCATGTCACTTATATACCCAGCATATCTTAATGTGTAGGCACTGAAACAATAGATCCAGTACCATATATTGTTGTTTTGACAGGAGCTGCATTTTTCATCAACATATGAAAGTATCACACAGGAATTTAATTATAAAAATTGAGCCAACAGTTTGTCATGTGGTAGAATTCATTAGTGATTGCAAAACAATACAGATAGGTGAGGGGTGTGAGTCATTGAGAGGTCAGCAGTAGTCCAGAGGGAAAATAATTGATTGGAGGAGACCTGGAAATGTGAAAACTGCTAATAAAGTGGTACAGTAGAATGATCCGAGTATTGAAAGGGTGGGAAGACAGGAGATTTCCAAAGGGGCCCATCAAGATAAGGTTGAGGTGCCACCAGCTGATAAACAGCTTGAGAGTCTTGAGAAGCTTAGATCAGCAGCAAACAGCCATGATGGGAGAGATCTAGAAGAGGCCCAGGTGACAGAAAATAGCTCAAGGGTGGCAGAAGCATATAAAGAGAGGAACTGCAAAACTTGAATGCAGATAGCTGACTTAGGTAGGGTGAGGTGTATAGAAGGTTTGCATATTTGATTTTCCCCCGACCTGAATTCTAGCTCACTGAGATTTTATTCTACAAGAAAACGAAGTAGGATTTGTGAGAAATCTCCCTCTTCTAATGAAGGCAAATCTCATTCTTGGTTGGCCATTAATGTTTGTATGTTGCTTCAAGCAGAGCGTTTGCTTAGTTTCCTATGTTTAAATATTCACAACTGCCTACTGCCAACAGCAAATACATATTTTCAGCTTTATGTCTATAAGCTTCTAGATTTCCATCTCTTTCCTAGGGTTGGGAGGGAAAGGGAGAGTCTGTTTACTAGCAAGGTATTAATAACTCATTCTGTTATTGCATTAAAGAGTTAGGTAACATTTGGTGTTAAAGGAATGGAGAAGATAATGCCTGTGTTTTATTTTCTTTATTTATTTTCTTTCTTTTACTATTTTTCTACCCCGCCCCCTCCTGCTCAAGAGCAGCTCGGGGTGGCTTTATGGTTATAAATCGATTGTAAAGACTAGGCCTGTAATCCACAAGCCACAGGGCTTCAGGTGGACTTTGGGGGAGTAAGTTGCTTGTGGATTGCAGTTTATGGCTCTGCTAAATGTGGGGGAACAGGGATATGGGAGACTCCACTTCCTTCTGTCCCTCTAAAGGAGGGGCACGCCTTGATATGAATGAGCCCTACATGGTACTGCCAGAAAATAAAATACCTTTTTGTTTCTAGATCTTGCCAAACCTGTTCAGTACTTCTCAGAAGTGACTCATTTTCCCCACCTCTTACCGTATGCAGGTCACGTGGCTTGCCAAAGCTGAAAGAATCTCGTTCCCATGAGTCTTTGCTGAGCCCAGGCAGTGCAGTGGAGGCACTGGATCTTGGAGCAGAAGAAAAAGTCTTTGTCAAACCTCTTCATAGCAGTATCCTTGGACAAGACTTCTGCTTTGAGGTAAACATTCATTCTTTCTTTCTTACTTAAATTTTTATTGCTTAACACATAAAATACAGAAACACATCAATTACCAATAAACACAACCACCCATACACCATAATCAAACAAAATTACTTCTGTTTAAACAATTTACTTCTTGCCACTGCAGCCAAAAATTTTACAACCGCAATCGTAATACTTTCACTTGTATCCTCCAATAAAACTTTTGTTTTTTCTGCCCGCAAATAAAAGGCACTGTATTTATTATTGGGGCAAGATACTTAGCCCTACGGTCATGATAGTATGAACAATAAAATAAAATATGCTCTAAAGTTTCCACAGCTCCCTGCACATTCATTCTGTTCTCTTCCACCTCACCCCCACCCCCAAAAAATAAAATAAAGTACAGATTAGAGAGTATAGATTGCTTGAGCCTCTCCAGTCTCATAGCTTACCTCACCGTTTTGTGATCTCATCAGTGGGTAAGCAAATCAGTAGCCTGAGATGTATTGAGGCAAGGGTGTGGAGTCACCATAACATTCCAAAGTCCTTGAGGCTACTGACATCAATCCTTCAACAGGAAGCAATTTTTTCAATTGCTCTTTTGTCCCTAGCTGAACATTTATCTAATTAATATTTATGCTCTTCTATTATACAAGCAAAAATTCAAGCCATTTTTCCATTGTGTGTGTCAAATATGCCCCCCTCAATCCCTAGGTTCCTCCTGAGAATAATTTTTTTTTTTTTTAAAAAGGAACAGAACCAAATTGACCATTATCTACTAAAAATCTTCTCTTCAGAAACCTAGCCTCTTCTGCCAGATTGCACAGCAAAATCTGAGACACACCACAATACGTACTGGGGGTTGATGATCTGAAGCGGTGTCAGACAACAAAGAAATGAATTTTATTGCTCAGGTTTCCCCAAGTACACCTAGGGTTAAAGCACACGAGACTGGGTGGGCCCAATCCCCTGCCCACCACAGGAAGGGCAAACGCAGCCACCACACTTCGGACCAGCGGGGACAGCTGTGCAAATGAGCAGCCCCACTGTGGGGCAACAGGGCAGGCAGACTCGCCGTCACAAGTTCTGCCATGACCCGAGGCAGGCCAAGGAGCCATCCATACAGGGCAGGACTCCCGGACTCCTGCTGCGCAGGAGGATCAGGCCCCCGGAAGATATACTGCCAAACAGCTGATGGGGGCAGGAGGAGCGCGCTTGCCCCAGACAAGGAGGAGGGGGGCCAGGAGGATCCTACAGCCCTCCCAATCAGCTGTTTGGCAGCAGGAGTGAGCACACTCCTCCAGAGGAGATTGGACGAAGACCTGATCCTCATACCTCACCACGGGGTGGGGCAGCACAGGACCAACCACACGAGAAGTGACCCGTTACCCCACTTTGGGCAGACTTCTCCCACTTGGGGCAATGCTAACACTTGATGCATCTCCGTCCTTCTCCAGCTAACGTCACATGTCAGCTAGCTGACCACCCCAGTTGGGGCCAGGTTAACATCTGGCGGCCACCAGCCATACGATCTGTTGCATCTTGGGTTAATGCTGCCCAAAGTGAGTTAATGTCTCATGTGGTCTCACCCATAGTCTACAACCTGTCTCTCCCCTGTCCTATATTCATATTGAGGGACTGTTAGCAAGAGAATTCTAGCTGATTTTCATTGCTAAGATATTTTAACAAATGTGGCCTGTAAGTTAGTAAAGTCCATGAAAGTTAATGGAGGTCTACCCAAGGTTTCTTGAGTGATTTAAGCTCTCCCCTATCCATCCTGCAAGCCCTAAGTCTGGTGCTTGTGGCAAGGTAATTCTGCTTTCCTGGTGAATAGCTAATCGGCAATGAAGCTGGAATGTTCTCTCCCCTACCTGCCATTCAAGCAATGTTCTCAAGATTTACATAACAGGCAAGGGAGGTGGAGGTCACCTGCAAAAAAAAATCTGGGAAAATATCAGAAGAAACCTCTTCCTCCCCTCAGCTCACCTCCCCTCATCCCGGTATTTACATTTACAGTACAGTTGTTATTGGAAGCATGTCAAGGATGTATTTGGCTTCATGTGTATAACTCAAAGGAAAATATCTGCTTGCTGCCTTAAAAGCAGCTGTAACAGTACTCCAACATATCAGTCTTTTCTTTTTCAGAGAAAATATTCAGGAGTTGTTACAGCTCACCCATGAGTAGTATCCCAATAGATGAGAGCACTCCCTAGTTTTTTGTTTGTCTTCCTGTGTTGGCTGGAGAGTGCTAGCAATGTAGATCTAAAACTGGGGAGACTAGTGACTTCTAGAGGCTATGAATCTGTCAGCATGTGTACAGATTTAAAATGGCTGGCTGCATTCTTCTTTTCACTCCTTTTCGCATAATTTATTTCTTCTTTGCCTCTTTTTCTTTTGGCTTTATAACCACCTGAATTGAAGACTTACTCAGAGATTCTGTGTCTTTCAGGCCACCTTTACCCCCATATTACTTTGCTGCCCTTTTGATATATTTTTTTCTCTGTGGTGTGAAAGTTGTCTATGACCTATGTTCTATCTTCTAGGTGCTGTTTATTTCCCAAGCTTTCCTAAATGTAACTATTTTTGTACATTCTAGGTAACCTACTCCAGTGGCAATAAATGTTTCAGCTGTTCATCTGCTGCAGAAAGAGATAAGTGGATGGAAAACCTACGCAGGACAGTACAGCCTAACAAGGTAATGCTAGTTGAAGCAGCAGGAAGATTACTGGTGGTAAAATACACTTTGTGTGATTGGATTCTTGTCCAGGCAAGATATCAAACTATCTCAGAGGCGCACCCAATTAATTAGGTTGATTGCACCAGTGTAGCCACCTGAGGATTATGCTGCACATTGATATCCCCAACTCCTCCATGTAGTGCTTTCTACTTCTACAAAGTGCAGCAGATAACACCTCCTGTCACTTGGCCTCCTGATCCTCCTCTCTAAATACCTCTACCTAGCGAGACTGATCAGGGACCTGCCATTGTCCATCTTATTGAGATAGCATCTGCTTGCAGTGTTTGGGATTGCATTCTTCATTGAGAGTGTCTCAAGACAGGGAGACGGATCTTTACAGCCCCAATAAGGGAGAAAGAAGTTGGCAATAGAGGGATTCCAGTGTTTGTGTTTTTAAAAGTCTAACAATAGCTTACCATAACAAGTAAAACCAGTGCCAGCCAGTTTGCTAGTTTGCTGACCCTTGCTACTAATCACAGCATCTCAGCCGTTTGCAAATGTTGCAGTACATGCCAGTTTGAATGCTTTTGAGAACCTATATTCAAATAGTGATGCATGAAACAAGGACATCATGTTCCTTGGTTTGAAAAGGTGTTGTCTTCCCTGTCTGTTACGAACTTTCTGTTCTGTGCAGGACAACTGCCGTCGAGCTGAGAATGTGCTGCGTCTCTGGATCATTGAAGCCAAGGACCTGGCCCCCAAAAAGAAGTACTTCTGCGAGCTCTGCCTGGATGACACTCTGTTTGCACGCACCACCAGCAAAACCAAAGCAGACAACATCTTCTGGGGTGAGCACTTTGAGTTTTACAGTCTCCCGCCGTTGCACAGCATCACAGTTCATATCTACAAAGATGTCGAAAAGAAAAAGAAAAAGGACAAGAATAACTACGTGGGGCTGGTCAACATTCCCATGGCCAGCGTGACCAGCCGGCAGTTTGTGGAAAAGTGGTACCCAGTCAGCACACCCACACCCAATAAAGGGAAAACAGGGGGGCCTTCCATCCGGATCAAATCCCGGTACCAAACCATCACCATCCTGCCTATGGAACAGTACAAAGAATTTGCAGAGTTTGTTACCAACAACTACACCATGCTGTGCTCTGTGCTGGAACCAGTGATCAGCGTGAGAAACAAGGAGGAGATGGCCTGTGCTTTGGTGCACATTCTTCAGAGCACTGCCAGAGCCAAGGTAAAAACCAGGGGAGAATGCCACAATGACCCTGCCCAGCTGCTGATAAAGGATCTCTTGGATTATAGTGCTGTGACTGGCTCACAAGATGTTTTAAAAGAAGATTAAAGGGAAACTAGTTTATGGGTGTGCAGTCTTGGGATTGGGAGATAGCGAGGAAAAGGAGCCCGCTAAATGTGTGTGGCTCAAAGTGGAAAGTGAAGCAAAAGAGATTGAGCATTTAAAGGAGCTTAGGTGACTTCTTTGTAAAATGAAGTCAGGGTAGGCACTAGACAGCTAAAACAGGTAGGTTTCTGGGGGTTTTTCAATTTCAGATAGGCTGTAGTCGATATGAATGACATTGGGTATTTTCAGACGTTACGAGATCACAGTCAACCACAGTCAATCCCGCGGCAGGGCCAAAGCACCCTGAATGTCTGTTTCGGGGACGCCAGATGTTCACCACAGTCAATCCCCACCAGGGGGCGAAAATAACCACGCTTCCGGAGCTCTGGCGGACCATCTCCGAAAGCGTGGTAAAAGCGATTCCCACCGGGAAACAAAAAAAAGTAACGACTGAACAGCAACCACCAGCCAGAATTAAGCAACATGATTCCCAGCCAGGGACAAAGCACGCAGCATCGCTGCCAGGCAACGAGCAACAACACAGGCCAGGGAGGGAGATTTAAAGGGCACACGGCAGTAGCCGGGACGAGCCGCCCGGGTGCTTTGACCACAGCCCAGCCTGGGATCGGCGTAACGTCTGTTGTGCTGCCCCGGACCGTGGTCTGCCGGTCCGATTCCCTGCCGTGGTCCTGCTCCCGTCTATTTGGGGCCTCTCTTGCCCACGGGGGGTGGTTAGACGGTTCGCCACTGCTGGGAATCCACTGTGGTGAATCGGGAGCCTGTAATGTCTGAAATCACCCATTGTCACAGCGTTCAAGTAACCAAGTTTTCACAATTCAGTTATTTTGTTTGTTTTTGTTCGTATTTGTGCTTTCATCGTTTCCGGTTTTCATCCTATGTTCGTTTTTGCATAGTGATTTTAAAAACAAGAACTGCTAGTAGCCAATGAGAATGGGCAGGATAAAAACTGGAACTGGACATGCTGCACAAATAGAAATGAACAGCCAAAAAGCTGAACAAGTGACTTAAAGTGGGTTGGATACCATTCAGCACTTGTTTCATTTGTTCATTTGATCATTCGGATATGACAGTCTTGCCCATTTCAGTGGGTACTATTTTAGTTCTAGTAGGCATACACCATGCTACCAAAGACAGCAGTGGAGCCTGCCAATATGAATATACTCAAGTTAGATTGAAGCCCTTAAGCAGCAGCTCCCATATTTTCTGCCTGTGTGGCATATAAGCCTTTGGGATAGGGTGGGTTAAAAATGTAAATAAATAAATGTAGCAGGGACAGCTTGCCTGGGTGCAAGTCCTTCAGGATCAGGGCCCAAACAAGCAATCACTCTTTGGTAGGAATTAGCTCAAGGTCTTTATTTACTTCATAGTCTTTATACAAAACCTCCATCAAACACAGTGTCTCTGGCCAGGCAACACCTTCTGGCTTCTGTACTAAGTCTCTCTTAACTCAGCCAGGCTTCAGCTTCTGAATACCTATTTCCAGTCCTCCAATATCCCTGGGCCAGGTACACTCCTCTGTAGCCCAGTTCCCTTCAGTCACTTGCAGCTAGGGCTCCAGCCTTCAGTCTACTCACTCTCTGGCTCCTTGTTTTTCCAGGTACTGAATCTCTTTCAGTAGGAGCTCCAGCCCACAGTAAACATTCTACTTGGGTGCTAGGCCCTTGCAGCAGAGCTCTCAGCCTGCTCTCTCCAAGGGTGTCACTCCAACTGACTTGTACTCAGAGCTCTCTTTGGCTGCCTCTGTCATGCCCTTTGGTAGCTGAACCTAATTAGCTCCCTGGCTGTCTTGGCCACGCCCTCTCAGCTTCCATATTTTCTGATCAGGCACTGTCCTGCATTCCTTCTGCACCTACAACACCACTAGCCCAATCTCCTTGCTGGTGCTAGCTCAGTCTCTTAAAGGGACAGCAGTCCACAGGGACTCTGCCCTATTAAAATAAATAAAGTAAATGATGAGTCTTAAATGTAATATCAATTAAGATTATGACCCCTTCCGCAGATGGGGTGGGCATGACTCCACTTCAGGTTCCCTACCCAAAGTTTGGGAGCCTCTGACTTAGAGGAAATGAATATTGCAAGGTGCATGCATTCTGCCAGATAGGGGAATGAGCTGTATAGTTTCTTGCACCTCAAAAACTTACAATGAGTACAGAGAGGTGTCTACTGTGTTGCCAGAAATGTGACTAACAGTGAGAATTGAAACCAAAGGGCTTCAGGGTGCAACATTGATAACTTGTCTGTAAAGAGTGAACAGCAAGTGACAGTCAAATCAACTACTATAGATGCATTTAAACAATCCTTCCTTCTGCACTTTGCAACCATCCTCCACAAGTCCCTCTAGTTGGAGTATCCTCCGTGGCCCACTGTGATGAGTATTCACATGGCACCAATTGCATGTCTGGTCTGGAGCAGTTCGCAGCTAGGCTTGCTCTTGCAGTACTCCAGGGGAATAGCTCTGGCAAGTGATCTTCAGATTCCTTTGACACTAGCTGAAGCAACTACACAAATGAGTACTTTACACCTCTGGCCTCCTACTGCCTCTAGTTAGGGTTTTAATTTTCTGGTGAAGTTTTA
This sequence comes from Sphenodon punctatus, assembly GCA_003113815.1. Lineage (NCBI taxonomy): Eukaryota > Metazoa > Chordata > Lepidosauria > Sphenodontia > Sphenodontidae > Sphenodon > Sphenodon punctatus. The sequence goes on from QEPC01010142.1 coordinate 3,541,628, forward strand.
AGAAATTGGAATATTGGAACCTAAAGGTCTGAGGTGAGCGAATTCTGAACCAGGACTTTGTTTTGTTTGGATTTGATCCTCCCTAACTTGCAATCAGTGGGAAATCCATTGGTAACCCTTACAAAAACTGGTGTGTGAACAGTAGCAAGACCAAAGTGCCCTTCTGTAGAAGTGTGGTTGAATTTTGCAACTATTTGAGTCCGACTAGTGCATTAATAAAGTACCACTGTGTGTATTTGCAGAGGAGAATGGTATTGCAGGAATCTGAAACCTCCTCTCACTGCAGGGAGAAGCTGCCAATTTTTTATGCAGATTAGCAAGCAACCACTCCATTGTTCATGAAGCCCTGAGAGTTTGCCCAGAGAAATAGAAAGCAAATGAAAAAGTGATCCCTGCCCCCAGAGGCATTAGGGGATGGACTTCATCCTGCAACATGCTGAGTGCCTCCTGTGAGCTCCTGAGTGTGCTCAATTCCCACTGTAATCAACAGTTGGGAAAACTAATTATTATTGCAGGAGCCAGAGCTATATTAAGGAACTTGAAATCTGCTTCGTCCCTAGGCCTTATTAACTGAACACCATTCAAAACAACACCAAAGTTAGCGCATAAACAGGAGTGCTAATACTATCCTCCTGATCTCCCACCCTTATTTATGCTCACTAATTTTATTGATAGGATTTACATCCTTGATATTTACTTTTCTTCCATAAATACAAAGTTTAGTTCGTATTCTTCCATTCTTTTTTTGTTTTTTGTTTTTGGATGAGAAATAAGACAATGTGTTTGTGTCGGCGAGGAACCATCTACGAGCAGGTCACTGATGCACTGTTTGGAGTCTAGAGTAAATGTTGTACAAGTCTGGCATTAGAGAGGGTTTTTGGGTTGTTTTTTTATTTAACCCTTACCTTTTGCCACGAAAAAAACTACACTCGAGTTGTCATGGGGTGGATTTCAACCCCAAGCTGATTTTGGCCTGGGGATTGAAAGTGTGCAATAAAATGTAACTTTTTTTTACAGTAACCACACAATCTATGCCCAGCACACACACACAGACATTATAGAGTCTGCATTGGGGTGGATTTCCACTCCAATAGGAAATTGACACTGGGGTGATTTGTACCTCAGGCATTGTTTGTGTGGTTTTTTTATTATTATAGAAGACAAACGGTAAGAGAGATCTGGATGAAATTTGAGTATGTTATGCCCAGACATGCTGGTGACAATGTCCTAAAATCTCAAACTTGTAGAGCCACGAATTACCATATTTATTCATGGT
>QEPC01010142.1:3543231-3594691 GCA_003113815.1 Sphenodon punctatus
CCCTGTGCCCTGCCATCCTTCATTCCCCTCCTGCAAGCCCCCAGCCAGTGACCACACCACACAAAATCTTCCAGGGAGGAAGAATGGCCACTCTGCCCCTGGACTTGAGGATGTGGCTATCACCTGCTAATGGCCCATAAGCTTTTCTTTGTTCCATTTCTATGGTCAGTTTGTGAGGACAATGAGGGCACTTCTGGCTTGCTGGAGAAATTGAGTCTATGGGAAGGGAGTTAAAATCTATCTAACAGACTAAGAGACTGAAACCTAGGAGGCTGGGTGAGAAAGGAAGCTTTGCAGATGGAGTGAGTAAATGAAAAATCTTTCATGGCTACTTTTTTCTATTAGACACTAGTGGAAACATTGAGAGATGTTTGTGGCAATGAAGGGGTTAATTTTCATTGCTGCTGCCAGTCTAAAGTGACCTTGCCTTCCATGTCATCTTGCAGTCTGAATTGGCCTTTAATAATGTTGATTTGTCTGCTTTTAAGATGGGGTGGAACTCCACCTCAATTGAAATGCATTGGCTGGGGTTATTTTTTCCACCCCAGGCCTTTTTTTAAAGTTTTGTTATTATAGAAGACAAACGGTAAGTGATATCTGGATGAAATTTGAGTAGGTTATGCCCAGAGGTGCTGGTGACAATGTCCTAAATTCTCAAACTTGTAGAGCCATGAATTACCATATTTTCCATGGTTTTTTCCACTGGGGGATGGAAAACAACCCCATGGTGGAAGGTAAAGGTTACGAAATTTGCCTCCCTCTTTGTGAATTTGTTTGGAAATCTCTAGCTCATGTTGCAGTTTTATAAGCAAGTCCAAAAACTGAGTGAGTTAGGGGAGGGTCCTGCACTCAACACATAGAAATCTAGGTGCCAAAATGTGAGGTGTGCTCTGTTTGGTCTACTACATGCATGTGTGAGACCCCCATCACAACAGTCCCTGTATTGTCTCCACAGCCCCAAAAGCATCAATTTCCCCTTCTCCATTTAGATATGATGGATCAAAACTCCACTCATTAACTGAGCGCAGCACTCCTTTTATCCTTCCAATCTTGCTTTTCCAGTCCTCCCTGCTGTTTAGCACAGCATATTCCTGTTGGGTTAAATTACTATCTTACTGTCTCACTTTTTCCCTCAGGACTTCTTGACAGACCTGGTGATGTCCGAGGTAGATCGTTGTGGAGATCACGATGTCCTGATCTTCAGAGAGAATACGCTTGCTACCAAAGCCATTGAGGAGTACCTAAAATTGGTGGGGCAGAAGTATCTGCATGATGCACTCGGTAAGGAAATGGTATCCTCCCTCTTTTCTCTCTCTCACTTAAGCTGCCAAGGCACCCAATATACGGAACTGGATTTGGTCTCTGAGTCTCTCATTGGAGACATGGCGCAGGGAATCTTCATCTAGATGGTTCCTAGCACAAGCATCTGTCCATGCTTCTCAACTATGGTCAGTGTAATCTCACTGTCTACTGCTTCCAGGTTCTCTGCACCTATTGACAGTGGGGAAGGGCTGACTTAGTGCCTAGAGCACCTGAGAAAATGCAGGGCTTGTTCCTGAGTGGATAAGGGCATAGGTGACTCGTAACTGTTATGGGGAGGTGGGAACAGGAGTGGGGGAGGGGTACTATAGGGCTTCCAAAAATTGGGGGAGGGGACATGCCCCCCATAATCCCCCTACCAGTCATCTACGGATAAGGGTTCTGTTCAGTGGTTATTGCATCCTCTCATACTGCCTGTTTTGAGTAATATTATTTAGTCTGTTGTTGATTTAAATGCCATTTCCTCATTATTACTCTGACAGAACTGTGAATCCTTCCTCTTGGAATGCAAAGTGGAGTTTGACAATCGAGCTCCTAGGAAAGATGATGATGATATAAAAAAATCTACCTTTTTCAGAGCATAACTCAAGGTTGTTCACGTCCCCACAGCCTGCTTTCAAACTCCAATAAGAATGGAAATGCACTCAGGGTTTGCACATTCACTTCAAACAGCTTGTGGAAAAGGAATTACTTGCCTGAAATGATTGCTGTTTGCGAGTATGCCTCTGCATAGTCACGCTACAGGCCCCTTGGTGTCGAGGGCTCAAACTGACTAGCAAAGCTATACTTGAAGCAGGGACCCCTTTAAATATCAGGGTCCGTTTCTACTCAATCCCATTTCCCCCTCCCAAGACATGGAATCGTTCCACCAGAGAGCTCCTAACAGTGGGGAAGGAAGGGTGGGAGGGTGACTGATAAATGAGTAAGCATATCCTCTGAATGAGCAGATGGCAGGGATGGGAGTCCAACTGAAAGCTCTTCTAGCCCAAGTGTCTGCTTTGGTGGCTAAGCAAATGACCTATGGCTTAGTGACTGCCTGCTGTGAACTCCAGAAACCTGTGTTAAGGATCTCTAGTAGTGACACATGATGCAAAGAGGCCACTGGAGCTGGTAGAGCTCTAGTAGAATAAGCCTTAATGGAGCCTCGGGCTCCAGAAGCTTGTTTAATCTATAGCACAAGTGAGTATACTTTCCTATTGAAAGGGTTTGCTTGGGAATAGCCCTCACCCAGGCCTCTAGAGGAGCTTGATGCACACTCTCTTTCCAAGGGTTTTGTTCTTTCAGGGTGGGATAACCAAGCCCTTCTAACATCATATATGAGACCTAGCTGCTGCCCAGAAGGGCCCCACTGCCTGTTACTCTCCCAGTTCTGTAATTTGTGTCTGTGCTTTGTGCTGGTGGCCCCCTACTCATCTCCACTCCTCCACTATCTCTCATCCCTCTCAAGCTGCCATAGCTGCCCAGATTCATTGTTGACCAGTCACATCTTTGGACACACATGACACTTTCTGCCATAGAGCTATTAATTTAATATACATTGATATTTGCATTTCTCTTATTTCCTCCTTAGCTCTCCAACTCCTTTATTTTATTTATTTATTTATTTATTTATTTATTACTTTTTTATCCCATTCTTCTCCGCACTTAGGGCGGCTAGCAACATTAAAAAATATAAAATACATTAAAATCATCTAAAAATCCAACATCATCCCAGCCGCCCCATCCTCTCCACCACCTATCAGTCTCCCTCCTCAGCCCTTCTGCACATTCCCACCCAACCCTATTCCTGCCTACTAAATGCCTGGCCAAACAAAAAGGTTTTACATCTCCGGAGGTTGAACAGGCTCTGGCTTAGGCAGACCTCCAAGGGGAGGGAGTTCCATAATTGTGGGGCAGCAACCGAGAACACCCCCCTGCATGTCCTTGTTGTAACAATCCTATACCAGAGGCGACCAGCAATGTCTAGGATTCCATGCAGTCAGCTGAACAGAATGAGGCTGTGAGCACTGCACAGCAGGAATGCAGAATTCTAGGGACCCTTTCAGTAGACTTGTCCTAAATCAATGTGCCCTGCTAAGGAATAGGAACAAAACCACCTGCCCAGATCTCCTTTTCATTTCCAGCCTCCCATGCCAGACACCTAATGCTATATTTATACTGCTATACCTGGATAGAGGTACTACCAGCTCTCTGCCACTCCCTCCCCACCCCCTGCTGCTGCTGTCAAACCAGAAATCCCAGTCCCAACTGTGATGCCCAGAGCACATACCCTTCCTAGTAAGCCGATAGCCTCATGATTCCAGTCAGCCTCTCACCTCCCTCTGAAAGAGGCTTATTGGTTCCTCTCCAGTGCAAGGTTCAATACAAACTCTCTATTCCCTACTGGGAGACTGGAAAGTGAAAGCAGGGGGGCAAGTCATATCAGGACTGGTTCCTCTCAAGAGACCCAGCTCTCCTCCCCAAAAAAGCACCGTTTGTCTCTAGTGACACTAGAAACTGGAATGTCATTGAAACCATTGTCCTAAGGAATGGGGCAGTTAGCCTGTGTCCAAAGGGTAAATGATGCTCAGAACCCAAAAGGAGATTGTGCATGTGCATGTTTTTGAAATAATGAACCTGATTACTGCTTACACTTGGGAATCTTACCCCTTTAGTCCCAGTGGTTTTTATGGGAATAAGAGACTACTTAGCCAGAATGCGGGAGGTAAGATCAACTTAATGGAAGGAAGGAGCAAGACATGAAAGGAGCTTTGATGCCACATTTCCCAGCAAATTAAATTACCATCTTTTGGTCCAATGTATTATGTTTGACTGTAAGCCCTTCAAAGTGCAGTAATTACATAAACTTATTTTAAAATTAATGATTCTTAATGCATCGTTTAGGACATCAGTGCCGTAAGATGAGTGTAAATCATAGAAGCTAGAGATGAGAGAGTCCTCTTAGGTCATTCAGTCCATCGCCTGCCCTGGGCTAGATTACTGCCTTGATTATATTTTCCTACTGCCTTGGCTGAGTTTTAAATGTTTCCTGTAGTCAGTTCACACCTACCTTGCATATTCTGTGGAACAGTGAAACTCACCACTCTCATTAACGTCTGGTTGCTCTTGGTGGTGCACCAAGGTTTAGAGTAGGTTCCCAATATGTATAGGAATAATAATGAGCACCTTTTAATATGCAAATAAGGATAATCCTGGGGTCAGCAAGGGTAAGTAAGTGTGAGAAAAAGGATTGAGGAAGCTACATAAGGAATTGTCTGGTATAGGTGTAAGCAGCATAGTAAATATACTAAGGGTGAGACACAGGGCATTTTTTTTTTTTCAGTTTCGGGGGGTTTTGTTTCAGTTCTTTCTAAGTTCGGTTCTTTTTTCAGTTATATTTTTTCAGTTTAGTTATTTCCCCATTGAAGTCAAGGGGAGCCAGATCGAAAAGAAAACCCAACGAAAGTCAACCATCCAGGTCCGGGACTGGAAAAACCCTGTTCCTAACCTCTATCACCCCCATCCCCTGGGACAGGAGGTCCATTAACTTCCCTCACCCCCTTGGAGGGTGGGAGTGAGAATCTGCGGTCATGTTCCTAACACCCCCACCCCCCTGGGGCACTGGCAGCTGTACTTACTGGCCTCAGATGATGGAGGTGAGGATCCACTGGCCCGCCGCAACTGATGGATGCCTTCTGGCACCAGCAGGCCTCCTCATAGCAGCAGGCTACCAGCCCGCCATGACTGTTGGAGGCCAACCTACTTGCTGGGATGCACTGCCGAGGCGAGTCCCTGCTAGGCAGTGCACGTGTGCAAAATGGCTACCGGGTCCATTTTGTACACGCGCAGCCCTTTCCCAAAATAGTACCCGTGAAACTTACTTCTGTTTCTTTAATGGACCAATATCAACCCCTTCTGGCAAAATACACTCTGGAACAGCACTTGTTTTACACAGGAGGGCAAGTAACCCTAGTTCTTCCCAGTGCTTGTACATCAGCATGTTTTTCTGAGGCCTTTTAATCTGCAAACACACATCTTGAAGCTAACTCCACAGTAAGAAATGTTTATATGCTCATGGAAACTCCATTCCAGAGTGGATTTCAGGTCACTGCAGAGTTGTTAACACCTGGCTGTTACAGGAGTTATAACTTCACTTGAATTAACTGCAGATGCACTGTTCATGTATATGCCTGCCTAGAATGAAGTCTGCATTCACTCCGGTGAAAGCATATCTCAAGAGAGATGGCTTTTGCATTGAGAGCTGGATAACGTGCTGCCTTAAACCTCAGAGAGCAGGGTTCAAATCCTGACTGAGTCATGAACTCACTGGGGGGCCTTGGACGAGTTACTCTGTCAGCTTTGGTTTCTTATCTGTAAAATAGGAATAATGATGACTTACCTTACAGGGTTGTTGTGAGGGTGAACTAGATCAGGATTGTAAAGCACTTTGAACACTGAAAGTGCTATATCAGGGCAGGCCAGATTTATCTGGGCAGGAATCTACCAGGTATCAGCATAGTATGGTCAACCACCAGCATGGGTGGGGAGGAAGGAGTTTTACCCCACTTCTTTCTGAACACTGTGGCATCAGGATCTCAGAAAGTAGCGGGAAAGCCCTTTCGTTCCATCCCTAAACAGCAGTACATCACTCCCCCACCCAAAAATGGACGTCCCCACAGACATTACTTTATAAATGATGATCCATGATGCCCCATTAGCAGGGAAGCTCCGTCTATACCACAGCAACATAAATAAATGCCTACTCTTCATGTATACACTCTACTAAGCAGTAGAGAACTGCTCAGTAGATAGTGCCTAAATTAACTTATTTGTACCAAAATGTTCCTGTGTAAGCAGCTGAAAACTGGACAGGTTTTCACACCCAACTATGGATACTTGTTCAAAATAACCACAGCACAATCTACTGTGGCACAAAAGTTAGAGTCAAATCCACGTACACAAATGTTTGGAGGACAAAATATTTGTAGAAAAATCCCACCTGTTCTGGTGGCAAAAGCGCTGAATGTTTTGTTACACTTTTCAGAAGGGGGTGGGGGTGAATAATATCCATTAGCACAGACAACTGCCATGGTATAAGCTCAGAATTGGCAAGTTGTTCTGAGGCAAGGAGCTCCAGAGTCACTGAATCATTAAATAGATGAATGAAGATGTTTGCCCAATGCACAGAGGCAGTTTAAGAGGCAATTAGTATGCTAGGGAACATAGGAGAGATGATAGAAAATACAATATTACAGTGTGTTAGACAATGATAAACCCCTCAAGTACAGCGTCCAGCTTCAGCTCTATTACTTAGAGAGCAAAATGTAAAATCCCTGAAAATGGGCAGCAAAGCTGACTAGAGGTGCTGCAAGCTTCAATGTATGATGAGAATACAAAGAGTGGGATTTTTTGTCTTAGCCTGAATTATTCATAAGTGTGAAGGGCAGAGTGAAAACCAAGGAGTCTTTCCTTTTTTACCCTGTCCTATAACGAAAGAACCGAGTGGCTCTCCAGTGAAATTAAAGGGCAGTAAAATTTAGAACTAATAAAAATAGTACTGGGAGATTCATTACCAAGGGAAGTCATGGAGACAAATAGAGTGGCATCATTTTTTTTAAGGATGGATAATTTTATGATGATTAATAGCATTCCTATGTATGCAAAATGAGAGGAAGTTAATTAAATCTCATTCTTTGGGATTTAAGTTGATAGTGTACAAAGGTCACAAAAGAATTTCCCTGCAACCCTCCTCTTGTACAGTGCTGGATTGGAGTGGGAAAGGAATGGGATTCAGCTTTCTCTGAATCATCAGATTGTAGACAACACAGATTGTAAATCTGTGTGTGTTTCCTTAGAAAAATAAGTCATAAATAATCCATTCTCGTGAATCTCAGCTACACCACATCTCAGTCCTCCAACACTTCACTCATGGCTGCAAGGGCCCCCCAGTCTATCTCTCTCCCCCCCAGTAGGTTTTCCAAACTAAGTTTTCAGTAGTCTCAAAAGGTCAGTTCACAAAACAAGGCTTTCCCCATGATGCCAGGCCTTTCCCACACCCAGTAGTCTTCTGTACTGTTTGATCCCTTTTTTGAGGCTGGAGGCAGCTCCTTTGAATTCATACCTAATTCTCTTCAGGTTTCCCTGGTGATCCCTCTACCTAGGTTCCAAGCTCAGAGCTTGCTGCTCACCTTACCTCCACTGCTATGCAGCCCTATGCTAATCAGCCCCCCACACTTGATGCACTAGGTAATTAAGGCCACAATCCTGAATCCACTCACTTGCAAACAGTCCCATTGTTTTCAGTGTGACCATTCACAAGTGAGTGGTTTCAGGATTGTGATCTAAGTGTTCTAGGTCATGTGCAGCTGGAACACTTCAGTTCACCCTGCTACACAGAGATTTGCCACAGCATCAGTGGTCTGACATGGTATGGCAAATCCTGTGCTCCAGAGCAGTTATGAAGAGAAGACAGGCACTCATGCCTTCAACACTTGCTGCTGTCTGTGAGGCTGCCTCGCTGCTCAGGCAAGGTGGAGAAAAGGCAATTTCCAAGTAAAGGCATAACAGGGACCCATGCCCCATTGGAGGCAACAAAGAAAATGTAGCGAACTTGGGTCCCTGGGCATAAGCATAATTTAAGGATACATCATGGAGACTTCTTATAAAGGCCCATTTTTTTTACCTTCGCCCCTTCTTACAGGCGAATTCATCAAGGCTTTATATGAGTCAGATGAGAACTGTGAAGTCGATCCCAGCAAATGTTCATCCAGTGAATTAACTGATCACCAGAGCAACCTGAAAATGTGCTGTGAGCTGGCCTTCTGCAAGATCATCAACTCTTACTGGTAAGAGGGCATCTTTCCCTTATCAATCTTATGATCATTTGCCATGGGATGTTGTAAAGTACCCTGGTTTCCAGGATGGTGTGTCTCTTGGAACGAGGTGATTCTAATGGTGGTGGGAAGAGCGAGTGAAGCTGCCACTGGAATGCAATTGGGCTGCTTTGCCATTTACTGCCTCATGCCAAAGGGGTACGTTCTGCTCAAATAAAAATGTTTCCACTCTTGTGTACTGTGCCATATAACTTTGTGGGTGTGTCTGGAATATGTGCGGGCCACCAATTGTGTCCTGGTTGGTGAAAGCCAGCTGGGAGACGTTAGGGCCATTGCTGGCTGGGGTTGTCAACGTCTTCCTTCAGGAGAGCAGGATGTCAGACTCCCTTAAAATGGCAGTTGTCTGGCCTCTGCTTAAGAAACCATCTTTGGACATTGACTCCCCTCCCAGCCTGTCCCTAACTTTCCCTTTTTAGGGAAGGTTATTGAGCGGGTGGTGGTGCATTGGGTTCAGACCCATATGGATGTTATCGGATTCCTGGACCCCTTTCAGTCTGGCTTTTGTCCTGGTCCTGCACTTGTGACCTTGGTCGATGATCTGTGCTTGGAGATCAGCAGAGGGAATTCCACTCTGTTGATCCTTTTAGTTCTATCAGAAGCTTTTGACACTGTTGATCATGAGGTGGTGTTGACTCGACTGCAGGACCTGGCAGGGGTGTGCAGGACTGCTCTTGAGTGGTTTCTCTCCTTCCTGTCAGAGAGGTCTCAGCGGGTGGGGATGGGTGATTGCTCGTCATTGCCCCATGATCTCCCCTGTGGGGTCTGCAGGATTCCATCTTTCCCTCCTCCTGTTCAACATGTATATGAAGCCACTGGGAGAGATCATTCAAAGGTTTGGAGTGAGGTGTCATCAATATGCTGATGACACAAAGCTCTACGTCTTTTTCATCTGACCCAGGTCCTGCAGACTTGGTGCTTACCTGTTGCCTGGTTGCTGTGGGGAATTGGACAAGGGTGAGTCGACTGAGGTTGAATCCTGACCAGACAGAGGTGGTGATGACTGGTTGGCCTTGTGACTTGTGGGATGATTGGGACACCTGTCATTGATGGGGTCTGGGCCACCCTGGTCACTCAGGTCCGCAGCCTTGGAGTGCTCCTGGACCCATTGTTATGCCTGGAATCTCGGGTGGCAGCAGTGGCCAGGAGTGCTTTTCACCAACTCCATCTGGTGAGAAGGCTGCTGCCTTTTCTATCTGATTCAAATCTGGCAACCATCATCCATGCCTTCATTACTTCAAGGCCAGACTACTGCAATGCGCTCTACGTGGGGCTGCCCTTGAAGACTGTTTGGAAGCTGCAGCTGGTGCAGAATGTGGCAGCCCAGCTCTAGACGGGGAAGGATCACCAGGAGCACATAACACCTGTGCTCTGAAATCTGCACTGGTTGCCTATTGTCTTCCAGACATAATTCAAGGTGCTGGTTTTGACCTTTAAAACCCTAAACGGTTTGGGACCCAATTACCTGGCAGATCGCCTGGCCTACTATGTCCCATCACAGCCTCTGCAGTCAGCTGGGGATGCCTGTCTGGAGGTATCGGTCTTTAACTTGGCCTCCATGACGAGGAGGGCGTTCTCAGCCACTGCACCGCAGTTGTGGAACTCCCTCCCCTGGGAGGTTAATTTATGACCGGACTTGAACACTTTTAGGAGGCAGTGTAAAACTGCAAGGGCATTTGGCAGTGGGGGCTAGGTTAGGGGTTTATTGTGAGGGTAAAGAGTGAGTCAGGGGGTGGGGGAGACTAGGGTGGAAAAGTTTGGGGTTGTGGGGTGTTTATATGTGTTTTTAATATATTTTTCCATTGTAAGCCGCCCTGACCTGTCTTTGACGGGAAGGGCGGGGCAAGAAATTTAATAAATAAATAAATAAATATATGTTTCCTAGCAAGGCAAATACTTCGAATGAGAATTGAATTAGGGATGAGCTAACTCATAAGAGCTTTAGAATTTAATTTGGAGAAGCTGAACCTTCAGAGGCTTATGTGAAACCTTCTTCAGCTCTGCAAAACTCGGCTGGAAATTTATGCAAGAGGAAATTCCTTTTTCTGAGAGTTATGTTCCTTTATGCTTCTGGATAGGCCGTAAAATTGGACGAAACGGCCTTGCCATCCTCAGGTCAAAGTGACAGAACTTTTAATGCTTTTCTTACAATGAGAAAAATAGTTAGCTCAGCATTCAGAATCTTCGGTGAAAGTTAACAGCAAATCTCTTTTTGCAATCCGTATTGTCAGTCACTTCACCTTGGGGATGAATGAATCCAAAGCTGCAATTCCAAGTGTTAAAAGCAGGGTTGTGTTTACTATTTAAAACATCCTCTCCGAAAGATGTTTCTTGTGCCAACTGAAATGATGCTCCAAGAGCTCATACAATAGAAAGCTAATGCCATTTTCTAGCGTGGAATAACTACTCTGAACCTGGGGGTGTTTCTCGTTCGGGTTCCTAATGAAGGGTCACAAGCTCAGCCCTTTGTACTTTATGCTTTTGCCTATTTCATTTGTTTGCAGCGTGTTTCCCCGGGAGCTGAAGGAAGTGTTTGCATCATGGAAGCAGCAGTGCCTGAACCGGGGCAAGCAGGACATCAGTGAACGCCTGATCAGTGCCTCGCTCTTCCTTCGCTTTCTGTGCCCTGCTATCATGTCCCCGAGCCTCTTCAGTCTCATGCAGGAGTATCCAGATGACCGCACATCTCGCACGCTGACACTCATTGCCAAGGTCATCCAGAACCTTGCCAACTTTGCAAAGTAGGTGTCAGTGGCCCATTGCCCATAAAACAATTCAATGAATAGCTCTTTCAGGGTTCTTTGTACAGGTGCACACGTGCAGTCAGAACTCAGGAATGCAGTAGAGGCAGGATAGTACTGAGAGGCCTATGCTGTAAGCCTGATTCTGCTTCCAAGAGTAAGCTCCTAGAGTGATAGTGGCGTAAAAGTACTGCAGCTGAAAATCGAATCTGTCCCCCTGTTGTTCCGTAAATGCTTATACACGTAGGTTTTATTGACCTTATTTATTAGGTTTTGTTATTGTGAAAATTACAAGGAAAGTGCACCTTGAGGTTGTTAGATGATGTTTTCTGAACTGAAACAGTATGAATGTTCCAAATGTGTGGCTGGCATCTCCAAGGGGTAATTGAATGAATATTTATTGTTATGAGTAGCCTTAGGCCAGAATATCAAGAACAATCAATCAATTTACAAGGGGTAATTTGGATGCACAAGGAGTCTGGCCCCCAGGAACAGGGAGTTCTTCAGACCCAAATGGGCTAAGCAAAGAAGTGAGGTTATTTATTTTTTATTTATTTATATTGTGACAGCAATGTGCCTGGTCCTGAACAGTCGTGACGGTAGAGACAGGTCCCTGCCCAATGGGCTAACAATCCAGAATGGACATGGGGAGGGGCAAATAGGGAGAGACGGGGTTACATTCATGAAGTTTGTGCAGGTACACGTGCTTCACTTAGTTACAAGGGAGGAGGTGGGATCCTGAATAATAAGACGGTATAAGGAGAAGCATACAGGAGCAACCTATGCAGGTGGGTAGCTAGGGAAGGCTGTAGGGAAGAGGTAGGGTTTTAGGAGATATTCTATACTTGCCCTTTCTCCCCCTCCCTGTTCTCCTTCCCCAGGAAGGAGGATGTATTTGAATGTGTGCCCATTTTGCTTTCTGGGGGAGTCCTGACTCTGTTTCTCTTCCCTCTAGGTTTGGAAATAAGGAGGAGTACATGGCCTTCATGAATGATTTCTTGGAACACGAGTGGGGGGGAATGAAGCGCTTCCTGCTGGAGATCTCTAACCCAGACACCATCTCAAACACCCCTGGGTTTGAGGGCTACATTGACCTGGGCAGGGAGCTCTCAGTTTTGCACTCCCTCTTGTGGGAGGTTGTTTCTCAGCTTGACAAGGTAATCCAGGCCAGAGGGCTGGGAGGATGGAGAGATCTTGTGCTCGTGTTATAGCAACAGTAAACACTGTGAACTATCCAGAGAAAGACAGAGCCCTGCTTTGTGGAGAGGTTCGGAGCTCTCTTTTTTGAAGGACAGTAAAATGGACAAATTCGTTTTTGAAGGGCAGTATTGGGCTGTGACAATCTGGGATCTTTATTCAAAATCAAGGCATTGTTCCTGTAGTAGGGCATTGCCATGACGGGCAAGGTGGCTGAGGCCACAAGGAGAACAGATGTTTTGCCGAGGCTCCAAAAAATTTGGGTGCTAGCATGGTCCTCAGCATAGTGTGGTGTTAGACCTCATACTCCTTGAGCACCTGTGCCTTTGTGAAAGACCTGTGGGGAAGGGGCCTGACAGAGGAGACACGGGCACTAGCCTGATCAAATGAAGTGCTTTGCTATACTTACTCCAAGTGTGAGTCTTAGTAACAGACTCTCAATAACGCAGTATCAGGTTCCCCTGCAGTCCCTGCCCAGCTTGTGGTCGTAACTTGGTCTTTTACAGGCAGCTTTATGCTCCTACATTCTGTGGGGTCAAGCTGATTCTCTGAGAGCCAACACTGCCTATTCCTAAGATCTAAAAATCAAGCTGTGTGTTCTGCCCTTCCCATCGTCCCGGCAATGAACATTCTCTTAGCAGGGCTAAGCTTGATGCATGAAGCAGATCTGAGCTGGTTCTGCAGAGCCAGTGAATTTTTAAAAAATGTAGTCAATAAAGAGAGCTGACAGGACTCCTGGTGCAGAGTGAGTGGCGAGGCAAAGTAAGATTTTTACATGGTTGTGGCACTTTCTGCTATTCCCACCACACTTCAAGTTTTAAAAACTGTATCGCTGTCTGCGAATCCCAGGTTATGCATAGGCCATTCCAGTCAGGTCTTTGCTCTGGGAATAGAAGAGATGGGATAGTCTGCAGAGAACTGCTTAATTTTTATTTTGTTTGTTTGTTTGGTTACTAACAAGTTTTGTAGAAATAGACATTTATCGAGATCTTTGTTTCCTTCTGCTGCAGTATAAAAACATCTGCACTGTTGTTTCAGAGTAAATCTAAATGCCCCCCATGCAAGAACATTAAAACAGAGAGATCTAGTTTGATAAAGATGTGTGAGCTTGTTTACCAGTTCCTCTTCTACACTCCTATTTTACACTCATAACATGTCCTGTGCAGTAAAACCTCACATGCAAAGACTATTTTCTTGAGATTGGTAGAAAAAAAGACTGTACGCACAAATGGGCAGGTCCTCATCTGGTTTAAATTGGAGTAGCTGTCTGATTCCAGTTACCCTAAATGAGGATCAGCCTCAAAGATTGAAATGCTGTAGGACTGCCGGGAAGACTAATCACATCTTTAGCTCTGTGAATGGACTTCCAAATCTGCTTTATCATGTCTGGAGTACAGCTACTAGGAGCTGCTCTCAACATGCAGATAAGAGAGACATGATAGGAGAGCAGAGGCAGTAAGGCAAAGTCTGCTCTGCTCTTTCCCCAGCATAGATATTTTTGTATATTATTACAGGCTACCAGGAAGTAATTTGTGATATACTCAAGTGAGAGCAAAGGGTTAAATACTCAATTGCTTTATTGGGTACATGAATTAAAATGAGTGGGAAAATGAATAAGATTAGTTAAGTGGGAAATGACTGAGGTTTAATAAAGGAGAAAAATGAGTGAATCAACCCAGGTATAAAGTACCTTTTTTCTGAAGGGAATTGGTTTGATACATCATACCAGGAACAAAAAAACTTCAATAATGTTTGTAATGGAATTCATTGTGTGTTCACTCTCCCCTCCCCGCCATCTCCCTCCATCCCTCACTCCCAAGAATGCCTGGGTGCCATCCTGAGATTGGGTGCCTGACCTGAATTTACAAAGAGAAGATAGGCAGTGGGGTCAGTCTGTGTCTAGGGTGTTGACAGAGCTCTGTGTTATGATCGTATCTATGATAGAAGGCTTTGCTGATGCCAGACTTATACATAACAAGGCAAGGCAAAGACATGAAGCACTGCCCACTGACTGACACAAAGGTACTTGTGACAATGGTTTTTATTAAGTAATTTCAATTTAATTTTTATGTGGGGAGAGTTACCTTAGTTCCCATCTCTCATTGGTACAGATGATGGTAACAGTGCATGGTGCCACAAGGTGAAGGTTGATGCAATGGAAGACTCCCTCCCCTCCCTGCAACCCTTTCAGTTCTTTCACAGACCCCCTGAATGCAGCACCCTCTGAATGTTGGCATGCGTTTCTCTGACCACATGACCCTTTTTGCCTGGAAATTTCCCTTCCCCTAGCTGATGCTGTAGTCTTTGAACCCCCTTTAATTTGTAGTCACCATAGTTTGACCCTGATTCCACCCCAACCCACCCCGTATCTAGTTTGCTTTGCATGATGGTTTTGTGTTGGAATGGCAGTAGTTTGGTTTTATTGAGCATGGATTTTTATTTTGGGGGGGTCAATCCTAATTTCTATTTCCTTTTCTTTCCTCAATGTCTGCCGCACCCTGTTTCGTCTCCTTCATTCATCTCGTCGCTGTGATTATGCTGCTCCATAACAATGCATTATGGTCCTGCCACACCCACACACAAACACCCACCCTCCTTCCTTCCAACTTCCACCCCTCCGCCTCTATGCATCGTTGTCCAAAACCAAACAAACAAAAAAAACCAAACAAATGGCGGATATTGCGGTGCTTATTGTCGAATCAGGGTGAAAATTCCTTTCTACAGGCAACCGTGGCAAAACTGGGACCCCTTCCTCGCATTCTTGCTGACATCACCAAGTCCATGACCAACCCCACACCAATACAGCAGCAGCTGAGGCGTTTCACCGAGCACAGCTCTAGCCCAAATGTCAGTGGCAGCCTCTCCTCAGGGCTCCAGAAGATATTTGAGGATCCCACCGACAGGTAAGTCATGGCCAAGACTGGAGAGGAGAGATGGGGCTGTCAGAAATCTGGCTAACTTACTGCCTAGCCACCCCATATTCCTAGCTCAATGAGCACTAGGGCTCAGAGCTATCATCTGTAGTAAGGATTATGGAATCCCACTGAGGTCTGCAAAGGTCAGCACTCAGATCTCTAAGCTTCTGCCTTTCCCAGGACACTGAGGTTTGCATAAAATCAATGGCTTAGAACACTGAAATCAAAACCTCACCCCATGTGCAAAGCAGGATGAAGTGCAAGCAAGACGTGGTAGCCAGTGCAAATCTTTACAGTGCTGACTGATGTCTCACTGTAAGCCTAGGACTTCCCATCCAATAATGAAATGGGTCCATTATAGTCCAGCTGGGGGAGAGTGGTGATGGTAGAATTTCACAGATAACTATTTCCATGTTTGGCACAGTATTCACCACTATATGACTATTACAAATCTGGAGTGTTCCAGCAGCCGAGGACTTGGAGCTTTCTGGTCTCTGCCCACATTTCACACTGCTATGTGTGATGTCCACTTTAGACTCTCAGGTGTCTTCTTCCTGGGCCTACAAGACTGAGGAAGTAGGGATCAATGGGAATGCTTTGAGTTATACCTGGAGTCCTTGGCAACCTTACCAGTCTAGTGAATTCTTAGATGGGAAGAATGGAGGGAGTAACTAAATGTTTGGACTTATTAGAAAAGGGATGATTGAGGGGCAATATGACAGATTTATGAAATCGTGAATTGCGCAGAGAAAAAAAAGTATAGGTAGCTGTTGTTTTACCCTTAGGTTCAAAAAATGATTTAAATAAGTTTGTGGAGTGTAGGTCCATTAATGGCTATTGGCCAAATTGGCTGGGAGATACAACCTCTGACATTCCAAATCAGGGAGAGAATGACAGGAAATAGATCGCTTCATACATGCTTTGTTTTGATACACTTTCTCCAACAGCATTGAGGACGGGAGGATCCTGGGCTAGAAGGTCCAGTTGCCTTGAGATGGCACGGCAGCATTTATGTTCTATAAAGCTTTGGGAGGGTGAAGTGCACTTCTCTGAAATCTAGAAATAGTTGATGATCTAGCTGTTCAGTTGGGATGGCTGAGGAAGTAGGAATCCATGGGAATGCTTTGAAGTATACTTGTGAGAAAGTAGAAATATGTGCAATTTGAGAATCCGATTCTATTTTCAAAGTTAATGAGCTACTGAGGAAATGTGTACCTAGTCTTAGAAGTTGCAGGAATCCTCATTCCTTGAGGATTCTAGAGAAAGGGAAGGGTTTAGCTGAGGTAAACATAGCATTTCTGGAAAAGATCTCCTTGAATCCTGGCTGGTTTAAAAATTAACCAGATTCCTTTTTGCTCCACAGTGACTTGCACAAATTGAAGTCTCCAACCCAGGAAAATACAGATGGATACTTCAGGGGCAAAACATTGCTGTTGGTTCAGCAGGCCTCCACCCAGAGCATGACTTACTCAGACAAAGATGATCGGGAGAGTGTCCTGCCAAATGGGCGCAGCATCTCCCTCGTGGACCTACAGGACCCTCACGTGACTCACAGCACTGATCATGCCTCCATCATGCACGACGTGCCTTTGCGCTTGGCAGGCAGCCAGCTCTCCATCACCCAGGTGGCCAGCATCAAGCAGCTGCGGGAAACTCAGAGCACACCGCAGAGCGCTCCCCAAGTAAGGAGGCCTCTGCACCCAGCCTTGAACCAGCAGGGCAGTCTCCAGCCACTCTCCTTCCAGAATCCAGTTTACCATCTGAACAACCCACCTCCTCCAATGCCAAAGGCCTCTGTAGACTCCAGCATGGAGAACCTAAGCACTGCCAGCTCTCGCAGCCAAAGCAATAGTGAAGACTTCAAGCTCAGTGGGCCCAGCAACAGCAGCATGGAAGACTTCACCAAGCGCAGCGCGCAGAGTGAGGACCTCTCGCGACGGCACGCCATGCCAGACAAGCATGTACCCATTGCTCTACCTCGCCAGAACAGCACTGGGCAGGCACAGAGCCGCAAAATGGATCAAGCGGGGCTGGGTGCCAGGGCCAAAGCACCACAGTCCCTGCCACACAGCGCCTCCCTACGGAGCACAGGGAGCATGTCGGCAGCCTCAGCTGGGATGGCGACAGAGCCCATTCCCAATGGTAATCGGTCCCGGCAGCAGTCCTCATCCTCTCGAGAGAGCCCCGTCCCCAAAGTACGGGCAATTCAACGGCAACAAACACAGCAGGTAGGAGTAATTGTCAGAGTCGATGTCTGACATGGCCCTGCGCTCATCACCTGTAGCTCTCTATGAGGTGAAGCAACTCTCTCAAACCTCTTCCCATGTAGGTTAGTATACACGTGAATGGATCTAGGTATTGCAGGAGAAGCAGTGACAGTGTATAGCGAGAGCAGCTGACAGGAGAATTGCCTTGTTGTTGTTAGTCTGGCAGCACACCAACTTTGGTGCCCATTTTATTTTTAAATCTGTAGTTTTTTAACCTATATAAAAGGGAAAGATGTAACTGAAAGAAGAAAAACCTGGGTGGAACTGCAAAAGCCCCAGATTTGTTTCATTAGCTTCTCAAGCTTTCCCAGTGTCTTGGTGTACTTTGGCAAAACTAAAAACACTTAAAGTGAGGAGGGGCTGAACAGTTGATCACAGAGCTAACACAACCCAAATACTAAATGCACACAGTAGTCTTTCATAAAAAATGTGTATTTCATCACAGCCCAACAGGCTTAGCTTTGGCTCGCAAATACTTTCCTCTCATCATTACTCACAGGGTATGAACACAGTGAAAATCACTTTTAAGAAACACAGAAGCGTTACTTGCGTCCATTAGTGATACCTGCTTGATAGCACCGAGTGGAAGTTCACATGCTTAATCACTGCAGAGAGCCGCAATTCAAGGTGTCTACAGTGGCTGTTGTTCCAAACTGCTAATCTCTCGAGTAGGATCTGTGCTGTGCTGATGCAGGCAGAAAGGGAGGGCATGCTGCCCACAGCAGCAGCAGCCACAGCTGGGGACAGGTTGCAGCTCTGATCAGCTGTTGGTGCTAAACAGCCAAATCAGCTGTTAAAACAGTTGCTCCTTGGCTGTTTAATGCTGGACAGCTGATAAAAGTCGCAGTCTGCTCCACACTTTGCTCATCCTCCTTTAACTATGGTCAGCTTTTATCCCCCACACACTGCCTGTCAGGAGACTACAGGACATCAATAGAGGACAGAAGGAGGGTCTGCAAGAGTGAAGCATCTGGCTTAGCAAAATCTGGATTAACAGGATCCCACTCTATCCCATAACTCAGTGATTTTAGACATAGTTCCTGTTAACAGAATGAACAACTTCAGCCTTAGGGTGTGAAATATGTGAAGTATGTAAATATACTTTACCAAAAAAAACCACCTATTTTCTTTTAGTGAACTTATTAATTGGTATTTCCCATGTCTGTGTCTTCTGTGTAAAGTTTAGTGTAGATGTATAAAGTGCACATAGAAATGCACAAATTACCCACCAGAACAGAACTGTAAAAATCTACTTGTCTGTTTGCTTTTTGAGCTGGTGACATTTTTCAGTTCTCAGCTTCCTTCCCCACCACAAGACCCAACCGGACAATCTTTTATGCTTGATTAGTGAATGATTTATTTCTATGTATTTTACAGTCCTGGGTTAGTGTTAGGGCAGCTGTGTTAGGATACCATGCTACGTAGATGTTCTTTGTAGCTGATAAGAAAGGTACAGTTATGAAGATGTGTGACGTGTTGGGCTTGTGTGTCCTTGTATGAATACATTCCTTTGCTTTTAAATGCCTTGGGTTCTGTAGATACTGTGATGGGTAAATTCACTGTTGTCACTTGGCGACCTCCCCTGGTGACGGGAAGGCTTTGCTTTCGGAATAAGTTAAACCCAGCACCTTCAATTGTGCAAGCAAGCCTGTGCATGTGACTGAGCACAGCTGCAATGTGCTCATACTGAACCACCTCAGGAAGGCTGCTTCTAGCTACAGCTTCCAAATGGACTTTGTGGTAGACCCAAGGGCAGAGCAGTGACCCAGCCTGGAGGCAAAGCTAGATCCAGAGAAGTTGGCACCCTGTGCGGATGGTCGTATATGCCCCCTCCTAAAATGGGAATGTTTGACAGACAAACCAGGTAAAGCCACATAAGATGTTATCCCACTTTGGGCAGGCCTGATCTCCAGCCCACCTCAGGGCAGGCAAGTGAAGCTGCCACACTTTGGGTCAACGGGGAAAACTGTCCATGCAATCTGACCACCTGTAGCCATCACCACTTCATGTCCTGGGGTGGGCCAAGAAGTCAGCCACGTGGGGCTTGATGCCTGGACTCTTGCTGCACTGCAGGATTGAGCTCGCTGCTGCTAGGCAGCTGTTGGGGGCAGAGGAGTGCACTCACTCCTCCCACTCACCTAACAGCTGATAGTGGGGGAGGGGAGTCTGGGAAGAGGGCATGCACTCCTCCCACCACCCTAACAGCTGATCACAGGGGAGTGGGGCCTGAGAAGAGCATGTGACCTCTTCCCGGGCTCCATTCCCATGATCAGCTGTTTGGCGGTGGGGAAGAGAGTGCTCCTCCGGGTCCAATCCACAGACACCTCTCCTCCCCACCCCCCAGGCCTTGCAGCAGGACTGCACGACCCGGCCACACAAGAGATGGCCCATTACCCCAGTTTGGGCAACGCTAACGTTCAGTGTGTCTGGTCTTTTTTGAAGGATGCATCGTGTGTTAGCTGGTTGCCTGCCCCAGGGCGAGGTGAACAACATATGGTGGCCACCAGGCATACCCAACGTGGGTTAGCATCTCATGTGTCTTCACCTGGTACCAGGAAAAGGAAAAAGCTATTGTAATTAATTTTTGATGTTCAGTTAAACCTAACATCCCTTTCAGGGTCTGGGACCCCCACATTGCAGGCCCATATGCTCTTCTTTATAGTGGACCCGTGTCTCCTCAGGTGTTGGGGTGGCCTTTCTGAACCCCCATGAGCCTTCTCAGGCCAGGGTGCTCCATAATTTGAGACTCTGTTGGCCTGTGTTTTATGCTAGTGCTTCTCAGTCATGTTGTCATTACAACTTTATTACATGTTCCCCATGTATGAGGGGCCTCCAACATATGAGGCACCATGTGGTCACGCAGTCTCTACTATTTTGGATCCAGCCCTTCCTGGAGGACTCCAAAGTAGGCTGAAGACTTTGGTCAAGGGCTGCAACCCTGGATGAAAAGGCAGTAAAACCCCAATCCTGCTGCCTGGAAACCCTGAGCACTTAGGAGTTCAACACTAGCGTATGGTGCTACTGTGGAATGACATCTGAAATGATGACTTACAAAACTACAGGTTTTAGACCCCTTTTACATTCTAGCTTGTGCCATTTGTGTGTGTTTATCTCCGTTGCCGTGGGCATATGGTGTATGTACGTTTAGTCCTAGGTAGCTTTGCACTGACACTAGTTGGAGGAAATTACTATAGGCCAGTTACACTTTAGAAACACAGTGACTGCTCTTCTAATACATAGGCCTCCAGGTGAAATCCTGTGTTTGCGGTGCTGGTAGTTTCACTCTGCCCAGAAAGCATTGCCTTAGCAGAGCTCCCTCTGGAAATAGATGGTCCCCTTGGGGGATTTTCCTGGAAATGGCTGGAAAATAAAGAAGCACTTACTTGAAGGCAGTAGATGAAAGGATGGAATACAGGCTTCATGAAATGCAGATTCTTTTGTGCTGCTGCCCCCTCTGTTCAGTCTGTGTGTGTGTGTGTGTGTGTGTGTGTGTGTGTGTGTGTGTGTAGGTTACACAGGATAACTTACAAACACTGCACATCTACAAGATATCTTCTATTCCAAGGTTGGCCTTTTTACTTAACTCATTGCATAATCTCCCGTTTTTGAGTTTCTAATTTGCCCTATTCCTGTGCTTGCTTCGAAATGGCAATATGTGCAATGTCTCAAAATTCCTTCTCTACCCTCTTTTACCTGTGGCCACATAAATATCATGGAACCTGGATTGTGTTCCTGCTCATACTGTTAGCTTTCTCTTTTACATTGATTCTTTTCACCCACAGAGTTAATGTGTTTGGCCATGATCCACAATGCACTTACTCCAGAATGTGGATCCACAGCTGTTATTTCCAGCTAGGTCTCAGCTATTAATCAATCTATCTATCAATTCCCTTCCCAAACTCTTGAGAGAGCTCAAGCTATTCTGACTTCAGTAGTCAGCAAGTTCTGAAGGAATTTTTTTAAAGCAAATTCCAGCACTTATTTTATTGTGCTGTGGAATTCTGTTCTTGGTAAACAGTTGAGTGATTTCTTTCTGGGTACTGTTTTGTGGGCGTCTTGTTAATTACCAGCCAATTCCTTGTTTTTGAGCAGAGGAGAGTCCTTTGTTTGGCTGGGAGAGGTCAGCTTTGGTTTTCCATTTTCACATAGCGAGTAGGTGGGGAACAGAATTTTTTTATATTGGATACGTTGTTCTCTCCGGCCTTTTGGTCTGCATTATCAGTCAGCCATTTAGTATAAATCCTAGAAATTGAGGGTTGGAAGAGTCATCTAGATCACCCCCTGCTCCACTCTCTGCCTACATCGCAGACAGATGCTTGTCCAGATGGTTTTTGAAAATATCCAAGGAGAGAGATTCCACAATCTCCCTGGACAACGTATTCCATTGCCCAACAGTTCTTGCAGTTAGGAAGTTTTTCCTAATATTGAACTGATATCTACCCCGCAGCAATTGAAGCCCATTCCATCTTATTTTGTCGTCTGTGACAGTGAAGAATAATGGTTCACCATCTTTTCTGTGACATCCTTTTAGATATTATCAGTTAGTTTTGTCTTACACTTCTACCCCTTTGTTCTGCAAATGTTATCTACATTATGGTGATGAAAGTGTTGTCCTCTGCACTGAAAAGGTCATTAGGGAGGCTATGCAGGTGAACAGAGCTTTGCAAGGGAGTTGCTAAGGCAGCATCCATCCTGACCCTTATGCTGTTTTATCCCGCCAAAGTGAGTCTGTTTCTCTTAAGGATCAAAGTCCTTGCAGCTCTCGAGCAATTCCCAGTGGCTGCCGTGGTATTTACTTTCATGAGAGGAACTGATGATCAGGCAGAGTCCCCTCAGTTCCTGCTCTTTCCTTTTGACAACATTTGCTGCAGGAGAGAGCAGAGCAGACTCTAAGAGCAGAATCTGCGTTTGTCAGACTGGGTCACAGCTAATTATAGGATCAGTTATGCTACCATAGTGAGCTGTTAGCCTTTTTGTCACAAATGCCTGTTTCCACAGATAAAGGTCCTTCATGTCTGTTAAAGCCATGAAACTCTCTCAGACCACTCCAGTTTTTCTCCTATACACCCACCGCATGTAAGTGAGGGCCATTGCGTCCTATGAAGGATCCTGACTTCCCACTGACAAGATCTGGGCTGCTGTTTTCTCGGTGGATGCAACCCCTGCCAGCGTGAATAGGGGATAGAGAGACTGGGCATTTTACTTGATTCTCCCACCTGGCACCAGATTTTCCAGCCTCTATTTTACAAGATTATAACTTGCCATAACCTGTGCCCACCAGACACAAAGCATGTCGGATCCCAACTCAAGTGCACTCTCACTTTCAAATACTAAAGAATATAAACAGTCCAAAATGGTGCAGACCATGTATCACTAAAATGCCATTGGACAGTGACCGGCCAGCCATTGGATGACCTGGACTGCTGTCCAAGGAAGCTGTCCTTCCCCACATACCTCCAGGTTCTCCCTTCTCCTCCTATCCTCCCTTGGGTGGAATACGAACAGTCAAGTTTGTTTTGCCCACGGCAGCAAAACGGGTAGGGCCAGCCTTGTCACTGGGCAGTTGAGAAGGAGGGTATAAAATAGAAGCTTGACTTGTTTGGAGGCAGGTCATTTGCTGGTTTAAAATACTTTCAGTCCATTGTGGGATGTCCCTGGCATTCCAGTCCCAGTAGTTTGTTTGCCTCTCTGTCACCAAGAAATTATATATGCAGCATAGTCCCATTCCTCCAGCACAGCTACTGGTCAGAACTGGGTGACAACACTACTTAGTGCTGTGTTGCCACCCAGGCAGCAGAGAGGAAGCTCAGAATAACAAATAGACTATACTCTCATACATGTCTCGAACTGTGGTACAGGTGACTTCCTGCACTCCCAGAGCCCTGCGTACTGGGCTGGGACTGACAGGACCTGAGAGTTCCTATCTGGCTTGATTCAGGAGCCTTCTTAGGCCAAGCCCCTCTGGCTCAGACTGGGTCTTCTCCTGTGGCGTGTCATAATGTCACGAAGTTCTGTAAAGGTGGTTCCACCCCATTACAATTGGTCCTGATGCAGATGGACTCAGTAACCCATGCAGGGCTCTGATCTAATGCCTTCCAGCTGAAGGGACTCTTGTCACAACCTGCCCTCAGTGGGAGACCTGTTCTCTCCAAAGATGTTTTTTTCTAAAAAGCAATGATCAAATAAAGTAGAATTGCATTTAAAACCCAAGCTCTTTGCTTTCACAAAGAAATAAATGTAAAATAACTATTGAGTGCAGTGACTGATCTGCTGTGGAGTCTGAGGTAGGTGTACCTGTGCCAGGGACAGCAAGGTGCGGGGAGGGGACCAGCAGCTGCTCAGATGCAGGGCTTTTCCCCTAAAGAGGAGTATACACCTAGGGCAGATATTATGTCTGCAAACATAGTAAAGTCATCCTTCCAGAAGCAAATGCATCTCCTCTTCAAAGTGTTTGATGCTGTTTTTATTCTGTGGTCAACGTCATGGCCATTGTCAAGTTTGGCTGCATGCCTGCAATCACTGTTCCCTGCCCCAGTCCTTAAGCAGAGTGGAATCCTTTTAGGAAGATAGCTCTGATTGCAGTTGCAAAGAAGCGACATCTCTAGCTCATCAGAGTGAAGCTTTGCTTGGTGTGCTGCCTTACAACAGCTGGGTGGAATCACTAGGGATAATGCACCATGCAAACAGGGTTGGGATAGGCAGCAATCTGGAGCCAGGACAGGCTTGACATCTCTCCCAGAAGGAGACTGGACAGTGGCAGATTCATGGTTGCCTTTGCTCTCAATTTCTCTCCAGTAAGTAGCTTTGTGTACACACAGCCAGTCTCTTCTGACACATGCTCACCCTCTCTCTCCTCTAGGTTCAGTCCCCTGTGGACTCGGCCACAATGTCACCTGTTGAAAGGACAGCTGCCTGGGTTCTGAACAATGGACAGTACGAAGAGGATGAGGAGGATGTGGAGCAAAACCAAGATGAAGCCAAGCATGCGGAGAAGGTAGAATCCATGAGCATGGACCATCCTTATCTCCTCAGGCCTGAGGGGTTTGCACTGAGGGTCCTGCCCTCACTGCCTTTCAAACTGGGCTGGTGGCAGCATGTTCTAAAATGAATGCTCTGTCAAAAACCCTTTTTCAAATGCAGGTTTTACTTATATATTTTCCTTCTCTGGCATGGTTCCTTTCCACTGTGCTCTGGATACATCCCATAGCAGAGCCCACATGGACTGCTATCCACAAACCACTTGCTCTGGAGTAGCCCTATTGAAGCCCACAGGGTTCATTGGAGCTGCTCCAGAGTAAGTGGTTTGTGGATGATAGCCATGG
Organism: Sphenodon punctatus; assembly: GCA_003113815.1. Classification (NCBI taxonomy): domain Eukaryota; kingdom Metazoa; phylum Chordata; class Lepidosauria; order Sphenodontia; family Sphenodontidae; genus Sphenodon; species Sphenodon punctatus. Next base: position 3,567,863 of record QEPC01010142.1, read on the forward strand.
TCTGTAAGCATGATGCTTATAGACCCTGTCAGAGCTAGCTGCAAGCTAGCACAACACAGGGGGGTCTAGACTAGGTACTTGCATCTCGAGTTGTATTATTATTATTATTATTATTATTATTATTTTATTAGCATTTGTATAGCGCTAGCTATGTACCTGGCGCTTTGCAGAACAATAAGATAGACATGGTCCCTGCCTACGGCTTACAATCTAATAGACAAGGAGAGGGGACATAGGGAGAGACACGGGATAAATAACATTCAGCGGATGCGAAGTCTCAGGTGCATGTGCTTGGCTTGGTTGCAGTTAGGCAGGAGTCTGTGGGGAGGGCAGACAGTAAATATTGAAGGAAAGTTCTAGCAGGCGTCAGGAAAGGCGGCAAGAAAGAGGTGGGTTTTGAGGAGGGATTTGAAGGTACAGAGGGAGGAGCCAAGGCAGAGGTGGGGAGGGAGGGAGTTCCAGGCATGGGGGGCAGCAAGGGAGAAGGGACGAAGGTGGTTAGGGGAACAGGGAGGCGAGGGAGGGGGCAGAGGAGGAGCGAAGAGTGCATGCAGGTGTGTGTAAGGGGACAAGGGCTGAGAGGTAAGAGGGAGCCAGGTTGTGAAGGGATTTGTATGTGAACACCAGGAGTTTGTGAAGGATGCATTGTGGAAGGGGGAGCCAGTGAAGCAAGGAGAGGAGAGGCTGCACGTGGTCAAAGTGACAGGCTGAGTGGATGACCCTAGCAGCAGAGTTTTGCATGGAGATAAGGGGGGACAGGTAAGAGCAGGGGAGACCAGTAAAGAGGAGGTTACAGTAGTCAAGGCGAGAGATGACCATGGCGTGAACAAGGGTTTTGGCAGAGGAGATGGAGAAAAGGGGGCGAATCCGAGCAATGTTGTGGTGGGTGAAGCGACAGGACTTGGTAACAGAATTGATGTAAGGTTTAAAGGAAAGGTGAGTATCAAAGACGAAGCCCAAGCTACAGGCTTGGGGAACGGGGCGGATGGTGACTCCATCAATAAGGATGGACAGGGAAGAGGGAGAGGAAGGATAGGGAGGAAAGATAAGGAGTTCAGTCTTAGCCATGTTGAGCTTGAGCTGACATTGGGACATCCAGGCGGAGATGTCAGAGAGACAGTTGATGAGGCGAGCTTGGACAGATGGGGGGAGAGAGGGGGTGGAGAGAGAGAGTTGACTCTCATCAGCATAAAGGTGGTATTGGAAGCCGTGGGAGGCAATGAGTTTGCCAAGGGACAGGGTGTAGATAGAGGAGTGGGCCCAGGACAGAGCCTTGGGGAACCCCAACCTAGAGGGGGAGGGAGGAAGATTTGGAATTCGGAAGAGACACATTAAAGGAGCGGTCAGAGAGGTAGGAGGAGAACCAGTCAAGGACAGAGCTGTAGAAGGCTAGGGAGCAGAGAGAGTCCAATAGGAGCGAGTGGTTGACAGTGTCAAAGGCAGCAGAGATGTCAAGGAGGACAAGAATGGAGTAAAGGCGCTTAGATTTAGCGACAAGTAGATCATTGGTGATCTTGACAAGGGCAGTTTCAGTGGAGTGAAGGGGGTGGAAGCTAGATTGGAGAGAGTCGGCAGAGAGGATGCTTCCAGTGTAAGCCACATCACTTAAATTATATGTAGTCAGCTTTGGTGTCTTCCATTCAAAGCCCTGCTACTAGGGCATTTTCCCCCACCCACCCCCCTTTTGTTTTTCAACATTTGTAGGAATTTATTGGTGATCCTAGATATGAGACTGTGATTATTCACCAGATGCAGGAGTAGTGCAGGCACTTGCTGTGTTTTCCCCACATATTGATCCAAAACATACCAGCCGTCCCTAAACTGCCTAACTGAGTCAGACCAATGGTCCATCTTAGCCCAGTATTGTCATAACCTGACACGGCAGCAGGGGTTTCAAATTCGGGTCCAAATCCAGCTCTTCCAGGGTCTCCAGCAGAGGTCATCCCAGTGTGCCACCTGAGACCCCTCCAAGCCCCCAGCAGAGGCCTCCCCCAGGCGTGCTACCAGGGATTCTGAAGTGATGATGCCAGGGATTGAACCTGGGACCTTATACATGCAAAGCACACACTCTTACCACTTGAGCTATGCCCCTCCCCTTCCTGCTCTTCCTCTCTTGGCCTGCACCTGGACAGACTGTAATTAAAAAACATTTGATACGGTGAGAGACGCTTGAGGAAATTAAAAAGTCATGGGATAGGAGACAGTGTCCTATTGTGGACTGGTTAAAGGATAGGAAACAAAGCTCTTCACTGATTCTTAAGTGAACCCCATAAGGTGCTCAGTCCTAATGGGAGGACCTATAAGAGGTGTGAGAAACACACAGCAGTCTGTTTTGCTCTTACAGGGAAATAAAGTCTTGAGTTGATATGTAAAAGAATGAAACTTCGACAAAGTGAACTCTGCAAGGGTTCTCTAGTGCAGTGGGTTAATACAGTGGGATTTTTCCCTGGAATAGCTTACTCTAAACTAGTGTTGGAGAAACCTTTCATTTCCATTGCCCACTCTGAAAAGTAGTGCAAGCTCTACAGGCCAGATAGGAGTTGGGGGAAGGGGTGTGCACAGTGTGGGGAATGGAACGAGGGGTCCACATCATGGGTCTGTGCCATGGATCAATTCCCTAGCCTCAAATGCATGTTCTCATCGCTACAACCTTCCCCTGGGGTCACTCTTTCAATGCTTGAGTGTAGGAAATGGATCCATAGGCCAGGAACTAGAAAAGGACCAATTAAAAAACAGCCGTGTGCTGGAGGTTTCCTTCTGGTTTAAACCTTAAAGGAGGTCATAAGCAAAAGGGAATTGTCCAGACTCCTGCTTCCTCTGTAGTGGATGTTAGTCCACATCAGAAAGCCACCCCATCACAGAGATGGGCACAGTGATGTGCTATCAGGACAGGCGAGCTGGGCATGTTCACCAGACAGACTGAGGTGCAGTGTCAGAGTCATGGGGCAAGAGCAGAGGTGATCTAAGCCAGGAGTCAAACATACCAGAACTTCCTGGGCAGTAGCTTGCACAGGGCGTGTCTGTAGTTGGTCACAGTGGTTGCTTTAACCCTTCCTATCAGTTCTTTGCTGTTTGTATTATCACAGAAGAGCAATGTGTGTGTGACTCTCACAGATACGTGACATTCTCCTTGCCACCCTTGATTCCTAATTCCCTTCCTTCCCCTCTCACCTGCAGTACGAGCAAGAAATAGCAAAGCTGAAGGAGCGTCTGAAAGTGTCAAGCCGCCGCTTGGAGGAGTATGAGCGGCGTCTCCTAGTACAGGAGCAGCAAATGCAGAAGTTGCTGATGGAATACAAGACAAGGCTAGAGGACAGTGAGGAGCGACTGCGGAGGCAGCAGGAGGAGAAGGATAGTCAGATGAAGAGCATCATCAGCAGGTGAAGGAAGGGCATTGTCACTGGGTGGGGAGTGAGGGAAGGCTGGTGAGGTTGAAATTATCTACTCGCTTTGCCTTCCATAACACAGAGAGCATAATATTGTTCATGTGACAGCAATTGTCCAAAATTACATGATGCCTTCCTGAAGGGGATTGTCCCTACTTTACAGCTGGGAAAACGGAGGCACACAAGGGCTAAGTCACTTGGGCCAAGATCACACACAGAGTTAGGAAAAGAAGCCAAGAGTCCTTGTTCTCCCACTCCCATGTCTACTCTGCGGATCAGCTAGACCCCACTAGGAGTTCATGGTATAGATCCTAGGCAGTGGAGTCAGTAAGACAGTTACTCTTCAGAGCTGTTGAATTTTGGCCTGCTTTCTGCTTAGAAAAGCTTCTTTATGGGGGTTTGGCTTCCCCATCCAAGGTTGACAGACGGGGAGTAGAATACCTTCAATGCTTCAGAATTTCCCTCTTATAAGCAGAGGAGCCATGATCTGTATTGGACTGCAGTTCTGTATTGACTGAAATGTGCTTGAATTGAACTTTTTTTTCCTGTCTATGTCCCAGGCTAATGGCAGTTGAAGAGGAGCTGAAGAAAGATCATGCTGAGATGCAAGCAGTCATTGATGCAAAGCAGAAAATCATTGATGCACAGGTAAGGAATTCTGCACATTGTGTTTAGAAGCCACTGCGTCCCATGCAGCTGCCATGCAAGAATGGTTAGAGAACGGGATAATGCTCCCATGCCAGCATCCACCCAGGGCAGTATGCACTACTTACCTCCTTCATAGAGATCTTTTCCTTTCAGCAAGCAGATTAAAGCATTTCAAGTCAGTGTTTGAACCTCCTGATGCAAAACACTATGTGGTTAAGCAAGTCCATTGTCACTGTGTAGTGTTGTCCAGTATCCTGCCAGCACTTGGCTTGTTACCTCAGCTGACCAGGTCTATAGTCCGTCTTAAAATAATTCTTCAGTATTTGCCATGGCTGACAGGTTAGCTGTGACTGGTGGGAAATCTCGGGAGATGCACACGGGTGCCAATAACACAGTTCTTTTTTCACCTTTGGAAATATTGCTTGGAATCAGTTTGGCTCTCCTTGTATTATCAATGCTCAATCAGGAGAAAAGAAGCTTAAGCAGCAAAATATATAATCAGTGAGATCTCTGCCTGCTCTGCTACACTATGCTTGGGAAACTGTTTTAGCCTAGTGTGCCCCTTTCTCTCAGAGCCTAGAATTATCTCCTACTTCCGTGCTTTAGCAGGCATTGTTTTGTCTGTAATCTCTTTAGCAATGTTCAAGGCAGTTTCAGATTCACCTCACTTCACCGAGACTAGGAGCTCCAAAGCTACCATGCTCCACTCTGGGGTACTTTTCCCTAGACACTCATGGAGTTACACACTCTAAATTGAGCCAGAAATACCTTTGTATCAATAAAATACAAGTGTTTGAGTAAACACAAAGGAGGACATGTCAGCCATTAATTCCTGTCGGAATATCCAGCAATAATGAGACATTTGGGCTGTGGGAGCTTTCTCTTTATCACTAGGGGTAATATGCAGTTGTGGGTGTGTGTGTGTGTGGTCTCTTGCATGTTCCCTTGGAATTCTGCAAAGCTGTAGTTTCTGAAAAGGAATGCTTTGGTGCCTCAGAGCATGTTCAGTCTGCTGCTCCTTCTGTGAAAGGACTCTTCAGAGTTTGAGGTTAGACCTGTGTCAACTGATTTGACAAGCCACTGGAATACAGCACCTTGGACCTAGCAGTATCTCCAGTTCATAGATATTTAGTTGTGCAGGATAAGACACAAAAACTGCCAGCGTTGTGCTGCATTCAGTGCCCCTTCGTCATGCAGAACGTTCTGAATGGAGATGTCACCATAGCTTAAGTCCCCCTCTTCTGCAGAAGCTCAAGTAAGCAGCAAAATGAAGCTCTGATACTTGGGAGTGAGGTGTGAGCTCACTGAGTGAAAGGGATTGCAGGGGAACTGGTATTTATTTGAGGGACAGTGTAGCCTACTGGATAAAGTGTTAGATTTGGACTTGGGAGCCCAGGGTTCAAATCCCCTCACTGGATGGCCTTGCGGAAGTCACTATCTCTCAGCCTCCATTTTTCATCTGTAACATTGGAATAATAACAACAGGGCTGTTGTGAGGGTGAGGCAGGTAAGGACTGAAAGTGCTATAGAACTGATAGATGACAGTATATTTGAAGATTAAAAATCCCCCAAACCTGCAAGCCCCATTCATTGCTCAACCAGATGAAATGAAGATGTCCTTCAGAACTTGGTGTGCCACAGTAGAACATCTTGCTCTCCCAACGTGGTGGAGGCCAGGCAGACCCAAAGAGCAATTCACAAGCCTATGGGTGGAATGCAATGGCTCTTGTCCAGCTGCTTCATGCCAGTGACCATACAAAGAGCAGCCTTCTTGTCATCCTGCCTGGTCTCCCCAGCCTGAAATGGCCTGCTGACATGTGACCACGGAGGGGATTTAGAAACTGTCCCTGGCCTGTGGACTTACTTTCAGGGTTTGTCCAGCTGACACGAGAGCATGTGCTGAGGCAGTGCTGAGAGGAGCACAGCCACTAATTTGGGGGGCGGGTTGGCAGAGAGGAAGGGCATGTGCCTCCTTTTGCCAGTCTACGCTAATAGCTTCTCATGCCTTGACATAGTGTGAAAAGGTTTTTTGCCTGATCTCCCCTGAAGGGATCAGCCACATACAGGAAAGACTGGCTCAGTTTCCTGCATATCCCATCCAGCTGCTCAGCCACTTCAGTGATCATGAGTCAGGATAAAGGGCGTGATAACCACCAGTGGTCAGCAGGGGGAGCTAAAGTCAAGACAGTAGGAAGTTTGTAACCCTAGGCAGAGCAGTGTCTCCTGGTAAAATTATCTCCTCAGAGTTGTTAATGGGTAAATAAACAGCCTCAGCTGAGGGGTACCAGCCCTTTTCATCACAGGAGATGCATTTTAACCTGGACTGCCTGAGGGGAGAACAGAAGGGGGAGCCAGTTAGGGGAAAGGGGGAGCCCTGATGTGGGGTCAACAGTGAGGAAATGGGGCGTGAGGGAAAGGAAACCCCAGAGCACCAGACCAGGAGTAGACACAGCAGAAGACACTCACAGGGAAGGAGAACTTGAGCAAGATGCAACGGAGCATGAGGGAGGGGGTGAGAACACACGAACCAGAAATACATAGAAGGACTAACAGGAGTGGAGACAATACTAGCCAACAGGGCAGGCAAAGATACACTCATGGACAAGGGGAACAGAGATGAAGTTAACCAGGCAGGCAGGCAGGAACTTGCTGGAAGCAAGCGACCGATTACAGCCTTCAGAGAGGCAGATAACCAGCACAGAAGGGCAGCGTCTGAGCTCCTATGTAGGCTGGGGGAGAGGGCGTGGCCACAACCCAGATGTTCTGCATCCCACTGACTAGAGGTTAACTCTTCCCATGCCCCTGTGGAGAGGAGCCTGCCTGTCATGAGCAGGGGAAGCAGTGTAGACGTGTCAGGCACCCCAATGGGGAGGGCCGGGGAGCATGCTGGGCTGCAGGAAGGGCTCTGGGAGTGACAGTCCTAACAGCCAGCAGCACCACTCTCTTGAGGAGCAACTTTCTTTTACACGGGAGGTGCCATCAAGGTGATTGATGCATCAGATCCCCCTTAGCAGCGAGATCATTCTTGGCCTGGGATTTGTTGGACAGCAATCTTAGGACATTGAGGTGAGGAGGACCTGCTGTAATGGAATCCACAGAGCAGACCTGGGGCTTGGTTTCTCATGCTGAAGCAAGACGCTGTTGTCTAGGTAGTTACTAGAGGGCGGTGGAGACTGTGTATTCCCCTTTGTTCACAGTGTGGCATGTGCTGTTAAGCTACGCCAGGGTAGCCCCATTCTCCCAACTCCCTACAAGATGCCAGTGTGTGTCGTTAATCCAAGGGCCCTCCCTGTGATTCTCAAATTTGAGAGCAGAGGGCTCTTGCTGTCAGTAACGAGAGCTACAGAGTGTGCAAGCCCAATTGTGATTGCAAGTGACATCTCCACTGTGTTAAATTACAGGTCATAAATGGGGATGAGCTAATGCAACCAGGCAAGTAAAACCCAATTAGTTTTCTAGCTGAGCAGTACCCAGCCCTGGCCCAGTGCACTGACCTCCTACACATTCCAGCTCCTACCACTCCCTAAACCCAATTCCTAGGCATTGAAAAGTGTTTGTGCAGACCTCATCTCTCTTTGTGTGGGGAGGTGTCGTCAGGGACAGCTCCTCTTTCTCACCAAGCTGGGGTGCTGAAGAGTCATACTTGGGCTGGAGCCCTTCAATTCTTCTGGGTTTGAATTTGCAATTACACTTACCAACTTCCATACTGCCAGAAACAATATGCCCATCCTCCCACAACCACCACCTCTCATTTTTAACCCTTTATTTCAGAGCAGTTTGGGGGGACAGGGACTCTCTTGAAAATTGACACAGGGGAACTAGCCAGAAAGGAGCTTTGCCTCCCCAAGGACAGGGATCTCTGCTACAGCAGGATTCTCCTCTTTGCTGTGGGAAGGAAGGCAGAAGCTTGTCTCCTTTTGTCCCTTTCTGGACCTGGTGCACTGAAACAACAGAAAAATCCAGGTGACAGTGGCCCAGCTTGTCTGGTGATCTTACCTCCATCAGCAACACTGGCTGCAGAACTCAGTCTGTGCAGGACATTTATGCAAGCAGCGCTAAACTCTGTGCAGATCTGCAGGGCCCATTTGTAATTAATTGTTTTTGGGGAAGAGCAGAAATTATCCCTGGACACACACACATGTGGCCCCAGCTCCTGGGCTGCTGTAGTATGCGTCTTTTGAGCAAATTGTCTGACTCATCCCTTAATGTCTGTGCCTCCTGTGTCCCATGTTCCCTTCCCCTAGTTTTGGGCTGGGCTACACAGGTTCACTGCATGCAGCTATTAAGTGAGAATATAAGTAAAAGTTTATTTACGTAGGCACAGACTTTCACCAACGCAATGAGAATATGAAACACGGGTGGATTGCCTTTGTTGGTAAAGCCAACCTGCTGGTAGCATCAAGCATGGTTACCCACTGCATTCGCCACCACTGCTTTGTGTGGCTGTATTTCTTCATGTAAAAGCAACACTAAAGCAAGTTCCCCAGCCTCCTGGTTTGACCCCCTTCCCACTGTGTCAGTACTGGAGCAGGGGTTAGTTTTTTTAGTGTATTGAAGTGTCCTTTGTTTCCAAATTCCCCATTACCAAGCATGGTGGCTCGAGCTCCCTGAATCCAAACCAGAACAAGTGCACCTTTTGATTTTGCAGAGTCCTGGAGGGATTCTGAGCTGGAATGGGTCTAGGAGCAGTGTGTTCTGTTGTTTTTTGTGTCTTGTCAATGGCATCTCCCCCCTCTTACCACCTCACTCCCAAATAACCCTTTAGTTTTAGCTTCTGGCTGCTTCTCTCCTGTGTTGCTGTTTGCATCCTCACCCTGCTGGTGACTGCAGGCTGCCCTCATTTGCAAGCAGAATTGCCAATGTATGGTGGGTTAATTCTAAGCACTCTCCACACAGTCTGTACCAATGACACCTCTGACACGCTGGCTGCTCTTCTCTGCGCGGTAGGAAGCCGCCACCACTCCTGCCTCTGCTGCCTGTTTCTGTTTTCCTAACCTGCCAAAGCAAATCGCTAAATCCCTGGAAAACACTCCCCCATCTTCCGTTGTGCTGCCTTCCCCTCTGGACAGCAGAGCCCCCTTGTCCTGAATCAGCTTAAGGGTGGCTTATTGGTGGCTCCACCCAGCCAAGAACCAGGCTGGGGGCAAGCAGAAGGAACACTGTTGCCACCAGAAACCAGAAAGAGGCAGAGAGATTGCATTGTACCTGGGAGCCTTGGTCAGGTGACTCTGCCCAGAGCCCCTCTGAAGGGCTGATCAGTGATCACCACCTCCGAGAGCGTGAGATCCCGGCAACAAAGCAGTTAAGGAGATTTCTTTGTGGTGGGAGTAGCTCTGATCTGCTGCCTGTGTGTGTGCTTGTTGCAGGAGAAGAGGATCGTATCTCTGGACTAAGCCAACACACGGCTGATGAGTGCCCTGACCCAGGTGAAGGAGCGCTACAGCATGCAAGTCCGCAATGGCATCTCCCCCACCAACCCCACCAAGCTTTCCATTACGGAGAATGGTGAATTCAAAAACAGCAGCTGCTAACTCTGCAGGTGGGCAGCCGCCGCTGCCATCTCCCCAGGGTCGGGGAAGCAGACTCCAAACAGACCCCTTCAGGTTTCCTGAATGCTGCTAAAAGAGAAACTGCCCCCCTTTCTGAGCAGGAGGGCGAGGCACCTGCAGGCAAGGCCTCCCCACCCGCCCCGCCCCACTCTTGCTGTGTATATACCTAGGGAGCCTGCCTGCCTGGGGCCCTGTACAGAATGCGCCACTGTAATATACTAAAAGGAAGTGAATAATTTAGATTTTTTAATTATTGCTATTTTATTATTATTATTATTAATTATTATTTTCTTGTTGAAAGCACTGCGATCCTTTGAAGAGGAGGAGAGGAGTGTATATGTGTGTGGTGGATGAGAGATAAATCCTTGGTTCTTTAGCTGGGAGCTGTACATATCTGGCTGCCTGATACAAGCACATGGAGTGAAGCGAGGTAGTCTCTAAAAGAATTAGACAAGAGACTTGTCTGCTGGTTTTAACCCTCTCTTCCCCAGTCCTCATTCAAGTGAATACATACTCCTCAGCAAACCTCCCTGCAGGAAGATTGGATCCTCTTGGCATCTGTGTCCACTGTTGCCTGAGCACAGGGAGGCGTGTCCAGTCTTTCTGGATGTTCTGGGTGGGAAGGCTTTTGGGGGCAGGTGGCCCCTTTCCTTGCATCTGCTCCAGGGTGCTTCCCACCCAACAGACAAAGGGAATTTGCAGTTTGAAAGGTGAAATTTATTTTATTTTTTACCCGTTGTTATAAAGTTCTGAGTTTTTCTTTTGTTTTTTAGCGTTTACAGAACTGTAAATACTTGTGTTTTTGAACTTCTCTCCCTTTTCCCAATGTACCCCGGCCTGTTGTCTCAGTTCATTAAGATCCCACTTTATTATTCATGCGCCCTCAGGAATGACCAGGTTAGTGCTCCAGGTAAAGGGCTGACCACAGGGCACCCAGGCCTTGTGCAATAGATCTCCAGACATAAAATAAAAGTTTTCTAGTTTGTGTTTCTTTGTCTCATTGAGTTTTGCTGTTTCACTAGCTCCAGCCACAGCCAGACTATGCCCACTGCCCCAAACCAGTCTGCCTTTCTATGAACTCCCTTGAAAGCTCTATTTGCCACTTGTTCCATTTCCTGAGGTGTCCGTGAAACAGTCCCTCATTTCCCCCCATGATTCCATCCCATTTACCTAACTACCCATGTGAGCAGAATTTGCCAGATGCGCACACGCTGGCATCTTTGAACTACCAGGAACCTCCTTGTGAGGAGGAAGATTGAAGTGGGACCCTAATTCAAGTTCTCTAGTCCAGCTTGGTTTTCTGCTGGGAGAGGAATTGACTCAACTTTTTAAGCCAGTTCAGCTTATTTTAAAACTGACAGTTGTGAGTTACGTTGCTTGCGTTAATGCCCAAGCACCTAACTGCATGGAGAGCGAGAAATACCACAGCTCCTACACAGTTGCTACCCAAGTGTTTGAGTGTCCCTCAACGAGACCTTGGAGGTCACTCCTCTTGAGGGGTCAAAACTAGGCAAGGAGCAAGTAGAGAAATGTTAATGTTCTTCTCAAATATGTTTGGTGCAGAGGAGCAAGGGGCCTTTCTAGGGCCCTGGGAACAGCACAACCATGTGGGAAAGGCATTTGTTCACATGGGTCTGTGTTCTGGATCTGCCCAGCACTCGCCAAATGGGAGCCATTGGCCCTGATCCCATAGCTTACGGATCTCCATGTGCAAGCCGCGTTCATTCACATGTGCACGGTTTGTGCACAGCACAGTGTGCCGGTAATGTACATGCACATGGATTCTGAGCAGCTGCGCATGCGCACGGCTCCGCAGGCTATAGGATTGGGACCATTATACACACCACTGTTTACTCCCTTTGCAATTGTCTGTGCTTTTCACCATCTCCTTCCCCTTAGCCACAGCACCAGTTCAGTTTGTTTAGTCAATCATAAATGAGAAGCCCTATCCACTAAAACTCCTTTTAGCTCCACCCTTCTGCATGTCTACCAGTGGCTTTACATCCTGCTCCACAAAAGCTCATTGGAATTACCTGAGCACACTTGCCCAGGTGTGCTGGGCAAAACTCCCATTCAAAAAGCAGTAATGTGGAAGGGGAGTGCCCTACTGTTAGCATCCGTTATGTAAGGAATGTTGTTACTCAGAGGCTTGAGATTAAGAAGCCGCTGAGGACTTTGACTGTGGATTAATTTCTGCAGACTAGAAGGTTTATGGAAACAGAGACTCAAATCAAACTGTTTTCCGGTGGTTTAAGGCAATGGATCTGCTCTCGGTTTGTGGTAATCCACGTGAGGTCAGTGTTTGACTGAGCTGGGTGATTAGATGATGAAGGCTCTGGGGAATCTAGTATACGCTTGTTCTTGTGTTGGGTTCAGCATGGTAGCTGCAGGGAGATGGAGGGACAGTATTTTTCAGCGCACACAGCATACTGTGTGTGTCGAAATCCAGCAGCTCCTGAGTCATGATGGGGCAAACTCCTAGGCACTGAAGGGCTTTGTTTCAGAGGAACCCATTAGAGTACAGATATCTAGAAAGCACGGGTCCATTCTCCAGGGCATTGTTCTAGCTGACAGACTGGGAAAGGCCACTGCTCTGGGGTCAAGTCCAAATACATGCTTGGGCTGCTGGTTCTGTGCTCCAAGATGTAAAATGCACTAGTCTGTCCCCTCCACTGAGAGAGAGCACCTGGGTGTTGTGGGTGCAGGACCAGGGTGTGTGCTAGTCTCAACATTGCTGGCTTAGAGCAGAATAAACCTATAGTGACATATTACCCACAAGTGCAGCCCCCCCGTCTGTCAACCTCGGCAGAGAGCTGTTGTGTCTGCTAGAATTCTAGCAGCACTAAAGTTCACAGTAGCAGGCCTTGCAGCCTATACTGATGTTAACAATTAATCATTATTATTATTTTACACTTATACCCTGCTCTATCCCAAAAATGGCTCAGGGTGGCTTTACAACAGTTACAAAATACAATCACAAATCCCATCCCACCCACACACCCTCATTTGCCTCTCACCCAGAGCCCCCACCTCACCGAGAGGCCATGGCCAACTCATAGGACTTCCCACCTTTCCCCCACCCACTCCTCCATCTCTCACCTGGGGAAGAGAGCTTAGACCTCCCATCCAGACCTCAGCCTCCCTTCAAACCCACACAGACTTAAAAGAGCTATCCCCCCCACTCCTTCCTCCCACAGGAAAAGCGGCAATCCCACCCCATACCCTTCTTACAAACATTACAAATAGGTTTTAATACAAATAAATAAGCTAAACCAACTTCCTACCCCAAATGGATACTGTCACAGGCAGCCACCTGCAAGGGGCAATGGCTCGATGTAGAAGCCAGAGGGTAGGTGGAGGCAGCCTCAGATGTTTCCAGTCAGCCCCCACAGCAGCTCCAGCAACCCTTTGGGAGCACAGGCAGCATTTATGGGCTGAGAGTCTCTGCAGGAATGAGAAGCAGCACAAATAGAGCAGCAATCTGGTGGCTGACTTGATATTGGTGACTTGATTAGGCTTCTGGTTGTCACACGGTGGTTGCATGTACACACTGGCTGAAAGGGGTGTCTTCCTTCTCTTCAGGTGCATTTCTAATACCCATATTTGTACACTCTCAGCCAGTGTTGGGGAAACATTGGGACAGGCCTTCTAATGGACCAGACAAGTTGGATTGCTTGTTCTGGGCTCCCTTATCCAGCTCAGCTGCCCTCAGTTTTGCTCTTTTTGACTAAACATTACTTTGACCTGAGGAACTCTTTCTGGCCTTAATGCTAAACAGCAGCTCTGGCATATCTGACTTGTCACCGTAATATGTCTTTACCCTTCCTCTGAGCTGTAACCAGCAGGCCAAGGAGCATTTTGTATACGCTTACTGCATGCCTGGCTCCCACACCCCTACACAAGCCCAGAGCAAGTGCATACACCCTTGGGCCTAGCAGGTAAGACTGGCTGGGATGGCATTTCCACCCCCCCAGATGTGTGCATCACTGTGGGGGCCAGTCTTGGAGGATTCAGACTTGTAGCTCACCCCCAAAGATTGTTGTTTTATGACCTTCCTTTAAAAAAAATAATTTTTATAGGAGCAGGCTGGATTTTGATGGGACAGCTGTTGCAGTAGCATGCCCTTGTGCTCGGATACTTTGCCAGAGCTTACCTGCTGAATGCTCATCTCATCTCACAGGAGAGGAGTAATTATGGGTGAGCAAATGAATGGGGCCCATGTATGCGTCCCTTCTCTGCAGTGCAGGGAATCCAGGTCCTCGTAGAGGAGAAAGAGCGGAGCCTATTTCCTGACCAGTCGATGTAGCCGACAGTCAATGGGGAGACGGACCGCGCAGAACAAGGCCGGCCTTACCGTAAGCAGGGACCAGGGCGGGGAAGAAATGCAGGACCCTATACTCGGCTCATGTGGCGCTCCCCGGCCCGGGGGCAGTACACTGCCTGGGCCTGGACTCGGGGATGAGTGGAGGGGCACTTCCCTCCGCCCATCCCCAAGCCTGAGCGGCCATACGGATTCCAACTGGATCACGTACCTGATCCGGTGCCACCGCCATCGCTGCCACCTCTGGCCTGGGCCCCGCGCCGGGCTCGCCCCCCCCCTCCCCTCCGCTGCCTGGCACAGTCTCTCAGCCAGGGGGAATGAGAGAGAGAGAGGCAGAGACCCTGCCTCTCGCTCATTTCCCCTGACCGAAACAGCCAGGCAGGCAGTGGAGGGGGTCAGCAACGTGAGGGAGAGGCGGAGCCTCTGCCTTCTCCCTCACTTCCAGCGGAAGTGAGGGAAGAAGCAGAGGTCCTGCCTCTCCCTCACTCGGGTGCCTCCCCCTTCAGTGCCTGTCAGTCTCTCGGCCAGGGGAAATGAGGGAGAGGCAGGGCCTCTGCTTCTCTCTCCCTCATTTCCCCTGGCTGAGGCTGTGCCAGGCAGCAGGGGGGGGGAACGGAGTGTGGGAGAGGCGGGGCCTCTGCCTCTCACTCCTGCTGCCCCCCCTGCCCGACCCAACCCAATTTAAAAAAAAAAAAAAGATTAAAAAAACAAAACACAACCAAACACATGGGGGCCCCCACAAGCATGGGGCCCTGGGTGGCCACCCTTAACCGCCCCGCGGCCTGGTGCAAAAGCAGTTTTCGCTGTACACTTTGGGGAATGTTAGGGCATGTTTTCCATGCTTTGGCCATGACCCACAAACCATTCTCTCCAGAGTAATCCCATTTGAAGTCTGCAGGACTTCAATGGCATTACTCTAGAGTAAATGGATTGTTGGGTGTGATCTTTGTGTTAATAACCCATTGTAATGCATGGATCTTCAATTGGAGGCCATGCTTTAACAGTGGCGTAGGAAGTGGTGAGCAGCTAGCATCACCATTGGCATCGTGTGAGCTTTTTGTGCACTCTACAATTGTCTGCATGAGTCCTGGGGAACAATTCACCAGTGCTCAGGTTATTACATGTTTATTTCTGTTGAATTAAATTTTTAATCTCAAGCTCTGTAACCGGAGGCCAATCCGGCAAAGGATCTGGATTAGACCAAAGACTACCTTGGCTCCCTAGCAAAGTAGAAAGAAAGTGCATTGCCTGTTCGAGTGCCAGCTTTCAGGTGGGAGTGCGGACAATTTTAAAGGGTTAAATTTAGGCTAACACTTTTAATTTCCTTCTCTACATTAAAGTAATTCCCATGAGAGGGGGAGCGAGTGCGCGCACGCACATCATTATGAACCACTTCTGAGGGGAATCCTACCTGTAAAAAATAGGTTTTCTGACTTCAGGGCCCTGATAAGTAGAGGTGTGCACCAGGGGCCCATGTCATTTTCATTTTTTCATTTTCATTATTTAAATATGACATTTTCGTTTTCATAAATATCAAGTTTTCGTTTTTGCTTTTGTTTTCGTTTTCCATTGGTTTAAATGGAAAACACATTTATGACTGTAACATTTCTGTTTTTCATTATATTTGGCTGACACTTGGACGGATTGTACCTCCAATGGAAGGCATTAAATGTACCAAATTCCAAGAAGATTGGATAAAGGAATCCAATTTTATAAGCAGTTTAATTATACTATTTTGCACAAATCTTCATATACATTCTTAGCTATCATTTTTTTGCCTCACATTTAATATAGATGAAACTTGGCACATTTACACCCCTTCCCATAGTTACTATCCCTGCCAACTTTCAGAAGGATTGGATAAAGGGTCCTGGTGGTATAAGCAATTAACTTATAAATGTAAGTCAAATTCAAATTGTTTATTAGACGTGGCCATTGGTCATTGTCAAGTTGCACAGACAACACAAACATACGAAAACGCACAACACAAGCAACAGATCTTTAGAACAAACCACAGCATACAAAGTATAATATCACTCTAAGCATTTAAAATATAAACTAAAACCCAAACCAAAAACAGCATTTTCAAGACAACATTGAGCACAAAGCGACTAATCAGAGTTTGTCAGAGGCCTAAACAGAAGAAACTTTTTCCTCATCTCCATGGCCGCAACTAAAAACTTCATAGTATCAGATGTAACCTCTGAATGAGCATCACAAAGGGCCATGTGAGTAAAAAACTGATGCGACCCTCCCAGAAATTTATCTATAAGAGACTGCAAAAATCTTAGACGCAGAGAGTCATACAGCCTACACTCAGAGTATGTGATGAGTAGACTCTGCAGAGAGAGAGTGTGTCATAGGGACACAGGTGATCCCCAAATGGAATCCCTAGAAAACGCCCTTCAAGGACGTTTGTGGGTAACACATTAACCCTTGCACAGAAAAATAAATGCTTCTCTCTAAAGGTGGCAATAGAAGAGAGATAATGAGCCATAAAGCTCCGCTGCGGGGCTAGTGAACGATACCCAGCCATATGTTGAGATCCCTCAATTTTAGCAAGTTCCTCTTGATAACTAATGTCTCTAGATCTCTGGATGACCTCTTGCCTTGCAGCAAGAAGGTCCTTGTTTTCCAGATAGGCCTGGGAGAAACCTAGGTAAGCCAGGTGCTCCTTAACCATCTTATGCCACAGACTAGAAAAGGTATCCTGAAAAACGTACCACATATGGGAATCCTGCACGGCCCTGCTTCTCTTTAACCAATACAAAGAGGCTTGCTCCCAGGATACAGCTGACCAGGCTCTCATTCCCACCTCAAGCCTTACAGCAGCAGCTGGGGTGCCATTAGGCATTTTGGTTAGTATACTTAGAAATTGATTTTGAATTACATTAAGATTTCTGTCTGACAGAGGAGCCCATAATTTTGCACTGTACAGGAGGGACGCTCTAACTTTTGACTCGCAGACCTTAACTGCAGCCTCTAATTTCTTTCTTCCCATCCCTGAAAAGAAATGAAGGATGGCTAACATTTGGCTTCTAGCCACCACCTCCGCTTTCCCTATATGATCTCCCCACAGCCCATTGGCATCAAAATGAAGCCCCAAGTATTTGTATGATTTCTGCTGTTGAAGCTGTCTATCACCTATAGGCCACCTATATATCTGTCTGCCCCTAGAGAACAGCAGGACATTGAATTTTGAGTGGTTAATAGTAAGACAGAGGAATAGTAATCCTTAAAGGTCTCCAATTGTCTGCGAAGTCCCACCCTAGTCTGAGACAGGAGGACCAAATCGTCGGCATATAATAATGCACCGACTGGTTTAGAGGCCAATTTAGGTGGAAAGTGTCTCTCCTGTCTCATTTCTGGTATGACATCATTGATAAATAGGTTGAACAGGGTTGGGGCAAGAACACACCCCTGATGGACCCCCTGTTCAACTGCAATGTCCGGGGTCAGCTGCCATACCCGGTTTAACCTCACAGCTACTGTGGTTTCCTTTAGGGCCTGAATAAAAAAAAGCAGCCTATTAGCGAGCTTAAGAAGAATCAGTTTCCTCCACAAAAGTAGTCTGTTTATCAAATCAAATGCTGCCCTCAGGTCCAGGAAGGCGCCATACAGCCTGCCATTGACTAGCCTATACTTCTCCACTAAATGATGGAGGACCACACAGTGATCCAGCGTGCATCTGTCTTTTTGAAACCCAATTTGCTCTGGGTATAAGATCTTAGTCTGAACTATCCACTTTGTCAGCCTCACCAGAAGGTACTTCGCATATATCTTGCTTACCCCACTGATGAGGCTGATGTGCCTGTAATTAGCCGGGTCCATTCTTGGCCCACTTTTATAGATAGGCGCGACAATAGCTCGGCTCCATCCTCTAGGCATACTTCCTGAGTGATTAATCTCTGTAAAAAGCCTGGCTAACGCGCCACCAGCCGGCTCTCTTTTCAATGGCTTCAACCTGAATCAGATCTGGTCCCGGAGCTTTGCCATTCAAAAAGATCTCAATTATATTTTTAAACTCAAGCTCTGTAACCGGAGGCCAATCCGGCAAAGTATCTGGATTAGACCAAAGACTACCTTGGCTCCCTAGCTGATCAAAACGCAGGCCTATCTGAGAGGCCTCAATGAAATCTACCCAGGCTGATGGGGGAATCGCGGACTGACTCCCAGGGCGCGGACTAACCACCCCATATACAATACGCCAGAAAGATCTAGAGTCACCAGAGCTACTGACCTGCAATAGTTCTTGCCATTGATTTTGAAAATACAGGTTGTTCTTCTGGTGAACTAAGAGCTTATACATCCTTTTTTGTCAAAAATAGTGATCAGGGAGGTGAGAAAACGTCCCAAGCGATATTTCCTATAGATGGCATGGACCTCCCTCCTAGCCTGGTGGCACTCTTTATCAAACCACCTCTGTGAAACAAACCGAGTGGGCCTTTGTTTGTCTATTCTGGGCCGCCACAGACAAATGCTGCCCGCAAAGAGAACTGAGGCAGTTATAAGCCTCAATTACCACCTCCCCAGATCCACCCTCTAATATCTGTTCCCTGGCTTTCATTATAGGGCCTATAAGATGTGATGATAAGATGTGATAAAAGCTCCCAATTTTATATGCCTGCACAGCATATGCAGAGAAGGAGCCTATACCAGGGATTCTCTTATGTGTCACTGTGGTATAAAATAGGTTTGTGATGCCAGTTGACCAGCAGAAATGTCAACCAAATATCCTCATTCTGTGCTGTGACCATCCCAACATCTCTCCNTGCTTATAAAATTAGGTCCCTTTATCAAATTGTCCTGTACTTTGGCAGAGATGACAGGGAAGGTAAGTGATACATTCCTGCCCAATGTCTTGTAAACAAGACGGACTATAAAAATGTTACAGCTGGAAATGTATTTTCAAGTTAATGTCTTATACTATCAGAACCCTTTATCCAATCTTTCTGAAAATTGGCAGGAGTGTTAAGCTTGTGGAGGGACATAGTATTCACAGGTTTCATGTAAATTGGATGCAATATAAAGACGTTTTAGCCATTAATGTATACGGAGCTTTTCTTAAAATCACAACATTCAATTGCTTATCAGTTCCCTTTATGTAATCATTTCCAAAATTGGTACACACAATGCCATCCATTCAAGGTACAATCTCCCCAATTTTCATCAGAATTGAATAAGAAACAAAAAAGTTATAGCCAGAAATACATTTTTCAGGGTTTTTTCACTTTATTTCAAAAACAAAATGTTTTCATTTCTTTTTTCATTATTATGTCATTTTTGTTATTGCACTAACGATAACAAAAATGACAATTTTCATTATTATTCTAATAATGAAAACTACAGGCACGCCTGTACTAATAAGTGTGTTGCTACATTGGACTGTTTTACAGTGATTGCTCCAAATCATTTATAAAAAAAAACAAAAAAAAACTTTCAACCAAGTACTCCTAAATAAAACCCTCTGTTTCTCCTGCCTCTTCTTATGCCAGTAACACTGAATTGTTCCATCTCTGAGATCCATCTCTGCATTTTATTGCCTGGGTTTGTTCTAAAGAAGATTTATTTTTGTTCTGTGAATAGTTTTTTGAAGCCTCTTGTATATGTACAGATATAGATACATTTGAAGTCTTTTATTGATATTCCTACAAAGAATACAAATAAACTTTAACTTTAAACAGTTTGGACTCAGGGTGCATGTACTAAATGTCACTACCGCATGCAGGGGGAGAGCTGCTCTTTGAGAGGTATTCAACAAGGAGCAGACAACATTTTGCACAGGGCTGGTCAGGTGAACAGCTCCTCCTGGGAGCAGCAGTTGGAAATTCAAATAAGGGTGAAAACAGACATGACGCTAGCCACCCTTTAACCACCCTTGGTGGTTATTTATGCATGTTGCAGGGCTGTATTGGTGCCCTCTGCAGCCCTGAAACATGCATAAATGACCACCAAGGGTGGTTAGCATTATGTCTCTTTTCACCCTAAGAGAGCATCACACCAGAGATTGAGCTTTGAAACAGCAGCTCCCTCTGTAACCACATGGCCTGTGCTAAAGATTTTTGGCCCTAGGATTGAGGTTGCTCTTGGTCCTGGTTTGGAACTCTGATGATCTCTGCTCACTCACCTTGCAAGCAGAAAGTACCTTCCACGTGGTAACTGTTGCCTGCCACTAACCCCTCTTAGGCTAGCTAAGCAATGTGGAGAGAAAGAGTGACACCTTCTGGCAGTACAAGAGAAGTGCATCTCCTATGATCTTCCTTTTCTCAGGAATGTTAAAAGGACAGAGGCTGGTGTGAAATCTCTCGAATGACTATCTTTACCTCTCTTACAGCTACCACCCCAAGTTTTGAGAAGAGAGCCCCACAGGGATCTGATGTCCATTGTTAGCTGTGCTGCCCTCACTCTCTGCCCAGTTTCTCATTGGCATACGTTTCTCTCTGCTAGCCTAAAGTTGCAGCATTGAAGCTGCACACATCAAACTGAAGGGAAGAATCACAGACATACACACATTTGGGGGTATTTGGTAACACTTTATTGATCCTTTCATATATAATAAACAATGAGAAATATACAAAATGCCCCTCCCACTGGATCGGACAAGCCTGCCTGGGCATGTAGCATTATTGAAAAGAGTTCTTAAAGCAGGATCTTCATTAGAGTTCTCTCTTAAAATATACATGTCTGCGCACTGCAACCCCCCTACCCTCTGCAACTGCTTCCCTATTATTACTTTATTTTCCTGCCATTATTTGGACTGTAAGCTATTTGGGCTGCTGTGACCCTTTAAAGATGGAGAATCCCCTATTATCCATAGCTGCCATTATTTGGACTGTAAGCTATTTGGGCTGCTGTGACCCTTTAAAGATGGAGAATCCCCTATTATCCATAGCTGCCATTATTTGGACTGTAAGCTATTTGGGCTGCTGTGACCCTTTAAAGATGGAGAATCCCCTATTATCCATAGCTGCCATTATTTGGACTGTAAGCTATTTGGGCTGCTGTGACCCTTTAAAGATGGAGAATCCCCTATTATCCATAGCTGCCATTATTTGGACTGTAAGCTATTTGGGCTGCTGTGACCCTTTAAAGATGGAGAATCCCCTATTATCCATAGCTGCCATTATTTGGACTGTAAGCTATTTGGGCTGCTGTGACCCTTTAAAGATGGAGAATCCCCTATTATCCATAGCTGCCATTATTTGGACTGTAAGCTATTTGGGCTGCTGTGACCCTTTAAAGATGGAGAATCCCCTATTATCCATAGCTGCCATTATTTGGACTGTAAGCTATTTGGGCTGCTGTGACCCTTTAAAGATGGAGAATCCCCTATTATCCATAGCAGCCATTATAGAATCAAAATTAGCCATTATTTCCTCCTTTGGGAAATCTTCCTTGCGGTGTCTGGGCTAAAGATCGATCTCAGCACTGGAGCCTGTGCTCTGCTCTCTTTACTGCTCATAGGAAACCCACGTCAGCTGGAATGTCCCTCTGGGAAAACTCCTCTCCAGAAGCTGTGCCACCTGAAGGGTTTAAGGAAAGTGCTGGGTAGTTTGTTAGCTTGTTCCTAAAGCATCTGTCTAGGTGTCACAAAAACAGTACAGCTCTCTGAAGCCACCTTGCAACCTAGGGTCCGGCTTCTTGGGGTTGGGGCCCTCTCCATTCCCTCTATCCTAAAACAGCAGCTGCTTTGCTGACTCATCCAGCTTCCAGGAAACTCAAATGCCAGCAGAAAGGGGAGTAGTGCAGGGGGCAGCCCCTAGAGTGGCAGCAAGGCCTGTAGGGAGGAAACTGCCCCACAAATGTGGGAGAACATAGCCTCTCCATTCATCCCCCTTTCTGTTTACACCCCTGACGATAGCCTCTGTCTCTCCCTAGCATTCCTCTCCCATTCCTGCCCTTCTCCTTTTCTCCCTCCTCCATAGATCAGACACCCCCCTTTCCTTAGCAGGCACATTGAACTCCCACTTTTCTCCATTGCTGAGCATTAGTCCGGTCACCAACCTGTCTGCCAGCAAACGAAGGAGGATTTGGTTTGTTTTCATGGGACCCTAAGTAAGGGACCCTTCTTTTCTGTCCTTTGTTAGGGATACTGGGAACCTGTAACTATCCTGCTTCAAACTGAACAGACTGTGAATCCAAATCAGCTTTTCCCATTTGCAGGAAATTCTAGTTCATGGCCAGGCTAGTACCTTCACTGTGCAACATTGTGTGGCCACATCCAGAGCAATTATTGCAGTTTGGAGCTCCCATCACTCCTGTCAGCAGGGCCTGGGATCTCTCTTGCTGACCGACACAAAGCCTCTAGCCTCTATGTCAGGCCAGCACTGAGAATCTACCAACCCAGCTCAGAGCTAGCACTGACAAAGGGGACATTCCCAAGGACAGGACACCAAAGGGAAGGAAGGTGGGAGGGAGGCCAGGTTGAACAGCTGTTTTTAGGGACGTGCATGATGAAGTTTCATGGCTCTTATTGCTGCCAAGGCCTCAGTTTGCAGCAGGACTAAGGAGCAGAGGAGAAGGGGAACTAGAATTGTCAAATGATAGGCCACTTGCTCAATGAACAAGAGCAAAATTCACCCCTGACGAGCAAGCTGCACAGGCTCGCTCCAGTACATAGCACCCTTTTCTCTAGTGTCTGAGGCTACTGTACTTGCAAGGGTGATGTGGAGGCCAGCCTAAAGCAGTGAGAACCAGAGTAGCCTGGTGGAGAAAGGTATGGAACTTGGACCTGGGAGACAAGGGTTCAAATGCTGTCTAGGCCCATGAACTCACTGGGCGGTCTTGGGCAAGTCACTATTTCTCAGTCTCACCCCCCCCCCCCTAATAAATGGGAACAATAATGACCTACCTTGGGGGGGGGCATCGGCATAGGTGGTAATTGTCAATAGTGAGGGTGAACTAGATAAGGATTGTAAAGCACTTTGATCACTAAATGTGCTATAGAAAGGATTAATAGTAACCTTTCCTCGCAAAGGCTGCCCCTCACCTTGTTCAGGAGCTGCTGCTCCAGGGTCTCCTGGTCCGTCTGGGCAGGGAAGATAAACTCGACTCTGAGAGTCAGGTACCCAGCATCTGTACCAGAAAACAGCACTGGGGAATGAATAGTGAGTGGCAAGGCTGGTTCTTCTCATCTACTGCACGGTAGGGGTCACACTGGTCATGAGTCACAAGGTAATCATCAGGGCAACCCAAACTTGTCCCCTAAAAGGGGGTGAGGAGTAATGCACCACCACAGTGGCTACATGCTGCCTTTCAAGCTGTTGGGCTTCTACAGTCATGGGAATTGGAGATCTTGGGGGAGGAGAAAAGCTACTTGGATACCTGGCTGCGAGCTGGGTATCCTGAAAAAGTCCCCTGCCTGTGCAGAGCTCCTACAAACAAGCTGGCCTCCAAGACCAACCCATGTCCCAGTGCCCATGAGTTGTTGGTGACTCAGTTGCAGGATCAAGTTGGGGTGGGCAGAACTGTTCTTGAATGGTTCCGTTCCTGGCTGGGAGAACTCAACGTGTGATGCTGGGGGATTGTTCATCTTCTCCCCGGCACCTCGCATGTGGAGTCCTGCAAGGTTCTATTTGTCCCCTCTCCTGTTCAATGTGCACATGCAGCTTTCGGGTGAGGTCGTCAGAGGGTTCGGTGTGTGGTGTCATCAATATGCTGACGACACCCAACTGTACCTCTCTTTTTCAGCTGACCCAGACCTGGCAGCTGTCTGACAGCTATGGGGGATTGGATGAGGGTGAGCTGCCTGAAGCAGAATCCCAACAAGACAGAGGTGATGCCGGTAGGAGGAGCCGAGTACGTGGTGGCATCCATCATTGATGGGGTCCGTCCTCCCTTGGTTTCTCAGGTTTGTAGTCTGGGGGTGCTCCTGGACCCACAGTTCTGCCTGGATGTCCAAGTGGCGGCTGTGGCGAAGGGAGCATTTTGTCAATTACATTTGGTGCAACGGCTTAGGCCTTATGTCTCAGCCTTGGACCTTGTCACCATCATCCATGCTTGTATCACCTCAACACTAGACTACTGCAACGCACTCTGTGTGGGTCTTCCCTTGGTGACAATCTGGAGGCTGCAGCTGGTGCAGAATGCAGTGGCCCATCTCCTTATGGGGACGGGTCGCCGTGAGCACATTACACCAGTGCTCTGGGCTCTGCACTGGCTGCCTATTGTCTTCCAGACCCAATTCAAGGTGCTGGTTTTGACCTATAAAGCCCTAAACGGTCTGGGCCCTGCCTGTCGGCAGGATCACCTCATCCTCCGGGTTTTGGATTGACCCCTGCAGTTGGTCGGGAGCGCCCTCCTCAAGGTTCTCCAGGTATCTTGGGTGGCTACTATGGGGAGGGCATTCTCGGTGGCCGCACCGCGGTTGTGGAACTCCCTCCTGACGAGGGTCCACCTGTCCCCGGACCTCCCCTCCTTCTGAAGACAATGTAAGACCTGGCTGTTTGGCCAGGCTTTTGATGAGGGAGACGGGTAATGGGTGGGGGGTTGGGTGTGGTGGGGATGTTTGTTTTTTATGCTTTATGGGTTTTATTGTTGTTTTTTAGTGTTTTTAGTATAGTATATTATTTTTAAGATGATGTGAGCTGCCCCAAGCTGCTGTGCAGGAAGGGGTGGCAAATAAATAAAGAAATTAATAGGTGTGTGGTGAGGAGAGGTGTCCGTTTTATTCCCATTTTACAGGTTGAGAATCCAAGACAAAAATGAAATTCTTTGCCCAAGGTCCTACAGAGCATGTTCATGGCAGAGCAAGAAGCAGTCTGGGTATCCTGCATCCAGTGTAGTCCAATGTTCTGTCCCCCATCCCCCTCCCCCAGCAAAAGACATGCAGAGTGTATCAAATAGTGTATCAAATAGTGGTTGAGTTGCAGCCCCATCTGTAGATGGTGCGACTCCACTTGCGGCTTGTACTCACAGGATTGGACCTTCTGGGTTGCAGTCTTAGCTGGCTCTTGAGTGGCTCCTAGAACATTGTTTTCTGTTGTTAAAGAGGGCAGGAGCCAACTGTTAGTGGGTGGGATGGAGTTGGCTATGGAGCTACTGTCAACGCCAGGGACAACTGTGAGAAGACAAAAGCAGATGTTATTCCAGAAGTGGTTAAAAAGTGCCCTAGGTCACTTGCTTGGAGGGCACTTTCACACTGGAACTCTGCTCAGGCCAGAAATTTGGTTCCAAGCCTGTCTGAGCTCAGTTCAGATCAGATGCAACTGTGCTCTTCTAAGCCCAGGTCTGATCTGTTCAAGTAGCCCCCACTCCCCAAGGAGCACGCTACAAGGAGCAGGGCTACCACATTCCACTGTCCCTTTCCAATATGGCTATGCCCCTACAGAGCACCATGATGGTATGGCACTCCATGAGGCAGGGCCTCCTGCAACATCCAACCAGTGTGTTTGGCCCTAACTAAGCCCGACAGAACCAGTTGGGTCCCATCAAGCTTGGTTTGAGTCACAGACCTCTTTCTTCATGCAGCCCAGCGGTTGCTGCTTTGACCTGAAAGGGCCGGAGCCATGTCAAAAAGGCAGTGGAAGAACTTTGCCCTGCCCTCTTATTCCAACACCCCCTGGATAACGTAGAGAAACCAGACTTCACCTGGAGCCCAGAGATATGCTACAGAACCCAGAAATGTAGGGCCAGACCTGGATGAGCAGGTATGTGGGAAAATGCCCTTGCAACAGTAGCCACGTTCAAATCCTGCTCTGTATCTCTGCGGATGTTTGCTGGCAAAGCTGCACGGGGGGCCTTTCAGACTGGCGGCACCCTGCATATATCCTGGCTGTGCACTCCCTCCCGCAGCCAGACTATGAGCAGGGGGTGGGGTCTGAAAGCGGAGTCTTTGCTCCAGAGTGGAATAGCAGGAGTGTCAGGCCAGGAGTGAAGAGCATTGACAGAGCTCTGGGAGGGAGTTCAGGACTAGAATAGCAGGGCATTGTGGATTTGCAATGCCATCCTGATACAATCCTGATGCCACCCCATCATCAGGATTGCTCCCAGCTCTGCAATCAGGTAAGTGTCCTTTCTGCTAGAGACATCTGTGAGCCTTGTTGTGCTAGGGACCCAGTGCTACCTCAGAACCTACATGTCCTTCCTCAACCCTGCCCTCCACAGAGAAGCCTGAAAGGGGAGAGGCAGGTCCACTCCCACTGCTGACAACTGGGAAGTGGAGCTTCTGGCTTCACAGCTTTCTGTAAGAATCTATAAACAGACCATCTGCTGTTTCACCTTGTAATACTGTATTTAAACTGTTAATCACATTTCTAAAGAGCTGCCTTCCAGAGCTGTCCTTAACAGAGCTGGAAATGGTCAATTGCAGCAAGTGCTGCCTGGCCCAGTTTGTTTGACCCTCATTCTAGTCTGGAGGAAGAAGAGCTGTCTAGCTGGAAGGCTTGTGCACGCTTGTCAGCTGAAACTGGTCCAATAAAGGCTCATCTCAACTACTTTGTCTCCTGTCTCAGTGCTAGGTTACAGATTGCAGAGCAGCTGATCTGACCTTTCCCTGATACATCACCCCTGTCACTTCTCCCGTTCAGCTAGGGTCTTCCTTTCCCTATATTATTATTATTAGCTAGCATCTCTATTGTGTGTCCAATGTTCAAACACATGTGCTTTACAATCCTTACCTAGTTCTGTAGACAGTTGGCCCTGGGGAAATTTGGACCTAAAAGTAGGATCTTATTTCTTTGGTTCTCTTGCATCTAACAGCTCACTGTGTCCCCTCTCCTTGTCTTCCCCCTCCGTGTCTATTAGATTGTAAGCCGTAGGCAGGGACTGCATCTATGGGTACTTTCAGACATGACATTAACCACCCTTTAACCACCCTTGGTGGTTATTTATGCATGTTGCAGGGCTGTATTGGTGCCCTATGCAGCCCTGCAACATGCATAAATAACCACCAAGGGTGGTTAAAGGGTGGTTAGCGTCATGTCTG
>QEPC01010142.1:3605643-3620642 GCA_003113815.1 Sphenodon punctatus
CTCCCCCAACCGCCTTCGTCCCTTCTCCCTCGCTGCCCCGCACGACTGGAACTCCCTCCCTGCCCTCGCCCATCTTGCCCCCACCCTCCACACCTTCAAGTCCCTCCTCAAAACCTACCTCTTCTGCCCCGCCCTTCCTAACGCCTGCTAATCATCCCCACCCAGGATTATCCCCCACCTGTTATCTGCAAACTCCCAATTTACTGTAACCAAGCCAAGAACATGTACCTGAGTTCTTGCATCCTCATGATTGTTGCATCCCTTGTCTCTCCCTCTGTTCCCCCTTCCCTGCCTCCCCTCCCCGTCTTTAGATTGTAAGCTCTCGGGCAGGGATTGTGTCTATCTTATTCTCTGTAAAGCGCCAGGTACATCGCTGGCGCTATATAAATGCTTATAATAATAATAATAATAATAATAATAAATTCTCCTACTTTTTCACTGTCCACCACTTTCCTATGTCAGAGGCTGGCTATCTACCTAGTTCTTTGCTGCTTCCTCCCCATATGGAACCTGCTGAATGATCCCCACACCCCTCCCTAAACTCTCTGCACTATAAAGCTTCCTCCTCTCCCTGGGTTTAAACCTGTAGCTTAAACACACTTTTTCAATTTTCAAAAGAAGTTGTTCATCTTTCAAGCTTAGTGGCAGGAGAGGATTCTTGCCCAGCGAACTCCAGAAGCTTCCACCTGCTTTTCAATAATTATCTTTTTTCCTTCCCTGTCAGAGACTGACTTGGTGTGTTAGCTTTACCATCACCAGCACTTTCAAAACTTTTTGGAGTTAGTGATTTTAGGGGTGCCACACTCCTTGCAGCTACTAGAAGAGTCATCGTCAGTTCCCTAGAGCTACTGGGTGCTGAAGAGAGCTCAGGGAGATTCAACAGAGATGCTAAAGCAGGGGGTGGGGAACCTCTGGCTTGTAACTTTAAAAAAAAAAAATGGCCCTTTTCCAGTTCCTGGATCTGGCCTGTGGATCCAGTCCCTGCCCTCATGTACTGAAAGAATGAGTTCTGGGGGAGGGAGTGGAGATGTGGGCATGTATTCAAGGACAGGGGATGGATCGATGGCATGGAGCCACCACTATCTGGACTTGCCTCTCCTCCCCCCTCACCCTGAGCACACCCTCTTAAGCACCCTCTACCCCCATCTATCTGGCCCACTGAACCTGTACTAATTTTGAAAGTGGCCTGTGGGAGAGGAAAGGTTCCTCACTCCGCACCCCTGCACCCCTGACATCCTGTTATTTCCTTTACAGCCAAGTCCATTTCAGTGCACATAACCCCACAGGGGTGAGTCAGGCTGGAACGAATTGGATGAATGGGATCCTGCGCCGCTGCACCATAACTACATTGTTACACGTGTCTCTAGAACCACTACTCCATCAGCAACACAAGAAACAAATGCCATCTGGAGTCGAGAGGCAGGTGTGCTCCTGTGGGCATTACAAGCTTTATCTGTGCAGCCGCTTGTGGGCTTTTTGCCATAGGCTGCACGCTCCATGCTGAGCTGCTGTCAGGGGTTGCAAGACACTCAGGAAAGTCTAGCTCTTCATTAGTCCCCATTGCTCCCACCTCTGCAACTGCACGGAGACATAGTCCTCTAATACGAGATTAATGAGACTGTTCTGACTTCCTTTCTGTGTCGGGCTTTCATATTTCTTGCTAATCATTTACATCCCACTCGCAGTACCGGGAGCGAAAGGAACACGTTGGTCAAAGCAAGAATTAATCATATCTCAAAATGGCAAGTATGACACAGCCCCCCCACGCACTGCTCAGGCAGGCTTTGCTGTGACGCTTGCATGTTCTGGACTGACGCTCACCAGGAAAAGTCCACGGAAGGTAAATCAGGTTTATAGAGGCAATGTATGGGATTAGGAGGGTTATGTGAATTTAGGGAAGGAACCAGCCATACAGCTCTGGAACCTGAAATTGTTATCTCTAAGATGTGACAATGGCCATGATCTGCAGGGAGCACCTATTCCCAGCATAGTCCAATTGAATCCCCAATAGGGATGGGCTAACAGAACGCGGTTCGGATGTTCAGTCTTTCGGTCATTCGGTTCGAAGCCTGAGTTCGGGTTCGATGGTTCGGTTCAGCCGAGTTCGGTTTAGTAGAATTGGCCGAACATTCAAAAATAGAGAAACCGAAACGAAACCGAAACCTAGTTTTCGTCCCTGGAAAGACATTTTTCCTGCCCCCAAACTCATCCGAACACGATTGAACTGTTCGGTTGTTCGAGAGCTTGGTTCAGACATTCAGTTCGGACGTCCAAACAGACCGAGTTCGATCCGAACTCCGAACCGAGTTCGCCCATCCCTATGAGACTACTCCAGAATAAGTGGTTGTCAGGGACGGCCAATATGTTCAGCCTCATTGTAAGATCCCCACTTCCAGCCTGGCCAGTGTGGTGCAGCTTTAACCTGGCAGCACCTGGCTTGGAATGAGAGAATAGTTCCCTCTTCCTGGCCGGTTACAGCTTTGACTAGAGGATGCCTATAGCGCCACTGCTGGAGAGGGGGGTATTTTAAAGAGGAGGAAACCTGACTGTAGGAACTGGGTTGAGAGATCAATAACCATTTCATGTGAGCTCATGAGCAATCCTCCACTGGTGGCTTCGCAGCTTGAGCCCAGGCATGAATCTGGGTAGGATGCAACCTGGCTGAGCAGGCTCATTCCATTCAAATGAGGTTCTTCTGCATTTAGCCTCCTGATTCTCATTCTGGAGGGGAAGGGGAAGATGACAGCAAGTACCAGGGCTGAATTTGGGCTCCAACATACCAGGGCTCAGCCCCAGCCCCTCCATTCTGACCCTGTCATTGCTGTCCCTCTGCAAGACTCCATACCCATCTGGAGGCAGAAGCACCAGCCTCAGCCCCTCACAGGGCTGGGACTGATCAGCATTGCCACACATCGCATCAGCAGCAGCACTATCACCATCAAGCTTAATCTGGCCCTGAGCCAGGGCTGACAAGGTGGAGAAGGGAACAGGAACTGGTGGAGTTGGGGGCTGACAACATCTCTACACGTGACCCTTTAATTATCATCATCATCTTTATTTTTATATAGTACCCCCCACCATGGCACTCGGAGCGCTTTACATATAACACAGTTTTTTAATCCTCAAAACAACCCTGTGAGGTAGGTTAGGCTGAGAGAATAATGTGACTGATCCAAAGTCACCCAGTGAGTTTTTGGCTAAGGTGAGACTAGAACAGGGGTCCCCCTACCTCCCGGTCCAAGTACTGCGCACTTAGCCATTACAAGTACTGATCAGGAGCAGGGCAGATACTAAGTGCCTGGAGATGGGATTTATTAGAACAATTGCTTGCTAAAAATCCACCCCACCCCCTGGTTAGTTTTGGCTGGGAAAAAATAACCTTCCCCCACGGGCTCTAGCAAGGCTGTTTGCAGTCCCTGTTCAGAGCTCCAATCCCTCCCCAGTGGGGTATAACTGTACCTGGCACAGGCAGCAAGAAGAACAGCAAGTTAGAGCCAAGCAGCATTCTGGAGCCTCTCCTGTGCAGTCTAGAGGAGAACCAGATGGGTGAGAATTAAATAGTGTCAGGGTGATTTGACTATTGCAGTGAGTCACACCCTAACAGAGAGAGTGCAGTGGCAGCTTTGGTGCAGCAAGGGGCTCCTCCTGAAGATGCACTTTCTGTGGCAGTTTGCCCATGTTGATACAAGCAGTGCAGGGGCAAAGTGATCAGAAGGCGTTGGAGCCCATGATTGCCAGGAGTCCTGGGATTGGTAAGGAAACTTCCTGCTAAGCACTTCTACAGGACAATAGACAGTCCTCCCCGCTGCTGTGTGTTAATTGATTAGATCTCCCGGCAGCTTGCAGTAGCTAGGGTTCCAGGAGTATGATATGTTGGTTGCATTTCTCCGCAATCGACTTCTGGTGATGGCATAGGAAGCTTAGTAGGGGGTGAAGATGCAACGTTGCCCATCAGACTAGGTTGATGCATGAGACCATAGACCCCAACAATGCTGCCAGGGTCATGGCAGGGGTGGGGGGAGCTATGGGCACAGCCAGTATCTCCCTCACCTGGGCTCTTAGCTTCTGGAGTCTGTCTTCCATGATAGACATAGTCTTGGATGCTTTCTCTGTCACTGACTGCACCCAAATATTAGAGTCTCTGTGTTAGGCTTAGCTTCCTCTTTGACCAGTTGATTAAAAAGTCATGTTGCTGGAGTAGGTCCATCATGATCTGCACGTATGTTGCACCCTGGTCCGTATGTGGTGCCCGCATGAGGCTGTCATCTAATCTAAGCATGCATAGACATGTATCTCCTGACTCCTCCGATGTGCCACAAGTATTAAAATTATCTTTTTGTGATATGAGGAACCAAGAATAATCCAAATGGTAATGCTTTGTACTGCCAGTGTAATCCTGCATAGGAGAATCTTAGGTGCCTTCTGTGGCAGGGTCTTATTGGGATGTGCAGGCACAGGAAAGCCACAGCCACAGGGCTGCCGTAATGGATTTGAGGGTTTCCATTCAGAAGGGTTAATGTTTTATGTATCGGTTTAGGAGCTGGAGGTTGATGGTCCAGACACATCCCCCCGCCCATCTTCTTGCAGACTGAAGATGCTGGAGTACAACCCAGGCCCTTTTCACATGGGCGCCTGTGGGAACAGCACGGGCGGTGGGTGGGGGTGCGTGCATGCGTACTCCCGCACGCTCCCCACTTCCACCCATCACCCATGCACAGAGCAATGGGAAAGAGACGCAGTCATCACCTCTCTTCCCTCCCAACCCTGCACTGTGCCAGCTCGGGTGTGAGATGCACGCATGGCTCGGGCTCTACTAGAGCCACTGAGCGCCAAGAGCTGGGCAAGAAAGGTGCATGATGCAGCACCCTCTGGAGCTGGGAGCCGCACACTCTTTCCCGACGGCAAAAGCCTTCCCGGACCCCAGACTGAATCACTACAGGAGCTAAGCTGCGATGACTGTCTCTCTACACCATGGCTTGCCCAGTGCTGGTTTCTGGGGACCTGCAGTCTGCAAAGGCTTCTTGCTGCTCAGTGCTGCCTCCTACACTTCAGCAGCAGCATACTAAGCTCCGGTAGCAGCAAGACAACCTGGGGTCTGCTGCCAGGAAATAGTATGCGGTTCCCACTATATCCTGCCCCTCTGTGCCCAGCTCCTGGCGCTCAGGGCCCCCACAGCTTACTGTCCAGATGCCCTAGAGCAGACCCCTATCCAGCTAGATGACGGGAATTGATAGACTGGAGGGCCTTTTTTAATTTTAAACACCGCCTGCTTCAGTGTTGCCCACAAGCTTCAGAGGAAGAGGATTGGGGCTGAAAGAGCTAGACAATGTTGATTGAGCATACGGACTGGTTTCATTCATTCTGTGTAACTGGGCCCTCTAGTTGGATTGCCATCTCACCCACTAGCTGTCAGTCCCTTCTCAGAGGATGCAGGACTCCTGGCTTCCAGCCCCCCTGCTGTAACCCATTAGTAGGGTGGCCATACCTCCCCTTTAAAAGAGGACACTTATGAAAAATACATGTTGCAGGGCTGCACTGATTCCAGTGCAGCCCTGCACAATGTATTTTTCATAAGTGTCCTCTTTTAAAGGGGAGGTATGGCCACCCTACCCACTAGACCCCACTCCCGTCCTGGAGAACCCAAGAGGAGTCCTACTTCCCAGCCCCCCGTGCAGTTCTTTTCTTGGCATCCCAGTGCATGTGGTCCCTCTGTGGCTGTGGCTGGGGACTGAGAGGCTGCAGCAGAGTTGGGGGGAGCTCAGGGCTGGGGAAGCAGGGCTGCAATTGGATTGAGGGGCAGCGGCAGAGCTGGGGGGATTGAGGGTAGCAGCAGAGCTGGGGGCAGGGCTGGGGGAGCAGGGTGGTTGGAGATTTAGGGACAGTGGCAGAGCTGCTGTGGATGTGGGTGGGGATTATGGGGTACTGGGAGTCTTGGGGGGCGGGGGGACAACTAGGCTGTTGCAGCAGCCTGAGAAGGGTGACTGGGGAGCTAGGCTGTTGCAGGGTGCTCATGCTGGTGCTACAGCCTAGCTGTCCCCCAGCTTTTCCCACTGCCCCTTGGTCCCCACCCGCAGCACCTGCTCTCCCAGCTCCAGGCTCCCCTCAGCTCTGCTGCTGCCCCCTCATCCCCTCCATTCCCCAGCTTCAGTGTTGCCACCAACCTGCAGAGGAAGAGGACTGAGGCTGAAAGACCAAGGCAAAGTGTGGGCACATGGAGCCTAAGTTGTAAGCGAGCACAATATGCGAGACTGGACAATGTCTTTCTTGCTTACCTGACTCGTAAGTTAAGGCAAGAGCCTTAACTTGCAATTTCCATGCTTTTTAATGCATGATTGAATTTGCAAGAGACTTAGCTATTATTATAAGCTGGAGGTTTTGTGATTATGGAATATAGCTCAAATCACCAGAAAACCTGCTTTATATTAGCTGTAGAGGCAGGCTAGTCCAGCGGTTGGGTTGATCGCTGGATAAGAGAGTTCGTTTCCCTGCTCTGACAAGCTCTGGGCCAGGAGGTGTGACTTCTGTGGGAAACTTGGGCCCTGGCAATTCATTTATTTTTACAAACAAACTATGCACTGCTCCTGTGGCATCTGACAGTTCCAAAAACTCAGGCCAGCACTAGGGATGGGCGAACGCGGTTCGGAGTTCGGCCTGAACTCGGCCTGTTCAGACAACTGAACCTGAACCCGAACCCGAACCAGAACATACCAAACTGAACTCAATTCCGAACGTCGAAATGACCGAACAGTTCGGTCAGTTCGGATCGCATTTGGATGAGTTCGGGTGGCAAAAAAAGGGTCACTGGAAGGTCAAATATGACAGGGATGGGTAGTCAGCTGAGGAGCAGACTTCCAGGCACCAGGGGTGGAGAGGCTTGCAAGAAACTAAACTATCTGCCTCCCCTCTTCCCAACACCTTCTGAGCTAGTCACTGTTCCTGAACAGCAGGTGTTTCAGAAGGCTTCCTCTCCCAGCATTTCCCAGCTCCCCAATCCATTGCCATCCTCCTCCCATTTCACCCATCCAACCCATCTACCCCCATATTCTCATTCATTTATTTAGCTTAGCTTAGATAGATTTAGTGGTTATTTTTTGTTTTTACCCCTCCCTGTGTTCCCTGTGTTCAATCTTCCTTCTTCCCTCTCCCCTCCATTGAATCCTTTCCCTCTCCTATATATTCCATCCCAGATTCCCTTCCCTTCCCCTGTTTTTTCATTTAGAGTAGGATTATTAGATTGCTTTAAGGTTCATTTCAGTTTTGTACTGAAATGAAACTTAAACCTTAAACTGAAACCACGTGTTGTTTGTGATTCCTAGATAGATAGATAGATAGATAGATAGTAGACAGTTGTAGGAGTTAGCTTAGTGATAGAGATAGCGTTAGTGATTTAGTTTTAGTGTTTGTAGGAGTAGGCCTGTGTACTTATTAGATAATCCATTTAGTTCATAGCATTTAGAATAGTTAATAGCAGTTAGTTTTTGTGTAGATAGATATATATAATATTAGATTAAAAATTTAAATAAAAGAAAGAAATAAAAACAAACAAACAAAAATAAAACCAAATAAAAAACCATATTAAAAAAACAAAAAACCCATATAAAAACATTTCCCGAACAGTTGAACCCGAACCGAACGGCCAAACCCGAACCTGGCAAACAAACCGAACGGCCGAACCGAACTCATGAACCGAACGCAGCCGAACCGAACGGCCGAACCCGAACCACGATCTGTTCGCCCATCCCTACCCAGCACAAAGAACAAGGTTTCCTTCCAACCTCACCCAGCCAACCCCAGCGTGTCTCCCATTTTCTGTATGCAGGGCAGTTCCTGAAAAGGTTTCTCACTTAGGAAATGAAACATGGGCATTTATCATGGGTATTCCACCTAGAGTAGGATTCAGGAGGAACCATGATAACCATGACAGGAGTCAGAGCAATCAGTAGCATTATTGATATTATGTATATGGTACCAACAATGTGCCTGACATTGAACAACTGTGATTAGAGACAGGCCCCTGCCCCAAGGGGGTTACAATCTAGGATGGGCAAAGGAGGGAATACAGTTGAGATAAGAAGCTGCAGGTGCACATGCTCAGCTTAGTTCCAAGTGGAGGAGGGGATCCTGAAGGATAAGGAGAATCATGATCATTAACATGTGTAAATGAACACCCTTTCCCTGTTCGCAGATCACTTACCCCTGGGGTAGGCTACTCTGGAGTGTATACTCATTAATCAGTAGTATACAGGGCTGGAGCAATCTCCTCCTATTTTGCATTAAAATGTTTGTGGAAGCAGAAGCAGAGTTAAAGCAAGTGAAGGGACTATTACTGCAGTGTAAGTGTATGTGGAACTGGAGGATTTTCCATGGTGGCTGCCAGTGAAAGCTGGGAGATGATGAATAGATCTCTTGGTGAAAGGAGAGGAGAACTTAATAATTATGGAGGGCAGAAGAGTAGCTGAGAAGAGGCTTTTGGACACGGGGGGACTGGATCTCTGCGTAATTGAAGGTTGTTCCTTGTGGGAATGTTTAACCAAATCTCCATTTGCCCCTCAGCCACTTCCAGGGTGGGCATAGCTGTTGGTGGAGTGACAGGTGCCTGCACTTGCCCAGTGAATTCTGGCTTCATTAGCTAAAACAACCTGTTTCTTTCTAGCCTGTCTGTGCCTTTGGTGTGTTAGAAAATGACTAATTTGTGTAAGAAGCTATTTGCAGAGTCAGGAAAGTCTACGGATGTTTCATGCAAAGCGAGAGCCGCACAGCGTCTCTAGGGCTGCTATTTGCATCTGTAGGCTTGACTGTACACAGAAGAGCTGGCCTGTGTGCCCCGAAAGCTAACACTGCAGGCTCTAAGGAAAACACCGGCAAACTTCAACCCAAGAATTATTCAAAGCAAGCCATGGCTTTGGAGTGCTTGCTTCCGTGGATGGCCTACTCCATACTAGCTGCTCAGGGTAAGGTGGGGAAGACAATAAATATTGAGCAAAGGAAGTTAGTCTGTATCCATGGCACGTTGATCGGGAGATACAGGCAGCAACCTGTTGCCAACATCCTGCTGTGCGCCACGCTAACACTGGCATGTTAGGAAGGGGTGGGGAACCTTTCCCCTCCCACAGGCTGGATCAGAGTTGCGGGTGGGGGTGCTTAAGGAGTGTTCTCAGAATGGAGGGACCAAATCATGGATCCAGCCCCTGTTCTCAAGTGCATCCCTCATCTCTGCTTCCTTTTCCTGACCTCACTCTTTCAGTGTCTGAGGGCAGGGTCTGGACCCATGGGCCAGATCCAGGAATTGCAAAGGGGCCAAATTAAAAACAGCTGTGGTCTGGAGGTTCCCCACCTCGGTTATGAAGCAATAGCCCCTGCTTAGGTCTTTGACTAGCCATCTTCCCATCAAAATACATTGACTGCAAGAAAAGAAGTTCTAGGTCACAGAGGAGGCTCTGCTTGGGAGTTAATACTGCTTCAAGGTGAGCAGTTTCCCTGCACAATTGAGTAGGAAGGGATGGTATTACACCCTAGATTCCAGGCTCTCCCAGCTCTCCTCAGACTCCCACAGCTCTCTGGTTCCAGAGAGCCCTCTGCCAGGGTAGCCACTGGGAAGGCCACGCAGAGAGGGGGGATCACTGAGGAGTGGGGACAGAGAGCCACTAGGGAAGGTAGGGCAGGGTTCACCTCAGCAGGGCCTGACAGGCTCATGAGAGTGCGCAGCAAGGGACAGGGGTGAGGGCAGGCCAGATAGCCACCTGCTTAGTTCAGCACTCCTGCAGGCTGCCAGACCCTGCCCCCTTTGTGTCCTGGCATACCATTGCCCCCTCCCACATACTTCATGCTCTGGGCGAGGGCGGGAAGCAGTGGCAGGGGACACAGCTGGCCAGTCTCATGGGCCCATTGAGGGTGAAATTCAGTCAGTTCTCACCAGTTCCCCAAAACTGCTTATTAAAATTCATGTCCAGGAGTGTGGAGGAGCTGTGCCAAGAATGGGAGCCTGTGGCAACGTACCTCCACCCTTGCTCCTGCGATAGGCCCCTTGCCCTCTACTGTTTCTGTGTGGGAGAAGGGGCAGGGAGAGGAGATGGGATATCACCCCTGGCCCAATTATAGCTTACACTTCAGTGAACCTCTGGGCCATGTAGCAGGTCAGAACTTCTCAGGTCCCACCCTAGGCTTCCTCAGCCTTCTCTGCACTAGCACTCTCTTTTTGATACTTGCCACTCAGGTTGTCTTGACTCCCACCGCAACCCAGCCCCCTCGTGCACTTGCATGCATGCCTTGCACACACCCCTAGCGGGAGACGTGGTAGCTGCAGCAGCTCCCATGGGGGTGGGGGACAGGCAGCAGCGGCAGCTCCAGCAGTGATGGGGAGGGAGGCTCCTACAGCAGCTGCTGCCCTAGCTGTGTCCATGCAGACACGCTGGAGGCACACACAGTCAAGCATGTGCAAACATTTGATTCTCTGTCAGCACTGATACCCACTGACCTCGATGGCTACTCTGTTGATGTCCTGGTCAGTGGAAGCTGGGGGATTGAGACTGGTGGGGCAGTGAGCGGGGCCACTACTAATTTGACACATTGTAACTAATAAATTATTGGGATCAAGATCGTCATAAAACACCACTCCAATGTGGTACAAAACAAAACTTTATTGGAACGGCACACCTTGGTTTTCTATTCTTGGCAGGATTATACTACACACACAGTATTATACAGATAGTCCCCAGATAAAGATATCTTACGTGTCCTGTGACTGGCCAAATCCTGGAAGCACGCAGGCTGATTCAGGGAAAAGACTGAGAGAGGGCCCTTTGATGCTGGAGAGTAGAGCTGCTGGCGAGCGAAGATAAGTTGTGATCCATGTGTGCAAGGTCTGGAAGGGAGTGAAACCACGTGATTCACCAACTGGTGACCACTAGCCTTCACCCAAAGTCATGTTGTATGACCAGGTTCTTTATACAGTTCTGAGGTACAGGTCAGTAATAGCCAGATGCCATGTCGTAGTGACATCACACAGCTCTTCAGAACATCAGAAGAGCGTCTTCCTGGGTGGGAGGGCCCTGAGCATATTAACATCCTTATCTTTCCTTGACTGTTCTTTTCCTGGCCTGGAAGTCAGTAGCAGAGTTGCAAATGTCCCACTTGTCTGTTCATAATGGGTTTCATTTGTCAACTCCCCAGTTGTTCAGCAGGAGTTCGTTAAGCATGTGTGGCGGTGCCAGGAGAAGATACTTGTCTGGCTATGTCTTTGTGAATATGCTGATGGAGCCTTATCCACATGTTGAGTCATCTTCAGCTTGAGTTCCATCACGATCTCAGGCCTGCTGTCTGTTCTGGGACACTCTCTCTGCTCTTTGCCTTCGCTTGACCGAAGTTAGGTCTGGCTTCCTTTGTCCAGGCCAGGAGAACATAAGATATCAATAACACTATATTCTATTGCCACAACATTACTATGAAACACACAATGACTAAGGAGACATACTAGTGAATATAGATTTACTAACACAATGTTGGTGGCATGCAACGTGAACGAACAATATGCAAATCAAGAACAGGAAGCCTGCATTTGTTCCTGTAAGACAGGTGGCCAAAAAGAAAATTAGTAGGTCATGTGTTCAGGTCTGTTTTAGGTAAGGACAAATGTATGTGCGATTTCTTTTTCACTTTTAAAATCTGCTATTTTAAAAGAATCCATACAGGAGAAAGATGCTGCCAAAATGCTGACTGGGAAATGCTACACGGTGCATTGGAAATGTCCCTAGTACGCACCAGAGAATCTGCCACACAGGCTATAAATGCCCACTTGTAGGAAATGCTTCAGTATGAGCCTCCATTTATTATTATTATTTCCATTTTTATCCCATCCCTCTCGCAAAAGCGACTCAGGGTGGCTTACAGTTATATAAATAAATTCAATTGAAATACAAATACAATAAAATATATCAATACAAAAATATATAAGTAAAAGCCACAAAGTACTGAACCATAAAATCTGACCCGTGCAAGGAAAGTCCCACCCCCAAACCCTTCCCACCCTCCCCCACCAAATGCTTGGCAGAACAGCCAGGTCTTACAATTTCATCGGAAGGCTAGAAGATCTGGGCTGAGGTGAACCTCCACCGGGAGAGAATTTCAGAGCGATGGTGCAGCTGCCAAGAATGCCCTCTTGTCCGTCTGAACCCACTGATAGCATGGGACTTCCAGGAAGGCGCCCCCGGATGGCTGCAGGGGCTGCCCCAGGTTTGAGGCGATCACTCAAATAAGCAGGGCCTAGGCCATGTAGGGTTTGAAAGGTCAACACCAGCACCTTGAATCAGGCCTGGAAGACAATAGGCAACCAGTGCAGTGCTCAGAGCACACGTGTTGTGTGCTCCCTACGGCCCGTCCCCATGAGGAGACGGGCCACTGCATTCTGCACTAGCTGCAGCTTCTGAACCGTCACCATGGGCAGCCCCACGTAGAGCGCATTGCAATAGTCTAGCCTCGAGGTGACGAACGCATGGATGGCAGTGACGAGGTCGGAGTTTGAGACATATGGGCAGGGCCTCTTCACCCGATATAATTGGCAAATGGCACTGGGAATCCAGGCATAGCTGGGAATCCAGGAGCAACCCCAGACTCCTCACAGCTGGAGGACAAAGACCCCCAATAATGGGGAAAACCACCTCACTCAGATAACTGGTCCCACCTACTAGCATCACCTCTGTCTTATCAGGATTGAGCTTCAGTCGGCTTAACCTCATCCAGTCCCCCACAGTGGTCAAACACTGGGACAGCAACGAGCTAGCAGGGCCTGGTTTGGATGAAAATGACAGATACGGCAGGGTGTCATTCACATACTGATGGCAGTGAACCCCTCCAGCTGCACATGACCTCCCCAAGCGGCTTCATATACACATTGAACAAGAGAGGGGACACAGTGGAACCATGTGGGACCCCACACAGGAGGCCCCCGGGGGACGAAGTACAGTCCCCTAGCACCACCCGCTGAGATCTATCTGAGATACGAATGGAACCACTGCAAAATGATCCAGTCTACCCCCGCCAGGTCCAACAGGCACGTCACCAACAACTCATGTTTCATAGTATCAAAAGCCGCCAATAGATCTAATAGAACCAGCAGAGTCATATGACCCATGTCCAGTTCTATGAGGAGGTCGCCAACCAAGGCCACAAGCGCTGTCTCCGTGCTGTAACCTTGGCGAAAGCCAGACTCTGTGGGATCAAGAAAACCAATGCCATCCAAATGTGCCTGGAGTTGACGAGCCACTACCCATTCAATAACCTTTCCTAAAAAGGGGAAGGTTAGAAACAGGCCAGTAACTCTCCAGGACATCAACGTCAAGTGATGGCTTTTTAAGGAGAGGCCGGACAACAGCCTTTTTGAGGCAGTCGGTCACTCTCCCCTCACGAAGGGAGGCATTGATAACCCCTGCCAGCACTGGTCCTAATGTCTCCCTGGTAGCTCTTACTAACCAGGATGGGCATGGATCTAATTTGCAAGTCATGGCTTGAACAGACCCCAGCATATTGGCCGGATCGGCAGACATTGCCAATTGAAATTCATCCCACAAAACATGACCAGACAGGGCATTCCTAACCTCTGGCTCTGCCACTGCCTCCAAAATGGCAGAGTCAAAGTCATGCTCAATGCAAGCAATTTTGTCCACAAAGTACTTCAAAAACATCACAACAGGCCATGGACGAATCCGGTTCCAGGCGGAGACAGGCTGGACCAACCAGATCTCTCACCACGCAGAACAGCTCTGCTGTACGTGACTGAGAAGATGAGATGAGTACAGCAAAGAACCGCTTCTTTGCTGCCCTCACCACCACAGCATAGGACTTCAAAAATTCTTTATGCCACAACCAATCATCTTGTGCGCGAGTACAGCACCACCAATGTTCCAACCACCTCCATTCATGCTTCAAGCATCCCAGGTCTTCTGTGAACCACAGGGACCTGCGGAGCCAACATACCAGAAGCGGATGCCTAGGAGCCACCTGATCAATGGCCCCAGCCAGCCAACCATTCCAGAAGGCCATGAGGTCATCGATGGAGTAGCCATCGAGATCAGCAGGTATTTCCCCAAGAGCATTCTGGAACCCCTCTGGTTCCATAAGTCTCCTGGAGTGGAGTGGACCATCTGAACTGGTCCCATTTACTATACAACAAAGAACCCAAACAGTTCCGTATTCTGGCCCCACCTCAGCTGCAGTTGGAGAGGATAAGATCAATGGTAGAATTCACTTGGGAGATAGAATGGGGCAGAACAGTTTATGAAATACTGTAGCAGACCTAAAGCTTAGTTACTGACACACCCTGATGGTGTTGCATCTCTCACCCCTAATCCCTCACCCCAGACCAGTCTCTCCCAACCTAGCTCCCCTTCTCTTATACCTATATCCCCTATGAACATACACCATTCCCATGCCTCTCTTTTACATGCCTTGTTCCAAAGGGACACCAAAAGGCTGACCCCAGGGCCTGCTTGCAAGAGCAGGGCTGATCAGCAACAGTGTAGCAGGCAGAATGGAAGCCGGCAGCACTCCAAACAGAGAGGAGGCACGGGGCAGTGGTGACTGGTGGACTTTCAGACAGGCGAGGGGAGTGGACATGGATAGGCAGGGACGAGGGACAGCAGGGAAGGAGAGAGGGCTCCTGGGTTTCCTGGGTGGGGAGTGGGGGGCTAGTGGGTTAGAGCAGGGGGGGCTGGGAGCCAGGGCTCCTGGGTTCCCTGGGACCCCCCCCCCTGCTCTAACCCACTATCCCCAGTAGGTTAGAGCAGGGGGGTGATGGGATCCAGGGCTCCTGGGTTCCCTGAGAGGGGAGTGGGGGGCTAGTGGGTTAGAGCAGGGGGGGCTGGGAGCCAGGGCTCCTGGGTTCCCTGGGACCCCCCCCCCTGCTCTAACCCACTATCCCCAGTAGGTTAGAGCAGGGGGGTGATGGGATCCAGGGCTCCTGGGTTCCCTGAGAGGGGAGTGGGGGGCTAGTGGGTTAGAGCAGGGGG
>QEPC01010142.1:3640456-3715843 GCA_003113815.1 Sphenodon punctatus
CATCTGCTTAGCATCCCAGAACCATGAAGAAATATTAAAAATCTGACACTAAGAAACAGAAAGGTGACCCAGCCTGAAGTGCTCATGCAGAAGAACAAAATAAGAATAGGTCTCCAAAGGGACATGGCACACTATCAAAAAGGTGAAAGGATAATAAGCTAGCTTTGGGCTAGCAAAGGTGCCGAGAAATAAATAACCTTATGGTCCTTGGGTATGCCGGACAGTAATGGATCCCACTACGTTTTCTCGGGTTGAACCAGTAGTGACTCATAAGTTGATGCCTCAAGAAGACTTTCCTCAGGGGGGAAAAAAAAAAAGTATAGTGTATCCAATCCATGGTTCTTTGTGGTCATTCTCCTCCTGTGGTACCACACTTCCCAGCCCCAGAGTCTCCTGCTCAATAAACCATCTTCACCCCTTCTCCAGTGCTACCCCTTCTGCCTAGAACTCCCTTCCCAAGCACATATGCTCCAATCCCTCCTAAAATCCTACCTCATCCATCAAGGTTTCTCTAGTTCATCACCCCCATGAAGTGTTCCTCTATGCTTTGTGTACTGCTCAGTCATGGTACTTCCATCCATCTATGTGCAATAATATAGCAAACTGTCATAAAATTACAGGCACTTCTAAAGAAGTTCTACTTTCCAAAGAAACACTCAACCACACAAGGGGTAGCAGTGGTCAGAGCAAACCCTATGAATGGATGAATAAGGGACTGAGGGTATTTTTAAACCAGCTCCAACAGTTTTAATGGGTTGATAATTATACAGCTTATTACTCCTGCAACTTCTCAACTTTTTCTTTCATCGTGTGTTCCCTTTCCCCTTGTATCTCCTCCCTTTTCAATCCTAGTTTGTTTGTAAGCCTCTCGGGGCAGGGACCTATCTCTAATCATGCCTGTCCAGCACCAGACACATAGCTGGAGCTACAATTACAATATCCAGGTAATCTGAGTATAGGGAGGCACAGACGTAGGTGTAATGAAGAAATTAAGAGTTGCTGTTGCAAAGAAATGTTTTATGTGTATGTAAAGCATATTGTTAAAAGCATATAGTTGAAAACAAGAATTGAGATGAAGAACTATTACATATGAGCTAAAATGTCATTTGGCTGTGACACATGGCAAATCATCAAGATGACAAGAGACAGGCCCAAGACACATCTGAGATGTGGTTCCCAGGCATATCTCAAGTCCCTGGACAGCAAGGAAATCAAATGAACAAATCTTAGATCAAGCACAGGTAGACAGATGCCTTAAATTAGGAGCATGATAATAAAGAGGTAATTGAGAATGTGCACATTATGAGAGAGGACAGTTTGGAAAACATTGTCATAATGAGAAAGGCAGAGGAAAGAATAGTTCATGGAAGGCAAAGGAGAAAGTGTGTCGATGATCTCATTGAGAATTTAAATGGTGCCTACAAAGCGGAGATGGGTTGGCTCACCTATGAAAGCTCCAGATTTCCAACATCAAATTTTGACATGGCACTAAAGGAGAAGAAGAAACCAGCAAACTACTTTGTGATCTGAGAACCCTTTCCTGACCCTCACAGCTTCTCAATGTGCCCTCGAGCATGAGAGTTGAATGTCCTTATCTCAGCATGCAGGAGGGCAGGAGTAATAAGCTGTATAATTGTCAACCCATTAAAACTGTTTGAGCTGGTTTAAAAATGCCCTCATCAGTCCCTTATCCATCCATCCATCCATCCATTCATAGGGTTTGCTCTGACCACTGCCACCCCTTGTATGACTGAGTTTCTCTTTGGAAAAGTAGAACTTCTTTAGAAGTGCCTTTAATTTTATGACAGTTTGCTACATTATTGCACTTAGATGGATGGAAGTACCATGGCTGAGTGGTACACAAAGTATTTGATGCAATTACTCTTCCCTCCATTCCTGTACAAAACACTTACTGGTGGAGAGAAGTCCAGAAGAATACAACACACATGCAAAGGGGGACTGGTAGGTTAATCATTTGGAAACGCTGCAGAATAAAGCTGGCTAAGGCCGAGATGCAATGGGAGTTTCCAGGATGCTAAACAGGATAGCAAAGGTTGAGGTAGATAATCTCCTCAAAGAAACAATTAACCTCAGGACACTGACTAAAAAGGGACCAGTCGCCCTAATAATGCAGACAATGGGGCATCATTATCTAGTCAGAGCTCCCTATAGCATCATCTTATTAAAAAAGGAAGGACTATGGTTCTCTGAATCAAGGCTTGCCTCTCTTTTGCATGTAGACAAGTAAAGTTATTTTAAAATTGCAGTCAATGTGAGGAGCACGAAAAACTGAGTTTCTTTTCACCCACTGGATGGAGCTAGAGTTGCTTTTTGTGGGAGCTGCTGAACAGTACACACTGGAATAACTTCTTGAAGGGAGAGAACTGTACCATGGCGTTTAGAGATCAGTAGGCAGAGCTCATTAGCCTGATCACCTAATTCTCCTAGAATGGGAGATCAGGGAACATGCTGCAGATTAGGCTTTTCCTTTGTATTCAAGTAACAATATATAGCTGTTGGAACCAAAATCTCAGGAAGAAGGTTGATGCTCCCTCCTTTAGAGGAAAGGCAGCATGCTTAACACTGAAACAGAGCTTTATTGGAGGGTGTTGGGCTCTTTAAGCACCTGAAAGCTGCTTGGGAGTCGTGATCCCTTTCCAGACCTCTGACTTGGGAATCAGCTAAGGGATAAATATGGGTTACACAGCTTTTACAAGATATGAAACTCACGTTAAATAAAAAGTGGTTTCTTTATCCTCGTTTATCTTCTCTGCAATTTTAGATACTTTCAAA
The DNA here is from genome assembly GCA_003113815.1 of Sphenodon punctatus. Taxonomy (NCBI): domain Eukaryota; kingdom Metazoa; phylum Chordata; class Lepidosauria; order Sphenodontia; family Sphenodontidae; genus Sphenodon; species Sphenodon punctatus. The sequence goes on from QEPC01010142.1 coordinate 3,643,250, forward strand.
TTAGAGGAATATCCCTTTGCCCCACTCTGCAGCAAGAAACAGACTGCAGTCAAGAGACACAAGGAAACTAGGGTTTACTTTGGAGAGAAATTTGATACAGATGGATGGGGCAGCAGGAGGGCCACAGCAGTTGTTCAGGCTACTTGGCTTGAATTCATTATTCTTTGCTTAGTCCCTCTTTGCTTGCAGTCCAGCTGCCTGAAGCCCCTTCCCCGAACTCTTCTTTCTCTAGTTCTCAGTCTCTCTAATCCCGCTCTCAGTTGTCTACTTCATTCTTCTCAATATTTTCTCCTGGATACACTCACAAGTTGCCTAAACTCATTCCACCAGCCAGTTCCTTGGCACTATTCTTAGCGGATGGACATTTTTCCACATAGGGTAAAAACAGATGTTTTGCCCACAGTCACTGGCACATCTGTTTTTGGACCATCAGATGTTGGGCCAGCCAGGATTGCCTCGGGTCACGTCAGCAGCTAGCCTCCCACCCCTGCACTATGTCTGAGGGTATTTTCAGATGTTATGAGATCACAGTCAACCACAGTCAATTCCCTGTGGTGGCTGCGATCACGGAACGTCTGTTGTGGGGGAACTGATGTTTCCCCCCCCCCCCCGATGTTACCATGGCGGAGAATCACTTTCGCCACATGAGCGGCCGAAGCGGCGGGGCCGGTGGCGGTCGTGTGGCGAAGGTGATTCCCCACCGTGATGAACCCCGCCGTCACTTCTGGACGGCGGCCACGGCCCGGAATCCCTGCAGGGATTCTGGCCCGTGGCCAAATCAGGCGAGCGCTGCAGCTGCATTGGCCGCCGCGGCTGCCCGTCTCCCCAGAGGGTGGGCGGTGGGGAGCGTGGAGGGAGCGGGGCTTTGCAGCCGCACATTGCACCGCACGGCCCCTCCCCGATTCCCCGCCAGGATCCCCCGGCATGTCTATTAGGGCATGACGGGGTCATCCTGGCGGGGGATTAATTTATTGTTTTCGTGATGGGGCCAATTGGCCCCATCACGTCTGAAAACACCCTGGGTCACAGCCCAGGCTACAACCTGCCCGATCAGGCCAAAGCAGGCGATCACATCTTCTGTGACTCAGCAGCCATGGTCTGAATTGGGTCCTCCATGGCTGTCTATCATTGGCCACCATGACTATCCATCATAGTGGGACAGGTCACTGGGCACAGCATGGGGGTGGGGGTTATAAATTGAAGTTATGGCAGCGCGGCAGTGGCCCAGGGTGGGAAGCTGCAGTAGACACGATTTGGGCCGGGGTGCCAGGGACGTCAGGGAGCATGCTGAATGTGCAGCCAGCCCTGTGCTGCCCCCAATCCCCCACCGCAACCATAATGGGTAGCCATGGCAGCCAGTGATGGCCAGCCATGGAAGACCTGGTCAGGGCTGGCATACCAGCCTGGGAACAGATGTGATAGCCCACTGTGGCACACTTTGGCCTGGTTGGGCAGGCCTTAGCTCAGGCTGTGACTTCAGATGTTTTCTGAGATCAGAGCTTGGGCTAGCCGCCAACATGACCTGGAACAATCCTGGACCAACATCTGGCAGCACCTGCACATATGTGCAGGTGAGGTCTGGCCCAAAACGGGCTGCTGTCACATCTGTTTTTACCCATTGTGGATAGCTCAACTGCCCATCTGCTGGAAAGTCCTTGCAGGATCTGTTTCAATTAGTTCATGGACTACGTTTTCCCATCACCGCTAAAGTTTATTGACAACTTCTAGATCACTTAAACAGTGCAGACCAGTCCAGCTCACAGTACACAGCCTCCCATGCGTTGAAGCTTTGCACTAGTCTCCCCACTCACACCCTCATACCTTAGATTGGGACCTTTTTTACACAAGATGGGCCCACTCATGCCCATGCAGATCTGCTGCATGGGCAAGAGTGGGTGCTGCCCATGTAGATCCCCAGCAGGTGGGTGTGCATGTGTGCGCCCACAAAACACATATGCACACACACCTCCACCCATCACCCACTCATGGAGCAATTGGCTAAAACAGCAATTGCTCCATGAGTGGGGATCCATGGGGATGCAGGGAGGATTGGTGTGCGCCCGTGTGCACTGCCCACCCCTCCCACGCTGCTCATGCTGCTGCGGTACACACCAGTGTCCCCCCCCCCCCCTACAGCCCATATAAAAAAGGCCCGGGTCAGCACCACTGAGGTCCCAGCCTGCTGAGGATTCAGGACCCTGGCCAGCTCCCAGACTGGGTCCTTCTGGCTTCCTTGCCAGATGCAGACTGCATGGGCTCCAGGCTCTGCAGCATTTATTATACAGCCAGACCAGTGGCTGTATGTTAAGCTACGACCCCATTTTCATAGTTATCATTGAAGCTCAGACATGTTTTTTCCCCAATAATTTGTTGTTGGCTTTCTCTGACTTTTTGCGGGTGTGTTGGGAATAGTTACAATGGATTTTGTGCACATTTTCTCATTGGTCTGGTTCTTATTTTTGGAGTTATGTGATTTTGCAGTTTCTGCTTTCATGTAAAATCCTGCCAGTTCAACATTTTATTGGAGTATGATATCTTCAGCTGTATTTGCTTCAAAATTGACGCCTGGGTACTCTGGATAGTGCTTTCAGATGTTTTGCAGGGTTTGCTGCTGTTGGGGAATTTTTATTAAGGTTTAAAAAAATCTGAATAGGCACGCATGCTCATTGGCTGCACAGACACACACCAGCAGTTCCGCCCTGTCTTGTTGCCATTATTCCGTCTGCTCTAATTGGCTGTCAGGAGTTTACCTCACTGGACGTCACAATACTGAAAGGACTGGCTAACCAGAGCCAGCTGCTGTACATGTCACAGCTCATCTCTCCCCTTCTCTGCCTGAAAAGGAAACTATACTTTGATGTAAGGAGGATCCTTTAATGGAAGGAGGAGCTTTCTCCCAGGGGTGGCTGGGAGGTTCCTTCTATGCGCAAGCTACTGACAGCCAGCAGAGAGAGAATGGCTCCATGCTTGATCCTTGTCAAAAGTTCTGCCTTTTCTTGTACAATAGGCAGGTACCAGATGTATTCTAGGCAGGGAGGTGGAGTGGGGACAGTGCACTGGGGGGAGGCAGGGATCTCCAGCAGTTAAACTTCCCCCAGCAGTTCAGAAGTTGCTAGACTCTTAACCCTAAACAGTCTTATTCATTGGTGTTGGAGCAGGGAGTTTGAACTGAGTGGGAAGAGGCAGCCATCTGCTGTGAAACCCACCCCTGGTTTCCTCCTCCGGGAGTGGCACCTAAGCCATTAACTTCACCCGCACCCATGACACTACCTAAGATTCAGTAGTACCCAGTGCCCTCACAGCACACACTTCCCTCCAACTGCGCATGTGCAATACCCTTGCAGCACACATTTTCCTCCAAGTGCAGGTGTGCTATTTTGAACAGTTACCTTGAATTACAAGAAAAGGCACAGACTTTGACTGTGGGTGGGGGGAGATGAGGCTGGAGAGAAGACACTGAACGCAGGTGGGGCAGATTTTATCAGCGGTCGGGAGCTCTGGGAGGAATGTATGGAAGGCAAATGGGAGTGGGTGGGGGGAGGCAGGGACTTTGCGCAAAGTGTTCTGGGACCCACCATGGATCCTTTCTCACTTCTCCTTTATTATTTATTATTTTATTTATTTACAAATACTTATATCCCACCCTCTCCTGCACACAATGGCAGCTCGGAGCTGCTCACAACAGCAACAAAAAACAATAACATTGATAAAATTCATAAAATACATTTACATTTTAAATAAACCCCTCCCCCAACGCCCCCTCCCCATCTCCCTCCCCAAAGACCTGGCAGAACAGCCAGGTCTTACACTGTCGTCAGAAAGAAGGAAGGTCGGGGGCCAGGCGGGCCTCCGACGGGAGGGAATTCCACAGCTTAGGAACGGCCACCGAGAATTCCCTCCCCATCGTTGCCACCCAGGAAACCCAGGGGACTTCAAGTCGGGCATCCCTGGCCGACTGCCGGGGCCATACCACAGTCTGAGGTATGAGGCAGTCCCACAGATAGGTGGGGCCTAGGTCGTTTAGAGCTTTATAGGTCAGCACCAACACCTTGAATCGGGCCCAGAGAACAATAGGCCACCAGCGCAGAGAATGGAGCACTGGTGTAATGTGCTCACGACGGCCCGTCCCCGTAAGGAGATGGACCGCCGCATTCTGCACCAGCTGCAGCTTCCGGACCATCACTAAGGGTAGCCCCATGTAGAGTGCGTTATCGTAGTCTAACATAGAGGTGATGAAAGCATGGATGATGGTGGCCAGATCAGAGTTTGAATCATATGGCCGCAGCCGTTGCACCAGATGTAATTGGCGAAAGGCACTCCTCACCACCACCTCCACCTGAGAATCCAGGCAGCGCTGTGGGGCGAGGATCACTCCCAAACTACAGACCTGAGTGGCTAGGGGGGCAGACCCCATCAATGACAGGGGCCAAGATGCCCCCAGCCCTACCCACCAACATCACCTCTGTCTTGTCGGGATTTAGCCTCAGACGACTCACCCTCATCCAGTCCCCCACAGCCGAGACTGCTGGGTCTGGGTCTGCTGAAAAAGAGAGGTAAAGTTATGTATCATCGGCCTACTGATGACATCATACACCAAACCCTCTCACGACCTCACCCAGAGGCTGCATATACACGTTGAACAGGAGGGGGGACAGAATAAAACTCTGTGGGACTCCACACATTTAGAAGGCTGGGGGGCGGGAGATGTATTCCAGGCATCTGCTGGAGTGGAGTATTCCAGGCACATGGTGCAGTGGGGACAGTGCATGATCTGCTGGGAAGATCCTTGCATTTGCAAGCTGCTGATGGCTGGAGAGAGAGTGGATCCAGCTTGGATCCTATACTTTGCACAAAACCCACCAAGAAGCCCCCAAAAACTCTATCCTCTCCCGAGCAGAGTCATGGGTGCAGGTGAAGTTAATGTCTTGGGTACCATCCCCCGGTCCTCTATGCAACCTGGGGTTCTGAGCCCATTCAGAGAGCCCCTCCATTTCTTTCCCTTCCTCTTCGATGTCACCAGAGGTGGGAGAGTGACAGATGGGGAGATCCAGTCATGCTCAAATGTGTGTGTGTGGGGTGGGGGTGGGGGGTTAGTCTATGGTTGCTCAAATGGTGGGGGCATGGGGGAGTCTATGGACATCGCAACACTGAAAGGACGGGCTGGCCTCACCCAGCTTCAGTACACATCACAGCTCGTCTTCCCCCCTTCTCTGCCTGTGAAAACAGACTGCACTGTCCATTGAGAAAAACCGGGACGGGATGGACAGACTGGATAGAAGTGGCAGGACACTGGGGAGCTACTGTAGAACCCAATCGGTGATCATCTCCACTCTCGCTTCGTTGCCTAGCATGTTCTCGGATGTGCTATGAACCCCCCACCCCCATTTCATTTCATCTTTAATTTATACCCCGCACTCTCCCAACCAATGTTGGCTCAAGGCGGCTCACATCAATAATAAATACACTATTAAGGTTTTTATCCCACGCAGGGGAAACCCAACACCAAATACATCATAATACACAAGAAAACCCTACCCTCCCATTTAACATTTCAATAATAACATCTATCTAATATGCCTTACTAACCCACCCCAATAGCCACTCTACCAGTATCAAACCATCCTTCCTTCCATCCCCTGCTGCCACCAGGCGTAGTCCTACTCCCTCTCCACCCCTCTCTCACTGGGGGGAGAGGAAGGCCTCCTCACAACTTTCACTAGTAGAAACCTCACATTGTGCAACCCCACCAGTGACCCCTCCATCCCAACCTCCAGGCCCCATGGCGAAGGCACAAATTTATCCCAAACTATGGGTACACAATGTGTACACAATGTGTAACCCAAACTATGAGTACACAATGCTGGGTACAAAACTAGGAGTTACCACTCAGGAAAAGGAACTGGGAGTGATTGTGGAGGATACCTTGAAATCCTCAGCCCAATGTGCAGCAGCAGTCAAAAAACCAAACAGAATATTAAGAGTTATTCGTAAAGGGATAGAGAATAAAACTGAGGATGTCATAATGCCTCTATACAAATCAATGGTGCGACAACACCTAGAATAATGTGTGCAGTTCTGGTCACACCATCTCAAAAAAGACATAGCAGAACTAGAAAAGGTACAGAGAAGGGCAACAAAAATGGATAAAGGGTATGGAACGGCTTCTGTACAAAGAGTGGCTTGACAAGCTGGGTCTCTTCAGCTTAGAGAAGAGAAGACCGAGTGGACATGATAGAGGTTTATAAAATCTTGAGTGGTATAGAACGAGTAGATAGGGAACGGTTATTTACCCTCTCAAATAGTACTAGAACTAAGGGACATTCCATGAAACTAGCTGCCAGCAAATTTAAAACAAATAAAAGGAAGCACTTTTTCACTCAACGCATAATTAACCTATGGAATTTGTTGCCAGAGGACATTGTCGGGGCCAGTAGCATAGCTAGGTTTCAAAAAGGACTGGATAAGGTCTTAGAGAGTAGGTCCATTGATGGCTATTAACCAAGTAGCTTATGGGATGAACTTGTGATGAACCATTGTGCCTGTTGGTTCTTCTCCCATGCGATTGAGATCGGCCACTGTTTGAGGACAGGATGCTGGGTTTGATGGGCCATTGGTCTGAATCAGTATGGCACTACTTGTGTTCTTATCTGCTGTACCCTAGGCCCTTCCCCTGTAGTGACAACAAAGTCTGCTGCCTCTGGGGAACTAAGCACAAACAACAGATATAAAGGTGCAGTAAATACAAAAGCAAGAAAGAACAACAAACTGCACCTATGCAAGTCAAAATAGTGCCAGGGATCAGAGCAATAAATTTATGGAGGTGACAAAGTACAATGCGGAATAAAACAATGTAAATACAATGTAAAGGAACAAACAACAAAAGTATATGAATACAAATGAATGCCTAGAGAGAGATAAACATGACCACGCTACACAAAAAGACCCCTTAAGGGGGTGAAAACCCCATGTAGGGGAACAAATTTCAAATACAATGTGGGAGTATAAACCCCATGCAATTCATGGGGGTGACAAGCTAGAGAAAGCCTGATGGGTGAGGTAGGATTTTAGGAGGGATCGGAGCATATGTGCTTGGGAAGGGAGTTCTAGGCAGAAGGGGTAGCACTGGAGAAGGGGTGAAGATGGTTTATTGAGCAGGTGACTCTGGGGCTGGAAAGTATGGTACCACAGGAGGAGAATGGCCATGAAGAACCATGGATACACTATGCTTCCCCCTCCCTCCCCACTGAGGAAAGCCTTTGTAGTGAAAAGATTGTGAGAAGACGCTTGTACACCGGTGGCGCCAGATTAGTGGGCATTTATACATCTTATTTTGGCCTGTATATGTTATAGAATCCATCTTGACTTACGTGTGTAAAAGCATATAAGTTGAGAATGGGTAACTCGGTTCTCAGGGAATGTATTTTATGTAAGCCTCTTGAGCAATTTTCTTGTATTATATAAATTGTTGTTTAGAAGGCCAAGGCTGAACTAGAATGGGAATGTGTGGGAAGCTCCCTTATCAATGTTAGTGATGCGAAGCTAGGAAGGACCCAGGCCAGCTGCAACTCGTAAATCTAACACATGCGCAGTGGGTTGCATAGTGGATTACATAATTGGTCACACATGCACATGATTAGTAGAGTGAGTGTGTGACACCAGAATACTATAAAGTAAGGCAGATGCGCAGGCAGACAAACTTCACTGTTGGCCGCTTGGCAGACGTGCTAAGTGGGTGCAGCAGAACCTGGGGCCCACCCGAGGATCCTCCCGCAGCTGTGATTGGAGTTTCCAGTGTGCACAAAGGATGTGAGAGAGCTTGCTTTTACAGTTTGTATTTACTTTTACCTTTATGCTTTGTATATAATAAATCAGCCTTCTTGACCTCGTTTGCCTGAGTCATCACTGAACTGGTCCAAAGAACACACAATTTCACTACAGCCTTCTTGAGGCATCAACTTATGAGTCACTACTGGTTCAACCAGAGAAAATGTAGTGGGATCCATTACTGTCCGGCATACCCAAGGACCATAAGGTTATTTATTTCTCGGCACCTTTGCTAGCCCAAAGCTAGCTTATTATCCTTTCACCTTTTTGATAGTGTGCCATGTCCCTTTGGAGACCTATTCTTATTTTGTTCTTCTGCATGAGCACTTCAGGCTGGGTCACCTTTCTGTTTCTTAGTGTCAGATTTTTAATATTTCTTCATGGTTCTGGGATGCTAAGCAGATGCACTGCCTTCTTTTCAGCTAAAATAGTTTGATACACATGCAAAGTCTGACGTACATTTTAAATCAGATCATACTGCATGTGAACTAAGCCATTTTCATTTCCGATATGAAAAACTTCCAGCTCTTCTCACCTCATTCATTCTTTATCGGTCTCTTTTTTGAGAATTACAGGGAGACAATTCTTCCCTTTTTAGGTCCCCTAGTCAGGGCTTCTACAGCTGAACTTCAGGGATTCCACAAAGAAAAACCGGATTCCTATTAAGTGAAAAGCAACAGGCTGACCTCCTTTATATTGGCCATCTTAAAACACACTATAGTGCCCTGTTTACCTTTCTGATGATATAGTACTTGCACTAAATTCTTCCCTGTAGGGAGCTTGGGTTTCCAGTGCCGGTTATTCCTATAACCACTTACTGCCAGCAACTCCTGTCCCACAGGGTGTTTGGTTGGAATGTCTCACCCCTTGTGCAGTACAACAAGGGTGATATATGCAATCCATTTCCCCTGCGGGAAACTGTATGTGGGGAAAACATCAAGACAGCTGAAGACACGAATAAATGAGCACAGGAGCAGGTTGAAAACACATACTTTAACTGCCCCACTAGTAGAGCATTATAACCAACATCATCCAGACACTAATGAGTTTAGCTTTTGGGGTATTGAGAGAATGAAGCTTCCCATTAATCCTAAAGTGCTTACAGACCGTGAGAATTTTTGGATCCTTACTTTGGATACAATTGCACCACGGGGTCTTATAATAATAATAATTTATTACGGCTTAGCTTCCGCTATTACCAACAATATACAATAATACAAACATGTAAATTCAAAATTAAAACAATACACATTACTAGGTCCTATAGACAAGTGAAATACAAAATAGAACCCAGAGCGGATACTCCTTTACACCCCTTTAAAGTATATAGTAATTAGTCCTTACAGGCGCTTAACCCTTTGCCTGACCCAGCTCAGTTCTCAATGGTGGGTCTAACGACCACTTCTTCATAACAGATAGATTTCACACGATTATTGATTGTTCCTATATTTGCAACGGAATGCATAAAGCAGTCTTTTGTATGCTGCCTGTTGGCCATATATAATGTAATAAATACATCATCAAAAAATCCTTCAATGTCAACACCTATCATGTATATCTATCACCCTAACTGCTAAATTTCCCATCTTCCTCATCAGAATAGTCTCAGGGGTAGGAGCTGCTCACAGGTCCCCCCCCCCACCAATCTCATCTCGACTCCTGATAGCCATCATACTCCTCTTCATTGGGAGGTACCTATGTAACTAGAATTGGCATAAGATTATTCCATGTTTTGCATCTCAGGTCAATACAGGCGGGGTTACTGCCACCTTGGGAGAATATCCCCAGCCTTCCCTGCCCCTGGCATACCGTTACCTCACTCCTGGCAGTTCCGGAAGGGAGGTGATGTATTCCTAATATAAGCCACCGCCCTACAAAAATTGGCTACAGCCCTAGACCATTCTGAGTCAATGGGGCATAATAGTTTGTTCAGCATCTGGTTGGTTGCCCCTTCTCAAAATGTTTCTTCAAATGCCTGATTCTTAGGCCATCAAATGCCGGGCAGTGGAAAATTATATGGATTGGGGTATCTACCTCCCCCTGCTGGCACATATCGCAGATACGCTGGTCCCAAGGAGTCCTGGCGTATCAGCCTTCCAGCATGACCGAGGGAAACACATTGGCCCTCATCCTGAAAAAAGCAGATGTAATACTAGCATCCTGCCAGACAAACAGGTAATAGCGATTGGGTCTCTGGAAGTTGGATAAGGAGTAATAATCATTAAACTGGGGCGCCACCTCCTGGGCTCCTCTTAGGGCGTTTTCTGATTGGGCTGCCTGATCCCAAACCTGTTTATGAACTAGTTCCTTACATGCCACCCACCCCAATCTTTCCAGATCTAAACAGGCAAACCCCAATCTGGCAATTTCTTGGTTAAATCCCTGTATCCAGCTACTTCCTAACCCGGCTGCAATTGTTTCATTGAATAGTCTAGTGTTGGGGCTAGGAAAAAGTAGTTTCTTAAGCCAAAAGCTAAGTCGATATAAAGTAGCATACACTTCTAAAGGAGGGACACAAGATTCTGCTCTCAGAATTACCTGTGGAGTTCCACGGGGGGCTCCCAAAATTGTCCGCAGAAAAGTATTTTGCAGGGCTTCAAGTTTAGAACTATATCCCAGGCCCCATATCAGGGATGCATACAGTAGCTGGCTAGTTACCTTGGCCTTAAAGAGTTTCAAGGCTGGCAGGGCTAGTCGGCCTCCTTTGCTGAAGTAGAATTTGGAGATAGCCGCAGCTGTTCGGCTGGCCTGAGCCATTGCGGCATCATAGTGGGCTTTCCAGCTACCGCTGGCAGATATTATCACCCCCAGGTATTTAAAGGCCTTCACCTGCTCTATCTGAGTCTCCTGAATGATACAGCGGTGTTTCTTATGGATTCCTTTAGAGCCTGCCACCAATACCTTAGTTTTGGTGAAATTTATAGATAATAGCTCTAACCGGCAGTATTCCCCAAAGGCCTCCAATGCTCGCCTCATCCCTACCAAAGACTGGGAAATAATCACTGTATCATCAGCGTAGAGTAGTAGCCCTATCTCCCGCTCTCCAATTTTGGGTGGGTGGGTATTGTACCTTTTCATAAAGGCTACTACATTGTTCACATATAGGTTAAAAAGTAACGGCGCCAAAAGGCACCCCTGCCTCACCCCAGAGTTTACCTGCACCGGATCCGAGAGCTTCCCCTGGTTATTGACTCTGATCTGCAATTGGTTCCCTGTATGCAACCTTGTTATAAGAAAAAGAAGCCTTGGTTCTATGCCCAAGGTCTGAAGTTTGAACCACAGGTGCTCCCTGCAGATAGAGTCAAATGCCTTTTTGAGATCGACAAAGCATAGAAAAAGAGGAGCCCCTTTCTTCACAAATTTAGCAATCAGCGCCGCCAACACAAGGATGTAGTCGGTTGTCCCCACACCCTTGCGGAATCCTATCTGTTCGGGAACTATTAAATCGCTCCCTTCGGTCCAAGTCTGGAGTTTAACCAACAATAACCGGGAATACAGTTTAGCAACCACACTTAATAAACTTATCGGACGATAATTACCCGGATCTACTGGGTCCCCAGTCTTATATATAGGGACCACTGTAGACTGTAGCCAATTTCGTGGGAGAGTACCATACTCATTTATATGTGTGAATAGTGGGGCTAAAACCTCCGCCCAATATCGTGGATCACTTTTCAGAAGTTCTGCCGTTATAAAATCCTGCCCGGGGGCTTTCCCATTTTTTAGGGATTCGATTAGAGACATGACTTCTTCCACTGTAACCGGCTGCCACCTTGGGATTTTGTCTACAACATCTATTTCCACTATAAAGGGAATAGTTCCTTTCCTTGCGTACAACTTCCCATAAAAGTCCTGCCAAGCTCCTATGGAAGGTAAGTCTCTACATCCCTTACCTCTTCCTTGCGCGAGAGAATGAATTATTTCCCAGAATCCCCTCAGATTCTGGTCACTGGCAGCCCGAATGAGTTTCCCCCATGTTACTTCTTGGGCAGTTTGCAATTTATTCTTTAATAGTTGTTGGTACTCCTTCCTTATTAAAGATAATGCTAACCTCGAGGCACTGCTAGGGGAGGCCTTCACTTCTCTAGCTGTTTTCCTTAGCTGTGCTCTTACATATCAGCATTCAGCATCAAACCAACGTGGGGTATAATTTCCTGGCGCTTTCTTCTCGACTGAAACAATCTGGGTAGAAAGAATAGGGAGCAGGAGGTGCGTCAACTCCTCATAACACTGTATGGTATCAGGTTCTAGTTTTTTAATAGTGTTCCCCATTTGCTTTACCGAAGAAGAGTTCAAAAGTTCTATCGTCCGAGCTCTTAAATCCTCAGACCATTTAGTTCTTCTCCTCACCAGGATCCCATCAATATCACCCAGACTTTGCTTCCTCGGCTCCCCTCGGAAATCTCCTAGGGTTAACCTTATGGGTGAATGGTTTGATACAGGTATAGGAATCACCTCAAATTCCTCCACCATATAGAAGAAAGGGAGCGAGATCAAAAATAAATCTAGAACACTGGACCCCAACAATGAATTGTAAGTAAAATTTCCTACCCGGTCTTTCTGTGTACAGCCATTTATTATTCTGACATCTAGGTCAACCATAAGGGCATCCATTTTGTCCTTCCTTGGTCCCACTACCTTGTCCCTGGAATGACGAATTGGAACATAACACAACTCCATTGAGTTATCTAACTTGAGAGGTGTTAACTGAGAGGCAGGATCTCCCAGTCTTGCATTGAAATCACCTCCCAACACTAACAAGGCTTCTGGGAAGCGAGCTTCTGCTTCTATGACCTGAGCCGTCATTAAAGGCCAGATATCCGAGGAGTAATAAGGTGAGTATTCTGGGGGCACATATACTATTCCCAATAGAATCTCTAATCCATCAAGGAATTGGCAAAGGAAAAGAGCAAAATAGGCCTTAATACTGCTGATTTGTTTCACAGAAACCCTCAGGGAGGAAGCTACAAGCAATGCCAATCCCCCACTCGGACGTCCCTGCACCTCCGAGGGTAAAGCATTTATCCAGAAACTCTCAAAGTCCCTCCACTTATCCTGGGAGGGGGGCGTAGTTAGCCAGGTCTCTTGGAGTAAAATGATATCATTCTGATATAAGAAACCACAAAATTCGGGGTCAGCTCTATGCGTCTCCCAGCCAGATATGTTCCAAGAGCTGATGGTAATTGTAACAGCTGGCTTGGCCCCTTGTCATTGTTTTAAGGGGGGTCTCGGACGCTGTCTCAAGACCCTGGCTATAGAAGGGCTTCGTATCCTCTCCGGGCCAGTTTGGCCAGCACCAGAATTCCCCAAAGCTACTCCCCCAGAGGCGGCTGCCAGGGTTACTGACTCAGTTAGTGTCAAATCTACCTGGATGGATCTTCTCAAGGAGATCCGTTCCTCTGTTTCTACTTCTATTACTTCTACTACTTCTCCCTGGGGTCTCTCCTCTTGGGTGCACTGCTCCACCAAACCACACAGTGCATCCTCCGACCCCGGGGGTACAGAGCGCTGTTCCTCCTGTGATTGGACCTCCTGAAGTATTTGGGGTTGGAGCTGGTTTTGACTCCTCCTTGTCCGCCCCTCACCTTCTGATATCCAACTAGCCAAGTGGGCGTATGAAGTTAACAGAAGAGACAGGGGGGATTGTTGACCCTGATCTCCTCCTCTCTCCTGCAGGCCGCATATAGGGCTTGTTTGCCTCCTACTTCTCTGTGGGTTCTTAATCTCACCTAATTGGCGTTTAAGTGACTCCAGGCGCTCTAAAAAACATGCCTGGATAGCAATAGACGGGGAGGGTGGATGTTCAGTGCCCTGATGAGGGTCCTTAGAAGAGGTCACGTTTAACGGCGGCAAGCGAGGGGGGTATAGCAGGGTCTCCACCAAGGGTGGAGTAGGACCCACCATAAGTGGTCTCCCTGCATCTCGCCCCTCTCTTCCATCACCACCCCGTATCTTCCTCCTGCAATCCTGTTCCTTATTCAGGTTTAATTCTGGAAGCAGCATGTCTTCTTCTTGAACCCTACTTATTCTATCTACAGTCTGGAATAAGTCAGCCTTCCTAACTAAGGGTCTTTTTAGGCCTCTCGGCAAAGGTATTGGTACTGGTAAAGGTGGGGAGGGGGCTGGAAAGGCTTTACTATCAGCTACCCTTCCTTCCATCTGGATTTGGGTGGCACCTTCTCTATGAATCTCCTCAGTACCCCTCGCCCTACCCATTTTCTCCCAGCCTCTATCTAGTGGAGGGGGGGGGGAGACTTCCCCCGCCTCCGTGAGGCTTTGTCTCTCTTATCTAGCTGGTACTTAAAGCCTCCAAGTTCTGATCTAAGTGGAGGGGCCGGGACCGTTGAACCAGTCAAGGTGCTCCCAGACTTATACTTCTGATCCCGACTACCTTGTGGCCCGTGTAGAGCTTGTGCTTGTCTCTCCTGGGTTTTTTTCCCTATCTGGAAGACACGCGCTGCAAATACTCCTCGTTCCTCCAGCTGATTCCTTTGAGACAGGATTGTAGTCACCATCTCATAGGATTTGAAGGTGACCAGAACCATGTGTTTACCAATCAAATGAATCATATGATCTATAGACGTTATGTCCCTCCTAGTAATCGGGACCTCAGTTAGAAGTACCCGAAGGTGCTCAGCTACATCCCGGGGCGTTGCCCACACTGGGGGGATATGGTCGTGCTGGAAAGTTATTGTAAAAATTAAAGATTGTGAAAGTAAGTCAAAAGACTGCCTGCTTTGAGTATAATACCTGGGGAAATAAATTCCCTGATTCCAATGGAGGCCCTTTGCCCAAGGGAACCTCTTTCTCAGGGTTAGTTGATGGGAAGTTTCAGCTCTGCAGGGCTTAGGTATTGTCATACAAGGCCCTTCCCCCCCTACTAAGGGCTGAGTTTTGCCCTGGCCTTTCTTTACCAGACTTTCCAAGAGTTCTAATTGGGTTTGAACTTTGGATAATTTCAAGAAAACAAACTGTAGCATTTCTGCGGTAAGCATTACATGATCTGTAAGGAATATAGCAAGTCTTTCTTCAGGTGACTCATTGGTTATTCCACTTAAGTCAAGATGCAAATCAGGGGGGGTTCGATATAATGCTCCCCTTACCTTATCATGGCCTTTGCTCTTCTGGGATAGAACGGGTACTGCCTCTGTCTGGGTTAAAGGCAAAAAATGATTATTTAGAGGTAAGGGGGAGGATGCTATAGGTACCCCTCTTTGCTCTCTTTGTCCTCAGGAGAAATAAGCCTCCAATTGCCTTTGCCTCATTTTCCCTTTGTTTGGCCCCTGATTTATAGGGGAAGTCATTTCTCTTTGTTCTAGGCAGTAAACCGCAATACAATTTAAATTTGGGGTTTAGACCGGTGCCTTCCGGCCACCCGCCTAAGGTGCGGCCCTTAGGCGTGCGACCATGGAGTGCACCTGCGGCGCTGCCACAGGCAATGAAGCTCTTTTACTTCCCCCCGCAGGTCTGGCCCCGCCTCTGGCTCAGCTGCTCAGGTGAGTAATACTGCCGCTGTGATGAGAAGCCCTGCTCCTTTGCCGCATCTGCACTGACAATGAAGCTCTTTTACTTCCCCCCGCAGGTCTGGCCCCGCCTCCGGCTCAGCTGCTCAGGTGAGTAATGCTGCCACTGTGATGAGAAGCCCCGCTCCTTCGCTGCATCTGCACTGACAATGAAGCTCTTTTACTTCCCCCCACAGGTCTGGCCCCGCCTCCGGCTCAGCTTCTCAGGTAAGTAATGCTGCCGCTGTGATGAGAAGCCCCGCTCCTTCGCCGCCCACGCGGTCTTAATGACCTGCTTGATTCAGCCATTTGACTTTTTTGAAGGTATATCTTTCATTTTATAGGGATCCGTTTTTTCTTTGTGGAATCCCTGAAGTTCAGCTGTATAGGCCCTGACTAGGGGACCTAAAAAGGGAAGAATTGCCTCCCTGTAGGTTAATTTGATTTCTAGTGCTGACCTAGTTAAGGATTCTTTTCACCTGTCCCCTACTTTGTTTTGGGCACCACGTGATTTGAGGAAGCAGCTTTATAGCTGCTCCCTTCAGTGGTTTTGACAGAGACATCCAGACCAAACACCTTGTGGGACAGGAGTTGATGGCAGTAAGTGGTTATAGGAATAACCGGCACTGGAAACCCAAGCTCCCTACAGGGAAGAATTTAGTGTAAGTAGTAAAGTACTATATCATCAGAAAGGTAAGCAGGGCACTATAGTTTGTTTTAAGATGGACTATTGGCCAAAATAAGGAGGTCAGCCTGTTGCTTTTCACTTAATAGGGATCCGTTTTTTCTTTGTGGAATCCCTGAAGTTCAGCTGTATAGGCCCTGACTAGGGGACTTAAAAAGGGAAGAATTGTCTCCCTGTAGGTCAATTTGATTTCTAGCGCTGACCTAGTTAGAGTTAAAGTACTATATTATTAGAAAGGCAAATAGGGCACAATAGTGTGTTTTAAGATGAACTATTGGCCAATATAAAGAAGTCTGCTTCTTGCTTTTCTTACCCTATTAAGGAGTGGATTCAAATAATATTTCCTAACTCTGGAGAGGAGTGTTCTGAGTTCCTTTTTAGTCCACACCTATGGGTGAGTTTTTGTTGACTGTTTGCGCCATAACCCTCTGACATATGAGGAGCCCGAGAGAGAGGGAAGTCACCTTTCAAAGGGGAGCCTCGCGGTGATTTTTCACTTATTATTCAGTCAGTCTTTTATTTTGGCTTTAGGATTGGGAAAGAAATATATGCCATTAGGAACCATTGCTGAGACCGACTTGAAGCATTATAAGATTGGTAGAAAATATCCCTGAAGAACCTTTCTCAAGCGAAACGCTGGCTATTCAGGACCTTCATGGACATTTTCCAGCTGTGAATCTTTCAGCGGTCTTTTGAGGTTTTTCCCTTTTGGAGTTTTTGGCATTTGTATTTTGCTTTCCTGCATGGGGTTTTTACCCCCACATTGTATTTGAAATTTGGTCCCCTACATGGGGTTTTCACCCCCTAAAGGGATCTTTTTGCGTAGCTTGGTCATGTTTCTCTCTTTCTAGGCATTAATTTGTATTCATACGCTTTTGTTGTTTGTTCCTTTACATTGTATTTACATTGTTTTATTCCACATTGTACTTTGTCACCTCCATAAATTTATTACTCTGATTCATGGCACTATTATGACTTGCATAGGTGCAGTTTGTTGTTCTTTCTTGCCTCTGGGGAACTGGCAGAGACAAACAGACTGTGCACCGGGACCCAAACGTATTTGACGCAAGCATGGAAAACTGAGACGAGAGAGACACAGCCTGTACAAGTGGTAGGATTCTGGGAAGGCACTGTGGAACGCAATTAGGTACCAAAAAGAAGATCATGTCTTGTGTTGGAGAATTTTTTTATTACGTTTTAAAAAAACATACCTTCACAGTAGGACAGTGGCTATATGTACCCAGGCATGAAGGAGTGCATGACTGCTTTGTGCAAATGGAGCTTCCCAGTGGGAGGTCCCAGTGCCATCTCCCACCGTGTGCTGTTCCTTGCCTGGGTACATAAACCACTGTCACTACTGTCCCACAACTTCCAAGAACCTGTTTGAAAGTACTACCAATCCAGAAAGTTGCACACAACTCATTACCTCCTAAGTTGTGGGACACTGTAAATTGCAGCCAGTCAGCATTTCCTCAAAGTCTTCACACAAAAGAACAGTTTGAAAACAAAGAAAAATCATCAATAAAACAAAGCCAGGAAATTAACTAAATAAAAAAACTCTTGGTTAAAAAACCTATTAAGCTACGACATTGACATAAAACAAGTAACATGCATGAACAAACCACAACCAAATGCCACAAAACAAGGAAACCACCAGTTAAGCACTCCACCACAGCAGTAATCACTTACAAATACGAATGTGTACTACAACCAATACACACATAATCATGTCAAACATCCAACCTAATGTAAACAACTACAAAAAGGAAAACAGCCAAGCCCATAAAAATCATACAATTTGCAGAAACATGGACAACATATAGAACATTAACAAAATCCAAAGAGATTTTAAAAACCACAAAATCACACCAGTAAGCCACACTCCAGTTACATCTACTCCTAAAAAACACACCATCCCCCCAAAACAATAAACTGATACCATGAGACAACTACCCAAAAGAGAGAAAAAACTCCTCTCCACCTACAATAAAGGGACTTGCCATAGAAACTACTAAACAACCATAAACATACCTTCAAAACCCACAAAACACAGCAAAAAAAGGTTCACACGCATGAAATT
The DNA here is from genome assembly GCA_003113815.1 of Sphenodon punctatus. Lineage (NCBI taxonomy): Eukaryota > Metazoa > Chordata > Lepidosauria > Sphenodontia > Sphenodontidae > Sphenodon > Sphenodon punctatus. The sequence goes on from QEPC01010142.1 coordinate 3,661,341, forward strand.
AATCCCACTTTAAATATAAACACAAAAATATCAGAGTAGATTAACCCATATCTTTAATTTATATCTTTTATTGGACCAGCTCCAGTTGGTGGAGGTATGCAAGCTTTCGGACCTCAAACCATCCTTTGTCAGGCAAGTCTGGTGTTACAAAAACAAAAAACAAAAACAGACTTGCCTGATGAAAGACCCTGTGAGGTCTGAAAGCTTTCATACCTCCACCAACGGTAGTTGGTCCAATAAAAGATATCACTTTAAAAATTGATAAAAGGTCTCACTGTACTACTTTGTCTCTAGCGATTGGAAGAGGAGGCTTGCTAACACCTGACCCCTTCCTCTATAGTTAGACATTAAAAGGGAGGACCCTGAAGGACACCAGCCATTGGTGGGCCATTAGTGGTTGACGTGGCTGTGGCCCCTAAAGACTGGACTGAAGACCCATGGTTCCTAACAACAGTTATTTGCGTCTTACCCCCCTTCCCTGGTCTTTCCCCCACCAGTGGATAATGGGCCATCTTTGTTGAGCGGTGTTTGTGTTTTATGTCTAGGGGGCAGTGAGAAGGCCCTCTTTTGTTGAATGTGTGGGAAGTGAGTGGTTGTCTGGGACAGGTGGGCAGTGAGAGTGCACTCCCAGCCCCTGTATTTGTGTTGTGCCAGGTGGGTCTCCCAGGGGGAGAGATTTCTACCTGGGCAGCCACTGTCATTATTGTCTGTCTTTTTGTTGTTGTGTGTGAATGAGAGATGGTTCCACAAAGAGGGAGAACATCCAGAGTGGGTGAGGGAACTCAGCAAGCTAATTTTAGGATGCCTATTAGGGTGACAAGTGGGGGGGGGGGAGATCCACAGCAATCGAGGAAGGCACCCCATTTTAGATGTGTTCAGAAAATTGCTGTGGAGCCCATTGCAAGTGCTTCAAAGGGCCAAGGGGGAATGGACAAGTTGGATTCCTCCTGCATGAGGCTCTGGATGGCTAATGTCAGGCCTGTGGTGAATAAAGCCGACACTCTGTGTGATTCTATTGCAGGGTGTCACCTGGACCTGGCATGTATTGCCAAGACTTGGCTGGATGATGCTACAGGCCCTATTTTGGCATGGCTGGTCCCGCCAGGTTTCTCAGTGATCCATCAACCCCATGCAGAATAAAAGGTGCAAGGGTGGCTTTGATTTTGATCCTACATGCATTGTAATGCATGAGGCGGCCCATGCCGAAAGCAGGGACATTTAAGTGCCTGGTCATGTCCTGGTGGGATAGGACCAAGATTTATGGTCCTGCCAGTATATTGACCCCCAGGTAATGTGGGGGAATTTGGGGCTGAATTTCTGGAGCTGGTGTTAGCGTTACTGTTGAAGTGTCCGAGGATGCTTTCCTCAGTTCCTGAATGTGATGGTATCTCTGGGTTTTACCCAGAGCATCCAGGAGAACATCCACAGTGCCGGCTGAATGCTTGACCTTGTTTTCAGGCTGGGCTTTCTAGTTTTGGATGTTCACATCACCCCTGTTGAGTGGTCCAACCATCACTTTGTATGTTTTAGTGCGGATGCTAACTTACCTGACTGAGCACCACAGCCGCTCAATTGTTGTACAGCCATGGAGATTGCTGAAACCGGTGGATTTCAGCAACCTCATTATTAGTGCTGGAGTTAATACATCTGCCCCTTCCAACCAGGGGGTTGACAAGTTCACTGATGGCTATTTTCAGCTGTTAAAGGGGGTCCTCCATTCCCTGGCTCTTTGATGGGTCCTGGTTGTCTCGACAGTCCATAGACCACTTTGGTATAACAGCAATTTGTAGGATTTAAAGAGGCTGGGGCATAGACTGGAGAGGAGATGCTTGAGGAGTTGCCTGGAGACTAATCTTATGCTGTACAAAGAGTTTATGAGCTATTTCTGAGGCCAAGTGCTTATACTTGTCCTCAGGCATAGGCGCTGAAGGGAACAGATCAGTGCAACTGTTTCAGGTGGTGCACGGCCTGATGAATCCAGACTGTCTCAATCTGTCTACAGTTTCTTCAATAGAGCACTGTGAGGAATTTAACGTTCTTTGTTAAGAAGATAGAGGGACTCCAGGTGGGACTCATTGGGCCTTTTAATGTGGAGAGCCATTGAGTCCCTAGGGATTATATTCCGCTGGTTGACCTTGATGTGGTTGAGGACAAGGAAGTCTGTGTGCTCTTGGAATCACTGAGATCACAGAGACCCACCATGTGTGCCTCTGACCCGTGCCCATCTTGGTTGTTGAAGGCGAGTGGCGAGGCGGTGGTAACTTTATTGACAGGCATTGTTAACACTTCCCTTAGGGAGGGGATGGTGCCAGCCACCATCAAATGTGTGGAGGTCTGCCCCCTCCTCAAGAGTCCATCTCTTGATGTTGGAGTGCTTGCTAATTATTGCCTGGTCTCCAATCGGCCTTTCTTAGGAAAGGTGATTGAGAAAGCTGTGGCTGTGCAGCTACAGAGACACCTGAGACTTTAGCAATATTTGGGGGAAATTTCAATTGGAGTTCGGACCTTCTTACAGGGTAGAGACCGCATTTGTCACAGTGATGAATGATCTACTGATGATTTTAGATCAAGGACAGTTGGAGATTCTGATCATGCTGGACCTTACAGTAGCATTTGATACTATTGTCCATGGGTTGCTTCTTCAGCGACTGAGGGATGCTCCTGGTGTCACGGAAGTGCTGCTGGTTGGTGGCTTCAGTCATACCTGGAAGGGAGGAGTCAATCAGTGGTGATGGATGGATATGCATCATCCCCGAGGGGACTGAATTGCGGTGTCCCTCAGAGTTCTATTCTTTCACCCATATTGTTCAGCTTGTACGTGTAGTTTTTCAGGGATGTCATGATCAAGCACGGGGTCGAGTATCATCAGTATGCTGATGATACACACCTGTATATCTCTTGCCCCATGAGCTCTGGCAAGGTGGCCTCTGCCTTGGAGGAATTCCTGAATGTACGGGTGGTGCCTCTGTACTCACTCTGGAAGACTTATCTGGGAATGGAAAACTATCTTAGAATAGATATGGGCTGGAGTCACAGCAAGGCTCTATGCAGACTTAGATTGGAGCAAATGCCATCAGCGGTATTAGAGGGCAGGAGAAATGGAATCTCTAGAGAACAGAGATTGTGCTCCTATGGTAGTGGGCTATCGAGGACATAGTTCACTATGCCTTTGAGTGCCCTAGGACTGAAAAAGTTAGGAAGAATTATTTTCCTGCTGGATTGTGGCGACTTCAATACTTTTCCCCAAGAGAGAAATTAACATGGCTACTTTCTCAAACAGATCCCTGTACATTGTGTAAACTGGCAAATTCTGCCATTAGAGCGGGAGCCATTAGGCGGTCTACAGACAGGATTGTCCCCAACGGTACAGTGAACACCATTTAGGGTAGTTTTAGATCCTGGGTGAAGTGTTTTAGATATGCTGACCCAATCTAATTGCTGACCCTAATCTAGCATAAAATTTAATGTTGTTGGATCACATTTTTACTGATATGTAATTTGTTTTGTTTAAGGGGGTCTTTGGCCCCGGATTATATGTATTCTGATTTATTCATATACTTATTTGTATCAGACAATGGCGTTAAGCCAATCTGTAATAAATAAACTTGAATTTGAACTTGAATTCCTGAATGACATAGCTGCCTGGATGCATCAGAGCTACTTCATGCTGAATCTGGGGAAGACTGAGGTAATGTTAGTGGGACGGGGCAGCTGATAAGAGGATGCCCTTGCCTCCCTCAGTCCTCTGAATGTGGAAGAGGTAGGGGGCCAGGTAAAGAACTTGGACATCCTTTTCGACCACGCTCTGTCTAATGGCTCTTTTAGACGAGCAGCGCTCCATTTCACGTCAGCGGCGGGCATATTTTGAAACCTCCGCCTGGTCTAATTAGATGAGACGGAAGTGGCTTAATATGCGCATATTACGGCGGAGGCGCATTTTTTAAGTGCGCGAATTAAATACCTCGATTATGAGGTATTTAATTCACGCACTTAAAAAATGCGCCTCCGCCGTAATATGCGCATATTAAGCCACTTCCATCTTGTCTAATTAGACCAGGCGGAGGTTTCAAAATATGTGCGCCGCCGACGCGAAACGGAACGCCGCTCGTCTAAAAGCGGCCTAAGACAGCCTAGGTGTCAGACATAGTTCAGAAATACTTTTTTTAACTACACAATTTGCATACATTACGTCCTTATTTACCCCAGGCTGACCTTGCCACAGTAACCCATGCCCTGGTGACTGAGAGGCTTGAGTTCTGTAACTCCATCCTCTATGGAAGTTGTTCAGAATGCAGCAGCATGACTGCTTATTGGACTGTATGAACAATAAACACGAGGTGTAGCTAGGAGTAGTGGGGCTGTCTTAGCTGGGTTAGTTAAATACACCAACATATCAGCAGCAAATAATGATAATTTATGTTGGAATGGTCCAATGTGAATTCCAGTTATTTTTTCTTGTCTAATAGCGCATGCCAATAGCTCTAGTGTTATGTTGAAGAGCAATAGGGCGAGGGGGCATCCCTATCTTGTGCCTCTAGTTAGATGGAATGGTTTAGATGGACTGCCATTTATTAATAGCTTAGAATTTGGTTTAGATATATTGCCTTTATTGCTGAAATTGCAACCTAAAATTGCAACCTGGAAACCCTCATGACCTCATGGTTAGGCAACATAAATCTATACAAAATGATTTCTCTACCTAAATTATTATATAAGGTTATGGCTTTACCCATAAACTTACCTCAAAATTTTATAAAGCAATCCGAGAGAACTCTTCTAGATGCAATCTGGAAAAGAAAAAACACACAGAATAAATAAAACCATGTTAGTCGGGGAAAAAGAAAAAGGCAGAGTAAACATGCCTGATAGATTATATTTTAAAGTGGTTGCTCTTAGAGCACTTAAATACTGGCTTCACTCACCCTCTAATATAAGATGGGTGGAGATTGAAAAGAACCTGCTTGGAGTAGCCAATCTACAAGAAATTCTAACAAGTGAATCCCCACAGACGACCAACAAGAGAAGAACACACCCTTTTGCACACACAGCCTTGCAGCACTGGCAACAAACTTTAAAACAACTGAAAATTCCTCCGGTGGCCTCTCCGTACCACCCACTAAATGCACAAGAATCAATAGAAAACAATCTGGGATCTAATCTTAGAAAAATACTTACCAAACAAGGCATCACTAGATCAGAACAGCTATTCATAAAAGGAAAATTCATTGAACACGCAGATCTGGAACAAAAAACAAAAATAGACACATTTCAATTCCTACAACTCAAGAGCATATATACAGTTGGTAAAAAAATTCATTCACTTTAGCAGACCACCCCTGGGATTGAAAAAATACTATTCAACCACTCCCCCAACAAGGGAATGATATCAAGAATATACGGAGAGATGATTTCGATCAACACAAAGGAGGAGGTATCATACATCTCAAAATGGGGTAAAGATCTCAGCAAAAAATAGGTGTAAAATATGTGGCAAAATACGCACACGTGCAAGCTTGACAGAAATCAAGGAGCCTTAAATCAAAGTAATCATGAGGTAAGCTCTTGGGCAGGAACAGTGTCTATCTTTCTTTTATTTTTTTTTAAAGCACCAGGTACATCGTTGGCGCTATATAAATGCTTATAATAATAATACTACTATCTTACTCCTCAGCACTTCAAAAAGATGTCAGGATCCGAATCAAGCCTCTGTTGGAGGGGATGTGGGGAGAGGGGAAAATACTTACATTGGGTAATTTCAGACGTTACGTGCACCCAGGTCACCACAGTGGATTCCCAACTATGGCGAGCTGGCTAACCCCCTCCCGTGGTCCAGGAAAGCCCCGGACAGACATGATGGGAGCGGGACCACAGCAAGGAAACAGATGGCCGGATAACAGCCCAGGGCAGCGCAACAGACGTTACGCTGATTCCAGACTGTGGTCAGAACACCCAGAAGACACTGGGGCAGGGCGGGATTGACCTTTCTTATTATTGTCTATGCCTTGCCTTTGTGGGATGAATCCTGTTTGATCTGGGTGGATTATTTCTCCTATTATTGATGTCAATGTATTTAAGATTTGTTAAGATTTTTGTAAATATTTTATAGTCTATATTTAATAGGAAAATTGGATAATTCCCACATTCTTCAAGGCTTCTGCCTGGCTTTGGTATCAGTGTGATCATTGCCTCATAGAATGTGGGAGGCATTGATTGTGATTGTATTATGTCATTATAAACTGTGTTTAAATATGGGGTTAAGATGTTGCTGAATGTTTGATAGAATTCTGATGCTAGTCTGTCTGGCCCACAGGCTGTTTTTTATAAGCTTTTTGATTGTAGACTTTATTTCTTCTGTGGTTATTGGGGCATTGAGAAAGCCTATTTGATCCTGATTGAATTTGGGGATATTATATTTATTAATTAATTTCTTTATCTCCCCAGGATCTGGATTGGACAAGGTATAAAGTTTTTGGTAGTATTCGACAAAGGCTTCTGGACTCTGTTCCTGTTTTGTCACTAGTTTGCCAATTGGGAAGTTTGATAATTGGGATTGCAGATTTTTTGCGTCTATGTTTTGTCATTTGTACGAATGCCCTTCCTGGTTTATTGCTATAATGGAAATAAAATGTCAATAATAGGGAGGGTGGTGGGCCCATTCGACTCCTCACCATTTCGTCCTTTTAGGTGCTCTCCGTTAGGGATAGTGCCTAAGACGACCCCGGGTGAGTATCGATTGATACATCACTTGTCCTACCTGAGGGGCAGTTCTGTCAACGATGAGCACAGCACCAGGTCAATCCCAGTTCAGTACACATCCTTCGATACAGCGGCGCATATCGTACGCACATATGGTAAGGGGCACTCATGGGGAAGTGTGCTATTCAGTCAGCATTCCGCCTGCTGCCAATATCTCCTAGGGAATTCAACCACTTGGGTTTTTCCTTTAGAGGTCAGTTCTTCTACGACAAGACCATGCCCATGGGCAGCGCCATTTCCTGCTCTGCTTTCGAGTGCTTTAGCACCATGCTTGAGTGGGCAGTCAGGGACAGGTCAGGTTTACCTTACATATCGCATTATCTCGACAATTACCTCATCTCGAGGCAGGTGGGCTCACAAGAGTGTGTTCAGCTTATGTTATGTCCATGTTCACTAAAGTAATGGCAGAACTGGGCATCCCATTGGCTAGGGAGAAGACGGAAGGGCCAGCAACCCGGCTCTCCTTCTTGGGCATAATGATCAACACAGTGTCTTGCACATCGAGTCTCCGTCCTGACAAGCTGGCTTCCCTATGGGTACTGCTAAAACATGCGAGTGGGTGCCAGGAAAGTGACATTAAGAGCTATGCAGACTTTACTTGGCCATTTAAACTTTGCCTGCAGGGTAGTTGCCCCCGGGAGAGCTTTCAGCGTACGGCTAGGCCCAAATGTGGCAGGTGTGACAGCCCCCCCCCCCCCCAATCACCATATTCAGATATCCAAAGGCCTTCAGGAGGACCATAGGTCTGTCTGAGGTTCCTCGATAGTTGTAACAGGATTTCTCTGTGGAGGAAAGCCTGATTGCTAGAGGCAGACCTTCAGGTGGTATCCGATGCCGCGGGGGGGGGGGGATGGGTTTCAGGGTTTTCTTTCAGGGCAGCTGGTGTGCCCAGTGGTGGCCACCGGAATAGGCATCTTTGGAACTGCTCGGGGACATAACGTTTCTTGAGCTCTTCCCATTACTAGTGGCTTTGGAGCTCTGGGGGCAGCAGTTCTGGGACTCCCACGTATGTTTTTGGTCTGACAATCAGGCAGTGGTACAGGTAATCAACCAACAATCTAGTAAGTCCAGTCGAGTTATGATCTTTAGGGACGGGCGAATAGATCGTGGTTCGGGTTTGACCGTTCGGTTCAGCTGCGTTCGTTTCATCCGTTTGGTTCATCCACGTTCGGTTCGGCTCAGCAGTTCGGCTATTTCGCTGAGTTTGGGTTCGGCCATTCTGTTTGGCCGTTCAGGAAATGTTATGGGTGTGTTTTATATGGTTTTTTGGTTTTTTTATTGGGTTTTATATGGTTTTCTTTTGTTTTTATTTGGTTTTTTAAATTTATTTATTTTATCTAATATTATATATATCTATCTACACTAAATCTAACTGCTATTAACTATTCTAAATGCTATGAACTAAATGTATTATCTAATAAGTTCACAGACCTACTCCTACAAACACTAAAACTAAATCACTAACGCTATCTCTATCACTAAGCTAACTCCTACAACTCTCTACTATCTCTCTTTCCCCCATCCCATATATATATAGAAATAGATATAGATATAGATATCCATAGATATATCTATATCGATATAGATATCTATATATATCCATAGATATATCTAGATAGATAGATAGATAGATAGATAGATATCCATATGTATATCCATATATAGGGATTTATATACATCCCATATATATAGGATGGGGGGGAAATCACAAACAGAAGAGGAGTCTGTAGTGAAATACATACATACTCAATGAGTCTGTACAGTGAAATGCATAACACAAGGTTTCAGTTTAAGGTTTAAGTTTCATTTCAGTACAAAACTGAAATGAAACTTAAAGCAATCTAAAAATCCTACTCAACGCCTGCTGTTCAGGAACAGTGACTAGCTCAGAAGGTGTTGGGAAGGGGGGAGGCAGATAATTAGTTTCGTTTCTTGCAAGCCTCTCCACCCCTGGTGCCTGGAAGTCTGCTCCTCAGTGACTGACTACACCTCCCTGTCATGTTTGACCTTCCAGTGAACCTTTTTTTGCCACTCGAACGCGATCCGAACTGACCGAACTGTTCGGCCATTTCGCCGTTCGGTGGTCGGTTTGTTCGGTATGTTTGCATTTGGGTTCGTGTTTGTGTTCATTTGAACGAACAGGCCGAGTTCGGGCCGAATTCCGAACTTCCAAACCGCGTTCGCCCATCCCTAATGATCTTGGTACGTTGGTTTGTACTGAAGTGCCTTTCTCTTAACATGTATTTCTCGGCCAAGCATGTGCCAAGCATGTACATAATTATAATGATTTTGCTTTGTATCTGAACCTATTTTCCTGGCAAAAATCAATTCTGGATCCTATGAAGAGAATTTTAAAAAAGTTAGTTCATGTGGCTTCTGTACTAAAGGAAAATGTCATTTTTAAAAAAAATAAAAAATGACTCTGTCTTTTGTGGGGTGTTCAGGGAGGGGCATGCTAACTGGAGAGGTTTGTGTACTGCTATAATGGACTGGCTAGGCATAAACAGATTTAGCTGAAGATAGAGCACTGTATTAATGCCACACTGATCACTGCTCATGATAATGGATGCTTGATTTTATTATTTGATTGTTTCCTTTTTTTAGTTCTTAATTGCTTCCACTTCCTTTAAACTGTCAACATGGATCATGGGCCTTTGAAACTGTTTTGACCAAGGGTTTTATTATTTTTTCTATTTAATAATCTGACACAATTTGCAGCCCACTGGGAACATTAGTGCCATACTGGGCCAGACCAAATGGGCCATCCAGCCCAGCATCCTATTTAAATCAATAAATAAGTGTGCTCATCGGTCAATTCATTGCAATACATTACATAATGGACATAGTATTATATCTTAAATTTAAAAAACTTTAGTTTAAGAGAGGGAGTTCAGGCTCTTACAAATTCAGAAGCATAAAAACTGTAAATTAAGGCTCCCGTAAGCAGTAAACACATACAGTTCCATGTATTGTGCTCACTTACAACTGAGGCTCTACGCACTCTCGCTTTGCCTTGGTCTTCCAGCCCCAATCCTCTTCTTCTGTAGGGTGGGGACAACACAAACTGGGGACAGCAAGCACCTCCTTGCCCCACTATTATGTGCTTGATCTCTGGCCTCTCTCACACATTGCCTGAGAAGGGGAAAACTTCCGTGAGGGCAATCACGGCTGTATTCTCACAAGAATTAGCACACAAAGGAATGCACTGTTCCACTTTTATGCCACGAGAACACTCACGCATGAACAGGTCGCCAATATAGGTTTTACAATCACAGGTGTCCTCATGGCATAAAACAGAATAGTGCATTCCTACATGTGCTCATTTGGGCAAGAATGCAGCCATGATTACCCTCATAGAAGTCCTCCCCCCCCCCCCCTGTAACATGTGAGAGCTGCCTGTCCCCACTGTGGCCACAATTTCTCCTGCATTTATAGCTCCTTTCTCAGGCAGCAGCTCAAGTGCATCTGCTCACTGCGCAGGTGATGAAGAACGGGAATATTTGTCCTCATATGTCATGCGATGAGGTACTGTATTGTGGGTGTGGGAGAACTGATGGTAATTCTGCTGCTTAGTCAGATTCCCCTGCTTCTGCACTAACTCTGCTATGTGCCATACTGAAATCACCCCTTGGATTCAGTGCAGCCATTTTGGAATGTCCTTTCTTGCCACACGTTTGTCATGTATCATTGAACAATTTATCACACTTTCATCTCGGACGATCTGCTTTTCCTGCAAGACTAATGGTAAGCGAGTGGTCACTCAGGAAATAATTGTGAAAACAGCCTATTTCAGGCACTCCTATGCTACTTCTCCTTTGCTCCCTGAAATCTACTGGCCTGATGTAAGAACACATCTCTAACAATGCTTCTCCACCTCACCTCCCAACTTACTGTGTTTGTACTGCAACAGTGTAGCAAACCTAGATCTACATTTCAGACATCTCTTCTGCACCTGTCCTCTTGCTCCAAGACTCTTAAACATGCTAATATCAGTGCTGCCTGTAGAGGAGTTCTTCTCAGATATTACCCAACCACAGCACAGCCTCAATCTTACAGACTAGGGACATCACCAAGACAGGAAATAGCAAGGGTAGCCCTGCTTCCTTAATGTTTCTAACTCCAGTATTTAAGCAAGTCTGACCCTGATCATTATAATATGAATGCAAACTACCAGTAGCCTCTGACTGTCCACATTCTTCCTGTTCTTCCCAACCAAAATGAAAACACATAGGGTAAGCTGAGGAGCACCCCCAGTTCTCCCCATCTTCAGTATTGCCCCCAGCTTACAGAGGAAGACAATTGGAGCTGAAAGAGCAAGAGAAAGGTTGTTTTTAAATGAGCAAGGCTGGGTGGTGGTGGTTCATGGTTGCTGAGTGGCTGCGGAGCAGCCACTCAGGGAGACTGAGTGGGGAGGGAGTCTAACAGGCAGCTCCCAGCGTGGCTACCTCACCACCACCATGCACTTCCCCTGCCTATGGACCATGGGGGAGGGGGAAGTGAGCCAGGCTGGCCTTTGAAATGGACATGTCCCAGCTGTGTAAGCACTGGGAAATCCGGGCTCCCCAGCACTTGCAGTCAGTTCCTGTGACAGGCAAAGTCCACGTCCCCTGCCCACAGTGCCTCTGAGTGGGGGACCTGTCTGCTGGGGTGGGTGACTACCCCAGTTCATACAGGCAGGGAATGTGTGGACACCCATTGCCACACACTTTTTTTGGCTTGCCCAGCTCAGGGCACTCCAAATATTTTGTCAGTGCCCCATGAGTGGGAGCTGAGTAGGGATGGGAAATCAGATTTAAAACTGGAATCGAATTCAGTTGCTTTGGATTTGAATCGGATCAGAATAGGAATCTGTTCATATCCCCCCTCCCCCATGAACTTCAATAGCAAATACTACTCCCAGAACTAAGTCTCCATCAGCCAAAAAAAAAAAAAAAATAGCATAGGGGAGAAAAATGTCATTCTGCCTCCAAAATTCAACCATCTCTAGCTTTCTTGTTTTTCGGCTGAGTTGCCTGAAATACAGAAAGATTCTACCCCTTGCCCAAGTGATTCTCCCTACCAGGTTTCCCAGTGGTAGGAGAAATTATCTTGATTTTATAATGAATAAACCTTTCCTGATTTTAACACAGAGATGCAGCTACTACTATAGAGTCGTTCCTGCAGCTCTATAGTGACACTGTGACAGGGTGCTGGGAGGAAGCCCTTGTGAGACTAGGCCACTGGCTAGGCAGCACCCGGCCACCTGATTATCTAGGTCCAGTTAGGAAGATGTCAGGTGACCAGAAGTGGGGCTGATCATACGACCAGGGCTGGAATATAAAAGAGAAGAAATATCAGTTTCCATCAGATGACAAGGGAAATGCTCTAGCTATTGGTGGGTGCTTCTCAGGTTAGTCATCCAGGGAAGTCTACAGGGACCCCTGGGGAGGAGTCAGGTCTGGAGGCAGGGAGTCCAAGGTGCAAGAACTGGAGGCCCTTGAAATGGAAGGGCATAGCCCTGGTTAGGAAGGGACAGGGAACAACAAAAGCCTGGAGGGGAATCAGGCAGTTCTTAGCTCATTTTTAGATGAGATGTACCCATGCAAGTTCACCCATCCCCCACACATTGAGATGCCCATCTTAAGGCAGCACAGTTGGGGGTGTTCTCGTGACACATGCACCACCCACTCATGACCATGCACAGAGCATCGGGGGGAAATCTGGGATGCTCCATGCGGGGTCAGTCCAAACTGTGCATGAGTAGGGGTGCACACAAATTGCACACCCATCCTTGGCCCATTTGAGGAGGATTGAAATCCATTGCAAAACTACAGGTAATAAGGCAGGCACCCCACGCAGGGCAGTGGGAAATAAAGTTGAAATCAATCAATGGTGCATTCATTTTCAAAATCTTTTTTTTTTTTTTTAATTTTCAAGTGTTTTATTGTTTCCTTTAACATATATACAAACAAAAGACAATTTCCTTTATCACTTTTTGTATCAATTTCCCCCCCCCGCCCCCCCAGTATCGCATTTTACATCTTAATAAACAAAATAAATCAAATATTGTAAATATTGTTGTTCATGTTGTCCATTATTTTTAAAGTTCTCAGGGTTTCCTTCTTCTGTGGTGTTTGTGCTTTGTCTGTTCATAATGTCAATTGTTGGTTTTTCTTTTGGTCAGAATGATCTTCACTTAATACTTTGTATATTTCCGCCCACTTATTCATAAATTCTTGTACCGTTCCATTTAACTCTGCCAGAGTCTTTTCCATAACTATATTATTCCACATTCTTTTTTCCCAGTCTTGTTTCAGGGGCTTTATATCTCCCTTCCAATTTCTTGCTATTGCATATAATCCTGCCACCAAGCATTCTCTTACTGCCATTCCTTGATTCTCATCTGTTAATTTGTTCAAGGAATGCCCCAGAATAACCACTTCTGCTGTGAAAGGGAGGCAAATTCCAATTATTTCTTGGATAAACTTCCATATCCCTTTCCAAAATTCTAGAATCTGTGGGCAGCTCCAGCAGTGATGTATCAGGTCACCCTGATTTCCACATCCCCTCCAACAAGCACCTGTGCTTTTCTTGTTCCAGTGTCTTTCCCTATTTGGTGTTATGTAGTATCTATAGAATAATTTTAAGATAGTGTCTTGTGTATCTAATGATTTAAATTTTTCAAAAACATAATTCTTGGCTTGTTCCTTTGCTTTTTTGTCCAATTTAATTTTGAGGTCCCTTTCCCATTTGCTCCATATTCCCAGTGGCTCTTTATATTCCACCTCTTGTAAGGCTCCATATATTTTACTAAGGATTCCTTTATTTGTCTCATGGTCTAAGAGTATTTTCTCTAATCTAATTGGTTTTCTTTGGTAGTCTAAAATGACATTTCTCTGAGTGAAATAACTTTTTAATTGTGCGTGTTGCAGAAAATCTATTTTTTCCTTCGTGAGTGTTTCTAGGTACTCTATGTTCCTGAATCCCATTGGGGTGAATAGTTGTTCTGCTCGCGTGATTCCATGAATTCTAAGCTGTCTCCTTAGTTTGACTGCTATGTGTTTTTGTTTAAATATTACCCTGTCAATTGATGAGAAGGGTGATGCCATCACCTTTGTTTTCATTTTTTTGTGCATCTGTTTCCATGCTTGTAAGGCTCCCCTTGCAAATGGATGTTTGTTCCATTTTTTTGGGTCTATTTTGCCTTCATCTACTAGAACCTCCAGGAATGAACTGATCCCTAGATTCTCCTTCTCAATTTCAACCCAATTGTTCTGCTTTGAGTTAAAGTACCATTTATTTATAGGAGCAAGCTGTGCCGCCCTGTGGTATAACTTGATGTTGGGCACTCCTAGACCTCCGCTTCTTTTGGGGCAGTATAGAGTATGCTTGGCAATTCTAGGTCTTTGATCTTTCCATATTAGTTTTTGGAGTATTTTGTCTACTTGCATAAAGAAGTTCTCTGGCAGTGTCAATGGTAATGATGTCATTTTATACAATAATTTTGGCAGTGCAATCATTTTGAATAAGTTACTTCTGCCCATCCACGAGCAGGCTAAACCTTTCCATCTCTGTGCATCTCTTTCTAACTGCACTAGTGTTGCTGGTAAATTTTCTTTATATAAATTCTCTGGGTATTTTGTTAACATAATACCTAAGTATTTGAAACCTTTGTTTGTGAGCGAAAAGGGAACCATGCTTTTTAGGATCTCCTGTCTCTGCTTTGTAGGAGCGTATATCATTGCAAGTGACTTTTCTAAGTTAATCTTATAACCTGACACTTGGCTAAAGTCTTTTATTAGCTGCAGTAATGGTGGCAGTGATGACTCTGGTTCAGCTATGAATAATAAGGCGTCATCAGCGTATAGCGCCACCTTGTGTTCTGTATCTTTAACTTTAATACCTGTTATTTTCTTATCCTGTCTGAGTGCACATGCTAATACCTCCAGTACAATGTCAAATAGCAGCAGAGAGAGTGGGCAGCCTTGTCTGGTTCCCCGTGCCAGTTCAAAAGGTTTTGATAGTTTACCATTGATTATTAATTGTGACATCGGTGCTTTGTATAAAGCCTGGATACCTCTAAGCATACCTTCACTTACTCCCATTTTTTCTAAAGTTTGTATCATGAATGATATCGAGACCCGATCAAAAGCCTTCTCCGCATCGGCTGAAATTATTAGGGCTTCCATATTTCTATCTACAATCAGTTGAATTAAATTGACTGCTCTTCTGATATTATCTGCCCCATTTCTTTTTGGAATAAATCCCACTTGATCTGGGTGTATTAAGTTCTGTATTACATCTTTAAAACGTTTGGCCAATATCCCCGTAAATATCTTATAATCGACATTTAACAGTGAGATCGGCCTGTAACTGGCTGGTTGCTCAGGCGCTCTTCCTGGTTTCAAGATTAGTGATATGTGAGCCTGCCCAAAATCTCTGGGAGTTTCCCCTGTTTGTAGAATGTCATTATATAATTGACTCAGAGTAGGAGTTATTTGAGTCTTAAATATTTTGTAGAACTCTGCTGTGTACCCGTCTGGACCTGGCGCCTTATTGTTTGGAAGGGATTGTATGGCAGTTTCTATTTCTTCACTTGTAACTGGTCTGTTCAATAATTTGGCTTGGTCCCCGTTTAATGTTGGTAGTACTACTGAGTTAATAAATCTCTGTATTTTTTCTGGGTCTTGTTCTTGAGCAGTGTATAATTTTTGGTAGAATTCTAGGAAAACCTCCTTGATTTCTCCCTCCTCCCTCGTTATTTTGCCATCCCCCTTTTGTACTTGATTTATTACTGTCCTTTTTCTTGGGTTTTTTGCCAATTTTGCTAAAGTTTTATCGGCCCTGTTGTTGTTCTCAAAATAAAAACATTTAATTTTCTTTAATTGTTGTACTCTCTTTTCTGTTTCAATAACATTGATTTCTCTTCTCAATTTAATTAACTCCTTGGCTATTTTTTCTTGTGGATTTAATTTATTTTGGGCTTCCAGTCCTTGCAATTTCCCATATAATTTCCCTAGTTCTTCTCTTTTCCTTTTTATGATACTTGCTTTTAGGGCAATCAATAATCCCCTCCATACTGCTTTCCCAGCCTCCCATACAATTCCCACAGATCCCACTGAGTTTACATTTTCCTGGAAATAGCATTCTACTTGTTCGATCATGTTTTTATTATCTTCCTTTGATTTAAGCAAGCCTTTATCAAAAACCCATCTCCCTGGCGTGTGTTCTACCTGTCCTGTTAGGCGGAATGAGGCTATCACAGCATAATGATCTGATAAGACCACTGGATGAATTTGGCATCTTTTGAGACTTCGAAGTGCCTCTCTATCCCCCATAATGTAGTCAATTCTTGTGTATATGTTGTGTCTTGCTGAGTAGTATGTGTATTCTTTGCACCCTGGATTCATTTCCCTCCATAAATCATATAGTTGCTGCTGTTTGCATTCCTGTTGGATCTGTTTTTGCCATGGTTCCCTCTTTTTACCCCCTGAATGGTCTATTTCTTCCATGTGTGTGTTCAGGTCCCCTAGGATAATTATTATACCTTCTGCCTTTTCTTGTATTTCTTTTAAACAGTGCTTAATAAACTTCTTAGTTTGCATATTTGGCGCATACATCACTATCACCGAGAGTACCTTTCCCTTGCACTCCCCTTTCAGTAATAGGAATCTTCCTTCCTTATCTCTTTGAACAGATTTCACTGTAAGCCCACACTCTTCAGTGAAGCCAATCATGACCCCTCTCTTTTTTGTGGCTGCACATGAGGCATATATGTGTGGGTATCTTTTACATTTAAATCTCTTAGCATCCCCATCACGCAGATGTGTTTCTTGTAAGCCAAATAAGTCAATTTTTTGAGTAAACAATTTTTTTTTTACCCTTTTCCTTTTTACAGGGGTATTCAAACCTTGTACGTTTAACGTTAAACATTTTAATCCCTCCATTGTATTAGTTTCTCGCAATTTTTATTGATTGTACCTCTCCTTTTATTTCGCATTTCTAGAACTTTTGGCGATACTGCTCTCCCCTTTAATTCCCCCCCAACTTTCCCATCACCCTTGCCACCATTATCCCCAACTGCGGTGGCCCCAACCTTTTTCTCAACCCTCTGCATTTACCTGCCAACCGAGGACTTAACTGCCAATCTCTTTCCTTATCAATTAACTCTTAACAAATAACACTTATTAAATACTACCGCCCCTCCCGCCCCCCGAGTGTCCTTATTTCCTTATATCGTGTGTTAAATTAACACACCTTTTGCGTAACATCTTGAAGACGCGCGTTCCTTCTACTTATGTGTTCAAATTTTTAAGTTCCCCTGAATGGGGCATTCAACTCTTTCCATGTCCTTATCTTGCTTCTGCGTTGTGTTTTAATATAAAGCACTCCAGCTCTTCCTTGTCTACGAAGACTCTTCTTCGTCCATTCCATAATATCGCCATTTTTGCTGGAAATAGAAGATGAGGCTCTGCCTTCATTTCCCTTAAAGTCCCAAAATATTTGCCCCAGCTTCTTCTTTTTTCCATTGTCTCTGGTGCGTAGTCTGGGGTTATCCTGATATTTTTACCTTCGAAGGTCAGCTGCGTGGCTTTCCTCGCTTGGGTTAATAGGTTCTCCTTTTGTGTGAATCTTAACAGATTTATTATAATGGGTCTAGGCTGTTCTCCTTCTTTTGGCTTTGCTCTGAGTGCTCTATGAGCTCTCTCTATGTCCAGTTCATGTAATTGGATGGCTTCGGGGAAATTTTCTTTTACTATTTGTTTTACCAGTTCCACAATTGATCCTTGTCCTGACCCTTCAGCCACCCCAAAAATCCTCTAATTATTCCTTCTTGACCTGTTTTCAAGGTCTTCAATTTTATTCATGTATTTCAGTGTATTTTCATTGCAGACTTTCTTTTGATCTATCACCCCCATTAATTGCTCTTCTACTCCAGCTATTCTATCTTCAGCTGCAGTGATTTTCCCTGCCAGTTCCTCTAGTTTATTATTTCCTTTATCCACTGAGCTTTGGAGTTTATTTATTTGTGTTCCCAGTCTATCTCTCGCCTTCTGTGCTATGCCCAGTTCCTTTTTCATATCTTCCTTAAGGTCAGTGAGCAGATGGATCATTTGCTGTACTGAATCCTCCTTGCTGCCCTCTGCCTTCTCCTCTCTCATATTGCGGGCCGCCATTTTGTCTGCTGCTTTTTCCCCTATCTCCTCTGCCCTCTCTGCTCCCGCAGTTCTCACAAACTGCTCAAGTGAGTTTTTTTGAATAGGCTGCTTACCATTTTTTGCCTTGCAGCTCATATTCACTCTTTTTTCCCCCCTCTGGGTCTTTTTGTGCGGCGCGTCTTTATTTTTATCGGGAGGCCAGGACGGAGCTTGGCAGCGCGCGTGTTCTCCTTACCCGCGCATGCGCAGTCCTCTTCATTTTCAAATTCAATTCATTTTCTCCCAGTCCACTAAGATTAAGCAAACCCAGATAATTCAAAACCAATTCATTGCACTGAATACATGTAATAATATAATAATAAATTTTTAAAAATCAATAGTTTAACTGAATAATGAAATCAATTCATTTTCTGCCAAGCCATTTATGGTTTGTTTGTTTTTTGCTTAATCTTAGTGGCTCCAAGCCACTAAGATTAAGCAAAAAACACAGATAAAAAAGGATTAAAATAAATAAATAGCCCTTCTCTTACCTGGTCTCAGTCAGAGCCAGCTCAGGCCTGATAACCAGTCAGCCAGCCATCCAGCTTCAACCCTTCCCCGTCCCATCCCAATTCTTCTCTGCCCTGTCCGTTGGCTCCCTCACCCCACTAGCTCCTGGCTGTTTGCCCCTATTTCACACCAGGCTCCCCTATCATCCCTCCATCCCCGCCTGGGGCTCCCTTAGCCACACCCCAGGGCACCACATCCCATTCTCCTCTCCCCCTGCACCTCCATCTCCCCTCACATCTCCCCCAAATCCACCTCAAGTGCCCTATTATCCTCTCCCTGCATCCCATCTCCCCCCAAATCCACCTCCATCCACAGTCCTCTCCCCCTGTACCCCATCTTCCCTTCCATCTTCCCCAAATCCACCTTAAGCACCCCTATTAACCTCTCCCCTGCACCCCATCTACCCCAAATCCACAACCCAGGGCACTCCATCCCATCCTCCTCTCCCCCTGCATTGATCGGTGCACCCCCAGACCAGATCTCTCCCCACCAGCCTTCCCGCCAGCTGTGGAGTCCACCAACCAGCACCCATGCTGCTGCTGCTGCTGCTGCTGCTGCTTGCAAAGGTCTGCCCCTCCTTTTCTCCACTCCCCCATCTGGAGAGAGAGGGGAGGGGGGGAGAAGAGCTCAGGCTGGAGGCTTAAGGCAGCCCAGGATATTTTGAAAAGACACCCTGAACTGCCCTAAAGGACTTGCTGATAGGCTTGGTTCCTCCACAGGAACCAGCCAAGCAGCCCATGGCACCTCCCTTGTCCCCCAGAAAGCATTGCTTTTCTGGGACAGCACCCAGTGCACACCCTGAGGTCTTGGGGAGGTGACTCCTCCAAGTCCCTGCCTCCCTCTGGCTCTCTGGCCAGTGAGTGGGAAGCTACAGGGAGGGGGGGGAGCATCAGGAGAAGGATGTTTATCCTCTCCCTCACAGTCAAGCAGCATTCATCCCGTCAGGCTCCATTTACTTTTAAAAGCTTTTAGTTCTGGATGCCTACCAGAGCCTGAGGGGGAAGAATGCTGCTTGACTGTAAGTCACTGTGCAAGGGGAGGTAGCACTGGATCAACTGAGGGTTGTGGGGAGTGGCTGCCACTGTGCAGAAACCATTTTGTGTGGGCCCACTAGCCATGGCTAATCTTGTTTTAAATGGTCCCTTTGTTGATTTCCACCCTAACTGTCTGATTTCTTATTATTATTTGGGGGGGGGGGGAAGAGATTTGGTGGGTTTCTTCATTTGAAAAACCTCCCCAAAGCTTGTACTTGTCTTTCTGAAGCAGTGAGGAAACTTCAGGAAGTGCTTGCTCTTAACACATGCAGCATTCTTCTTACCATTCTGTAGTATTAAAGTATTTTAAAGGGGTGTTACAGCATTTCCAGATTTTGAAGAGATCTGTAGGTTTTCATAGGTATGTGCTTCTGGGGTGAAAACTTTTTGTAAATCTAATTTACTCTTTACAATTTATATATAGAATCTATGACAGCAGACAGCTACCCATAGAAAAGAAGATATCCAACTGTTTCTGAAGATCACCTACAGAAGCAGGTAACCTCTTTTCCTATGGTGGGGTGGGGGTGAGGAAAAGTGTGTGGGGGCAGCAAACTTACAAATAGATTTACTGATACAATTTGTGTTGCTTTTCAAAAGCAGCCATCACCGGTGGGTGGGATTTGCTGTGCCACTTCTATTGTGTGGTGATCGTGACTTCTGAGACAAACTGACCTTTCTGTTTGTTTCTCTGTTGTGAGCAGAAGAAGCAGGAGTCACTGCTAAGGAATTGCTAACCTAGTTCCAAGGCACTTGGCAGATAAGCAGAGAGTACATGAAGAGGGTGCCAAGAGATATTGCTGTAAGTTGGAATTAACGTTTATGAATGATCTCCAGAGAGTTCTCACAACTTCAGTTGCTGCTTGTCTGGCCTGTTGTGTGCACCACACCTCTGCATATTATTTGTAAGGGGGAAGGTGTGTAGGTAACATTTTATGCTTTCATTCAGGACTTGTCTTTGCACCCATTGTAGAAGAATGCATAATGATGGCTCAAACGTCACTGCCATACAATTGTCTAAAATCTTCTCTTATTTTGTAGGACAGAAGCATGGAAGAGCGAGCCACTGAAAATGAACATCGTGGATTCACTGCTGCCAAAGTCGTTCTCACAGCTCTCTTTTGCTGAAAAATGTCAGTTGAAAGATTTGGGACGTGACCGTCCAGATGTTCAACTTGAGCAAGCTTCCCATGACAGAGGGAAGGACTACATATGCCGGTTCAGCACAACATGGTATGAGAAGTGGCTGTGTGGGAGCGTTTAAAAGACTGCATTGTTTTGTTTTCTATGCTTGCCGTTTGGTGGTGAGATGGCATGGACCAAGACTGGAGTGAAGGACTTAAAGCATCTAGCCAACAAGATAAAGCAGCACGAAGAATGCAACGGTCATACTGACAACTGTTTCACACTTGCAGCATTTGGTAAAGCCAACATAGTGGCACAACTGGATGAAGGTTACCTTCGGAGCATTAGAAAGCACAATGAGGAAGTTGACCACAACCGGTACATTCTTTCCAAAATAATCAATTTTATTAGGTTTTGTGGTACTTTTGAGTTGGCATTGCGTGGCCACAATGAAACTGAAGACTCTTTGAACCTAGGAGTGTTTAGAACCTTGATTGATCTGATTGACAGAATCAATTCCATGATGGAAAAGCATTTGAAAACTGCCATAGTATTCAGGGGCACTTCCAAAACAATCCAACTAGACTGCATGCTCACAGTGGTCAGGGATTTCATTACCCAGGAGTTGAAGAGCACTGGATATGTGGTTATTCCGGATGACATCACATGTGTGTCAACTCACTGCCAGTCAGTACTGATTTATTGGTACATTGATGGCAGAGGCTCAGTTGTAGAGCATTTTTCTAGTTTTACACAGTTGCAAGACTCTTGTTCAGAAACCATGTCACAGCAGTTCAATGCTGTTTTCCCACAGGATGCTGAAAAACAGAAAGTGATTGCTCAGAGCAATGATGGTGCGAGCATGATGCATGGGCAGCATGGGGGGTGGGGGGGTTCCAAAGAGGATACAAGATATATACCTAATTGCCTGTTATAGCTGCTGTGCATACAGTGTACATATCTGATCATGCAACAAACTGTGTCCCAAATAAAGGAAGTTAAAGGGTTTCCCCCCCCAGATTTGAGTGGATTAACAGCCTTTTTTCCATCATCTCCACAAAAGGACAGAGGTTCTGAATATAGGGAAGAGAAGACTCCCCAGAGCACCTGCCACACGCTGAAACTTCAACGTGTGGACAGTAAATGTAGTTTATGGAGCACTGAGAGGATCTCATTGAGTGCTTTAACCACATAAAAAGAGGTGTTGATGCCAGTACAAGTTGTGAGGCCTGGGGATTTGCTCAAAATTTGGAAGAGGACAGGGAGTTCCTTTACTTCCTGTTTTTGTTCCATAAAATAATGCCTCATGTTAAGGTGCTGTTAGGGGGAGTGAGGAGGAAAAATGGAAAGGGTTACAATCCAGCTTACATGCTCACTAGTGTGTGTGTGTGTGTGGGAAATAGGCCCTCAGGATCTTTTAGAGCCCTATAGCCTCAAAACGAAGCAGGCAAGATCATCACTGGTCCAGGATTAAGCACACACACTGGAGGAGACACCAACAAGAATCACTCTATACAACAGGGCCCAGGAGGGGGTGAGGGAAGTAGTTAGGATGCCCGGGGGGTGGAAAAAAGTTAAGGGAGTGGGGAAGAACTGGATAGGGCTTTCACAAGCTGAACAGGCAGGTCCAAGGGAGGAATAGGGGGACACTCGCCACACACACTCTGTATAACAATACGCACACCTAAGTCATACACACTCACATGCTGCCTTACACACACACACACACACACACACACACACACACACACACACAATACTCTTTTCTACCTTCTCCACATAGCACAAGCACCACTCAGATGCATGTGAGGCCAGTCTCGAGCAGCAATGCTGATCACCAGCAAGGCAGCTTGCTCTCTGCTACCTTTTAATAGCTGTCAGTTTCTCTCTGCTTGTTCATGCAGGGTCACAGAGCATCTGGGTTGCTCAGGCAACCCCACAATGCTGTGCCTGTGCTGAGGAGCCGGGTGCATCATTTCCAACTTGGCCATGGCACCCTGATCCTCCGTGATCTCCTCCTCCCTCACATTGGATCCTGCTGGGGGACCCTGCAGTGTGGGGAGGTCTGCTCCGCTGCTCCCAGGGCTCCCCATGTCCCCAGAAGTAACCTGCTTCTGTCCTTGGTAATGCTGCTGATGGGGGTTCTGGCTCCGACCTCATCTACAACCCCCATGAGTCCTGACAGGTGCTTTGCAATCAACTCCAAAAGAGAGACATTGACTCTGTAGGTGTTCAGACATTTACTACAGTCTTTGTCAGGAGCATCATAGAGTGAGAGACTCTATTAAGGATTTGCGCTCTGAACTGCCAGAGCAGTCCCAGCTCCCAAGAGGTAGCACCATAGACAGCCTGGTTCAAATCACAGTGGAAGTCTGCAATATCATAATTTCACATGCAAAGGAACTATTTGTGTTCACAAAGCACCTAGTGAGTGCAACATCACAGGGGGCTCTTTTTGAAGCACAGAACTGACACTTTCCAGCATAAGCATTAAATGAGACAGTGGATGCCTACCCCATGCTACAAAAGACAGACTGAGGATGGAGCTTTCTGTCTTTTATGGGGAGAAAGAACTGTATAGTATGAAGGATGCCTCAGAGCTACTTCATACATTGCAGGACATCAATCTGCAGGACAGCTTTGCTGAAACTTTGAATCTTTGTGAGACTTGTCATCATAACACCAATGACAACAGTAGAATCTAGGGATGGGTGAACGCGGTTCGGAAGTTCGGAGTTCGGCCCGAACTCGGCCTGTTCGGATGACCGAACCTGAACCCAAATCTGAATATGAACTGGCCGAACCGAACTAGATTCCAAACGTCTAAATAACCAAACAGTTCGGTCAGTTCGGATCACGTTCGGGTGGCAAAAACATGTCACTGGAAGGCAAAACGTGACAGGGAGGGGGAGTCAGCTGAGGAGCAGGCTTCTAGGCACCAGGGGTGGAGAGGCTTGGAGTAGCAGCTAGCCTGCCCAATCACCATCCCTTTTCGCCTCAGACCACTGGCTTCACAGTCTGCGATTGGCCACGGGCTAGGCTGCACGGAGCCAATGGGGCTTGCGGTGAGGCAGGCGCAGCAAGAAACAAAACTGATTGCCTCCCCCCTTCCAGCTAGTCATTGTTCCTGAACAGCAGGCATTTCAGAAGGCTCCCTCTCGTCCAGCAGTTTTTGTTCCTTCCTATTCCTAATCCATTGCCATCCTCCTCCTATTTCACCCGAACTCGGGTTTCGAACTGAATGACCGAACGTCCAAACCGCATTCTTCTTGCACATCCCTGAGAGACACACATCCCTTCCCATTTTTAGAGATTTTTTTTTGGTACAGGTGGAGAACTGAGACTGTAAATTTCCATATTAATTGCAAAATTTGGATTGGCTAGGCTCCGCCTACCATTGGCTCTGCCTACCATCGACCTGGCCCCTCCCACTTCTGGCCATGCTCTGCGCCCCACCAGCCTTGGAACCCACCAGCCACCACTTGGTCAGTGTCCTCCCATCTCCATTGAGAGAGCCAGTCCTGTGCTAAGATTGTCCAATCCTTCCTTGGAGTTGGCTGTGAAAGCTAGAGATAGGTAGGATTTAAGTGAACAGCATGTCATTGTTTTCTATAAGTCGTGTCATCTCCCTGTAGTTGCTTTGGCTCTCTTCTTCCTGTCTGATTTATACAGACCACTCCTCCTAATGACAAAAATTGCAAATTCTTAATTGGGTTGAATGAAGTACTGTAGCAAAGCTCCATGTTCTTCAGCCCTGAGAATATGCACAACAAACACACAGACTTTCCTTTAGGCTCCCCCTTCTTCAGGGACCCACTTGTTGCTCTCATGTGGATCCCTGGGCTTCAGCATTCACCTTTCATATCTAGGAAGGAAACCCACATGATGTCAGAAAGGGAGCAAGGCAAATGGCTGTCATGCCCTTTTCTGATGTAACCCTACCCCTTACAGAGCATTATGATGTCACAATGCTCCACAGGGGTTGAGGTCATTTTAGAAAAGGGGCAGAGCAAGAGGGTTGTCACACCCCCTCTCTGGTGTAACCCTGCCCTTGGAGTGTTGTGACATTGCAGTATTCCATGGGAGCAGGACTGCATCAGAAAGGGGTTGGGAAAGTCCCTACAGCCTGCCCCCTTTTAACATGGTTTTCCTCCTCTGGAACCCTGATTCTCTGTTAACCATGGGTGACCCTGACCGGCCCAGAAAAACTGGAGCTTCACCTGGTGATTCTGGGTCAAAACTTGGAGCAACCCTATGGCCGTTTTTACACAGATGCCCCCCCCCCCAACCCGGTGTTCGGGCAGGGTGTGTGTGTCTGTGTATACGGCCAGGGGTGGGGGTGGGGATGGGTGTCCGTTCAGTGTTCGCCCATGTGAACACCGAACGGAATGGGGGGGTGCACACTCCCATACAACACCCACCTCCACCCATCACCATAAGAACATAAGAAATGCCATACTGGGTCAGACTAATGGTCCATCTAGCCCAGCATCCTGTCTCCGACACTGGCCAATCATGGTGGCTTGGGAGAAGCATCCAACAGGTCACAATGGGGGATCCATTCCCTGTTGTTTTCCCCCAGCTCCTGTCATGTTCCCATATCCTGTCTGGCTAATAGCTGCTAATGGACCTATCTTCCAGAAACTTGTCCAAACCTCTTAAATTCAGCTATAGTACTGGCCCTAACCACAGCCTCTGGCAGTAGATTCCACAACCCAATTATACGCGGAGTGAAAAAATATTTTCTTTTATTTGTTTTGAACTTGCCACCCATGAGTTTCATGGAGTGTCTCCTAGTTCTAGTACTAGCTGAGAGGGTAAATAACTGTTCCTTATTTATTACACCACTCATGATTTTATAGACCTCTATCATATCTCCTCTCAGTCACCTCTTCTCCAAACTGAAGAGCCCCAACCTACCAAGCCTCTCCTCATACGGGAGCCCTTCCATGCCCTTGATCATTTTTGTTGCTTTTCTAGTTCAGCTATGTCTTTTTTGAGATGGGATGACCAGAACTGCACACAATATTTGAGATGCAGTCAGACCATTGATTTGTATAGTAAGTAAGTAAGTTTATTACTGACACGGGCTATAAGCCATGACCAGGATACAAAAACATTAAAACAAATACAATGAACAGGACAAACGTTGTTTACACACATATCAACAAAACCAATTGGATACAAAAGGGAAATGCCATTTGCAAGGTTCAGGACAATGTCAACACTTGCTAAGATCCTGGGCCAGCATAGCAACTTTGTAAATTTATCTTAGCATCTTTAGTGGCCATGAAAAAGGTTAGTAATTGTAGCGGGGAGGAGTAAGGTCTTTGTGCAAGCCACGGAACCAAATAGGTCTCTCTTAAGTACATAATAAGCAGACAAGCGAACAATACATGAAGTAAATCCTCAATTTGGACCAAATTACAAGAACATAGCCTATCTTTATATGGGATGCCAGTACGTGTCCCTGTAAGAATTTTTGTTGGGAGCAGATCAAAATGAAGGGTCAAAGCCCTACGAAGCTTAGGGTCCTCCAACAAATTGAAGTATGGCTCAAAACCTAAAGTAGGTTTAAAAACTCTATAAAATGGAGCAATCCTAAGTGACTGTATTACTCCCAAATTGACCTGAATGGCTTGATCCCAAAGCTGTTTCTTTATAATCAACCTCCTACTAAGGGGAGGAATAGTTCTCAACATATCCAGAGGCAGCCCTAAATCATGAAACTCTCTCACCACTCTGCCTCTCCAAAGTCTTGAAGAGGACCAGGTAGCAGCCTCCTCAAAGGACCAGGTAGCAGCCTCCTCAAAGCAGGAACACGGAAGCCTATCCTCTGACATAGCCTCCATCCTGGACCAGTAATTCAAGGCAGTTGCAAGGATTGAGGTTTTCAATGGCATTGACCCAGTTTCAAAACACAACAAACAAGCAGGGGTGCATTTACGCATGGCGAGAAGTGTTCTTAGAAACTGATTTTGAAGGGGTTCAAATGCCTCAGGGGAGGCCAGTCCCCATATTTCAGCTCCGTAGAGGACACAAGTTTTGGTCTTTAAATCAAAAAGTTTCAGCGCCGGCGGAACAAACCTCCCTCCATGAAGCCTCAAAAACCCACCAATGTTGGTCTCATTTTTAAACTCAGTAACCTCAATATGCCCCTGCCAAGATACAGAAGCATCTAAAAGTACTCCCAAATAATGGTAAGAGGCCACTTTTTAAAAAAAACACAACCTTATATCCCGCGCCTCCTGCCCCCACAGGGCAGCCCGGGGTGGCAACCACCACTCAATAAAACAATATAAAAATGTTAAAACAATTTAAAAATACAATATGTGGGGAAACCCCCCACCCACACCCCACCCCTACCGCTCGCCAAAAACCTGATGGAACAGCCAGATCTTACATACACGCCAAAACAGCAGGAGAGTGGGAGCCAACCAAGCCTCCTCTGGGAGCGAATTTCACAGCACAGGGGCGGCCACTGAAAAAGATCTAACAAACATCGGTGGCCACCCGCCTCGCCCGGGGAACCTCTAAAAAGGCTCCCACAGATGATCAAGGGTCGCACGGGCACATGGGGAGTGAAGCGGTCCCACAGATAAGCAGGGCCCAGGCCGTGAAGGGCTTTAAAGGTTAAAACCAGCACCTTGAACCTGGCCCTGTGCTTTATAGGCAGCCAGTGCAGAGCCTGAAGCACAGGTGTCATGTGTTCCCTGCGACCCACCCCCGTAAGGAGACAGGCCGCAGCATTCTGCACCAGCTGCAGCCTCCAGACCAGCCTCTCAGGCAGCCCCACATAGAGCGCGTTGCAGTAATCCAGCCTCGAGGTGATGAAGGCATGGATGACAGTGGCGAGGTTGGAGTCTGAGAGATACATCTTGTCCAGCGGCTTCAGCTGTAACTGCCGAAATGCACTCCCCGCCACAGTCATAACCTGAGATTCCAGTTTGAGCCGCGAATTGAGGAGCACACCCAGACTCCACACCTGAGAGACCATGGGAGGGCAAACGCCCCCAACAAGAGGAGATTCAACCACCCCAGGTCCCCCAAGCCCTTACCCACCAACATCACCTCTGTCTTGTCAGGATTCAATTGCAGATGGCTCGACCTCATCCAAGCCCCCACAGCTGACAGGCACTGGGAAAATAAGGAGACTGCATGGCCTGGATCGATGGAAAAGGAGAGGTAGAGCTGAGTGTCATCAGCATACTGATGACACTGCATGCCCTGAAACCCCCTNTATTTATTACACCACTCATGATTTTATAGACCTCTATCATATCTCCTCTCAGTCACCTCTTCTCCAAACTGAAGAGCCCCAACCTACCAAGCCTCTCCTCATACGGGAGCCCTTCCATGCCCTTGATCATTTTTGTTGCTTTTCTAGTTCAGCTATGTCTTTTTTGAGATGGGATGACCAGAACTGCACACAATATTTGAGATGCAGTCAGACCATTGATTTGTATAGTAAGTAAGTAAGTTTATTACTGACACGGGCTATAAGCCATGACCAGGATACAAAAACATTAAAACAAATACAATGAACAGGACAAACGTTGTTTACACACATATCAACAAAACCAATTGGATACAAAAGGGAAATGCCATTTGCAAGGTTCAGGACAATGTCAACACTTGCTAAGATCCTGGGCCAGCATAGCAACTTTGTAAATTTATCTTAGCATCTTTAGTGGCCATGAAAAAGGTTAGTAATTGTAGCGGGGAGGAGTAAGGTCTTTGTGCAAGCCACGGAACCAAATAGGTCTCTCTTAAGTACATAATAAGCAGACAAGCGAACAATACATGAAGTAAATCCTCAATTTGGACCAAATTACAAGAACATAGCCTATCTTTATATGGGATGCCAGTACGTGTCCCTGTAAGAATTTTTGTTGGGAGCAGATCAAAATGAAGGGTCAAAGCCCTACGAAGCTTAGGGTCCTCCAACAAATTGAAGTATGGCTCAAAACCTAAAGTAGGTTTAAAAACTCTATAAAATGGAGCAATCCTAAGTGACTGTATTACTCCCAAATTGACCTGAATGGCTTGATCCCAAAGCTGTTTCTTTATAATCAACCTCCTACTAAGGGGAGGAATAGTTCTCAACATATCCAGAGGCAGCCCTAAATCATGAAACTCTCTCACCACTCTGCCTCTCCAAAGTCTTGAAGAGGACCAGGTAGCAGCCTCCTCAAAGGACCAGGTAGCAGCCTCCTCAAAGCAGGAACACGGAAGCCTATCCTCTGACATAGCCTCCATCCTGGACCAGTAATTCAAGGCAGTTGCAAGGATTGAGGTTTTCAATGGCATTGACCCAGTTTCAAAACACAACAAACAAGCAGGGGTGCATTTACGCATGGCGAGAAGTGTTCTTAGAAACTGATTTTGAAGGGGTTCAAATGCCTCAGGGGAGGCCAGTCCCCATATTTCAGCTCCGTAGAGGACACAAGTTTTGGTCTTTAAATCAAAAAGTTTCAGCGCCGGCGGAACAAACCTCCCTCCATGAAGCCTCAAAAACCCACCAATGTTGGTCTCATTTTTAAACTCAGTAACCTCAATATGCCCCTGCCAAGATACAGAAGCATCTAAAAGTACTCCCAAATAATGGTAAGAGGCCACTTTTTAAAAAAAACACAACCTTATATCCCGCGCCTCCTGCCCCCACAGGGCAGCCCGGGGTGGCAACCACCACTCAATAAAACAATATAAAAATGTTAAAACAATTTAAAAATACAATATGTGGGGAAACCCCCCACCCACACCCCACCCCTACCGCTCGCCAAAAACCTGATGGAACAGCCAGATCTTACATACACGCCAAAACAGCAGGAGAGTGGGAGCCAACCAAGCCTCCTCTGGGAGCGAATTTCACAGCACAGGGGCGGCCACTGAAAAAGATCTAACAAACATCGGTGGCCACCCGCCTCGCCCGGGGAACCTCTAAAAAGGCTCCCACAGATGATCAAGGGTCGCACGGGCACATGGGGAGTGAAGCGGTCCCACAGATAAGCAGGGCCCAGGCCGTGAAGGGCTTTAAAGGTTAAAACCAGCACCTTGAACCTGGCCCTGTGCTTTATAGGCAGCCAGTGCAGAGCCTGAAGCACAGGTGTCATGTGTTCCCTGCGACCCACCCCCGTAAGGAGACAGGCCGCAGCATTCTGCACCAGCTGCAGCCTCCAGACCAGCCTCTCAGGCAGCCCCACATAGAGCGCGTTGCAGTAATCCAGCCTCGAGGTGATGAAGGCATGGATGACAGTGGCGAGGTTGGAGTCTGAGAGATACATCTTGTCCAGCGGCTTCAGCTGTAACTGCCGAAATGCACTCCCCGCCACAGTCATAACCTGAGATTCCAGTTTGAGCCGCGAATTGAGGAGCACACCCAGACTCCACACCTGAGAGACCATGGGAGGGCAAACGCCCCCAACAAGAGGAGATTCAACCACCCCAGGTCCCCCAAGCCCTTACCCACCAACATCACCTCTGTCTTGTCAGGATTCAATTGCAGATGGCTCGACCTCATCCAAGCCCCCACAGCTGACAGGCACTGGGAAAATAAGGAGACTGCATGGCCTGGATCGATGGAAAAGGAGAGGTAGAGCTGAGTGTCATCAGCATACTGATGACACTGCATGCCCTGAAACCCCCTTCTGATCTCCCCTAATGGCTGCATATAGATGTTAAATAAGATGGGGGGCAGAATGGCACCCTGCGGGACTCCGCACGTGAGGTCCCGGGGGAAAGACGTACACTCCCCCAAGACCGAGTTCTCCCGGCCAGGAATGAACGAAACCA
Source organism: Sphenodon punctatus (assembly GCA_003113815.1). Taxonomy (NCBI): domain Eukaryota; kingdom Metazoa; phylum Chordata; class Lepidosauria; order Sphenodontia; family Sphenodontidae; genus Sphenodon; species Sphenodon punctatus. The sequence continues at coordinate 3,691,735 of QEPC01010142.1, forward strand.
GTCCAAGACCATCCCGCCAATTCCGGCATGGTCCTGCAGGTGAGTCACCAACACCTCATGATCGACTGTGTCGAATGCAGCCGAAAGGTCTAGCAGGACCAGTAAGGTCTGACGACCCTGGTCCAACGCCAGACGGAGATCGTCAACCAAGGCCACCAATGCCGTCTCCGTACCATACCCAGGCCGAAACCCAGACTGGGAGGGATCAAGGAAACCGGTGTGGTCCAGATGTTCCTGGAGCTGCCGTGCCACAGCCCGTTCAATAACCTTCCCTAAAAAGGGAAGGTTAGAGACCGGCCGATAACTGGCAGGAGCATCAGCGTCAAGAGATGGTTTCTTGAGCAGGGGTCTAACCACAGCTTCCTTTAGGCAATCAGACACCCTGTCCTCCCGAAGGGAGACACTAACCACCCCAGCCAGCAATGGCCGTAATGTCTCCTGGGTAGCTTTCACCAGCCAGGATGGGCATGGATCTTGCTCACAAGTAGTGATCTAAACTGACCACATCAAGGGTCCAATCATGCCTAACGGAACATCTTCCTGCTACTAATACTTTAGTTTTTCCATAATTTATAGAAAGCTTTATCTCCTTGCAAAACTGACCAGCCACAGTGAGCATTCTATTCATCCCCAAAGCAGAGGGAGACAGCAACACCATATTGTCGGCGTAGAGGAGGACAGCCAGAGCTCTCTGTTGAATTCTAACTAGGAGAAAATAATCACCCCTCAGTGTTGCAACTATCCCGGTTATGAAAAAATTAAATTAAAAGGGAGCTAACACACAGCCCTGATTAACCCCATTCATAACTGGGACTTGGTCCGACGAATTCTCATTTTTGCCAAGCCTAACTCTAAGGAAAATTTGATTGTATAGAGCTTGCACCAGTTGTATCAGCCTCCAATCAATATTTGTGTTATATAGTTTCTCCCAAAGGATATTTCTATCCACTAGATCGAAGGCTGAGCATAAGTCCAGGAAAGTCAGAAACAATCTGGCTTTCCTGATCTTTACATATTTCTCCAGGAGGTGCGTAAGTATAAAGCAGTGGTCAATCGTTGAGTGACCAGAATGAAAGCCCGCCTGCTCTTCTGGGAAATAATCGGCTACCTTGGCCCAGTCTTCAAGTTTGGCCAAGAGATATCTAGCGTACAACTTGGCCACTACATTGATTAAGCTTATTGGGTGGTAATTCTGCAGTAGATTTGTGTCCCCCTTTTTGAAAATTGGAACAATAATGCTAATGTTCCAACCTGCAGTTTCAGACCGCAACTGTTGACAGTATCAAACAGTTTGGCAATAATTGGAAGCCATCAGTTGATGTTCTGGCAAAACAAGTCTGCAGGGATACCATCTATCCCAGGAGCATTTTGTAGCTTGACTTTCAAAAGGAGACACCTTATGTCCTTGGAGTCCACGGGGGGCCACAATGGGACATTCCCATACTCAGCAAAATTCATAATTGAAATGTCAGGGAACTGATTGAAAATGCTATTGAAGTATGACTGCCACAAATCTGGGGTGATGGGGGCCTGGAAATAAGGAGTTCGAAAGCCCTCATTTCCAAAGCCCAGAACTTGTCATTGTCATCCTTTTAAACTGCAATAGCAAGCACATCCCAAGCCCTAAGTAAATGGGCCTTCTTATCCTTAATCAGCTTTTTATAACTGTCCTTCGCAGTTACATACTGGGCTGCAGAAAGTGCACTAGGACAGTGTTTAAACAATCTAGCACAGTGCCTGAGACACTTCCTTTGCCTCAGGCACGCATGATCATACCACTTTGGAACACCAGAATTAAATTTGAAGAATGCACAGAGGAGTTTTTAAAAGGTCAATAACTTCCCAAACTGCCCTAGTAAATCCGCAAATAAGAAGAATATCCTGCCAGTATCAAACAGCTGTGAATCCAACAAGGCCTGTTTCATTCCTGCAAACAACTCCCTGGTATAAAGAGTTTGAGCATTCTTATTCACTTTCAGTCCAGCGTAGCTGACAAAGTGCATCAGATGCATCAATCGCGGAGGAAGGGAGATACATCGACCCATCGTCTCCTCCTAGGTCATCCAAATAGGCATAAGCCATTGTAATAGGGAGATGGTCACTAAAACCTTCTACCAAAACTTCAAACTTTTGGCATCTAGCCAGAAAGGACTCCTGAACACAGATATAAATTGATAACACTATTGCCTAATTGCGAGATGTACGTAAACTGCCCCACTGGGTCAGAGATAGAACTCACATTTAAGATTTTCCAACATCCCATATATAAAAATTTAAGGAAGTGAACTCCGTTGGAGTTCAGCTCCTTATCACTAGAGGAACGAGGGGGAAAGAAAAATCATCAGAGTCATCTATTCCCAGAACGTTGGCTTGCCTACAAGAACTATTACCAATCCTGGAATTAAAATTTCCAGTCAATATAATCACATCGCTGGGATAGTCATTTTCGATTTCCAGTATGGCTATATATTCTCCTAGCTGGGCCCAAAAGGTCTCAGGACAAGTGATCTTGGACACAATATATATATTAAGTAGCAATCAACTGTGGCCTGGTCTTAAAGTAAATAAAGTGGCAAGAACATTTTCAGGAGCATTTGCTACTAGTGTACCTTGCACCGAAGAAGGGACTTTCAGGAGAGTTAAAAATCCTCCAGAAGCACGACCAAAATTTACATTGTGAACAGCAGGACAATGCCAAATCTGATAACCAGAAAGAGAGAGAGAAGTAATATCCAAGAGCCAGGATTCCTGGATGCAGATTATATCTAATGCATCTAGCAGAGCCTGTAACTCATGGTTCGAAAGCCATGACCATCCTGCTATATTCCATGACAAAATTCTAAGGCTTCCTCCCCCATGACCTCCATCACAAGAATCCCTGAGTCAATTGTAATCCCCATGCATGCTCCCTTCAGCGGATCAACTATCTCCACCAGGGCTAGCAGATCCAACAATCATATTATACAGGGATTGCGCATTTAGCAATTGGGGAGGATCCCTGCTGTGACTTTGGGTTGGGAATACATCTGACCTCAGAGAACTAAAACTTTCCCCAACAATGGTGCTCACAGCACCATCCCCTACACAAGGAATGGTCTGACTCAGTACTTGGTTACTATCATCCTGCAATGATGGTGCTGTCGTACATTCTTGCAGGTATCCATAAAACCGGCATCAGCCTCAACTGATCTTAGCCTCTTACTGACATTTGACTGAATGGGAGACCCCAGCTCATTGGGGGAGAGCATCCTCATTTCTGTTAATCATACAAGGTCATCAGATTCCTGGTGAGTACCAGACATAGCAGGATAATCAATCTCCCTGCATACCAGCTTATCCTGTAAGAATAGAAGCCTCCCTAGGAACAAATCCTGATCCAAAGGTGACAACTCAAACATAGTTATTATTTTAGGAATTATCAAAATCTAAAGTAACTTTATCCAGGCACATTTCCGAGATCTTGAGACTTAAATTCGTTTTAGGAAGTCATAAGCAGATCTGATCTAAACTTGCATTACCAGGAGGTTGCATAACCACTTGGGAGACATGGGGGTCTCCTATGCTAGGCCCCAGTTCCAATGGCTCGCTATCAACCCTATATAAAGAAACCCACCAAGGTGTAACAACTCCCTCAACGTCTTGTACTAAGCCACTATTATCCTCAGAACCCAGGGCACCTTGAGAGAACCACATCCCTGCCTTTGGGTGCCCATACCCAAATTGGGGGGACTGGGCATAGAAAAAACCCTGTCTATGGATATGCCCCACTGTTTCAGAGAACGTCTTGACCGAAACAGTTTAAGTACCCTGTAGCGGGGGTTGGGGTGGGGGTCCCCCAGGACCACACAGGGTGCTGGGGTGTCACTCCGGGGAATTAGCTCTCCCCCTGCTAGATCATGGATTCCCAACTGTAGGACATAGTACAGTCAGTTACAAGTAACCTAGACTGTCACTGGGATGTATATATATCCATATATATCCATATATATATATATATATATATGGATATATATACATCCCATATATATGGGATGGGGGGAATCACAAAACAGAAGAGGAGTCTGTAGTGAAATACATACATACTCAATGAGTCTGTACAGTGAAATGCATAACACATGGTTTCAGTTTAAGGTTTCAGTTTCATTTCAGTACAAAACTGAAATGAAACTTAAAGCAATCTAAAAATCCTACTCAACGCCTGCTGTTCAGGAACAGTGACTCGCTCAGAAGGTGTTGGGAAGGGGGGAGGCAGATAATTAGTTTCGTTTCTTGCAAGCCTCTCCACCCCTGGTGCCTGGAAGTCTGCTCCTCAGTGACTGACTACACCTCCCTGTCATGTTTGACCTTCCAGTGAACCTTTTTTTGCCACCCGAACTCACCCGAACACAATCCGAACTGACCGAACTGTTCGGCCATTTCGCTGTTTGGTGTTCGGTTTGTTTGGTATGTTTGCGTTCGTGTTTGTGTTCGGTCATCCGAACAGGGCGAGTTTGGGCCGAACTCCGAACTTCCAAACCACGTTCGCCCATTCCTAGTACAAACATTATTATGCTGATTACATAAATGTAGCTCATGCTATCATTTAATTTATATCTGAAGTGCTGCCATAGGAATCTAATAAGAGATATAATCAGATCAGAATATACCACAAGCAAGGAATTAACTGTGCAATAAAAACTCTTTCATGCGAATCAACATCTTTGCCCTAAATATTGGATGTGTGTATTGTATGATACATACTTGCTCCCTCACTTCCGATGAATTGCAATCAGAGCCCTGGTCAACAAATGTTTCTGCTAGGGAAAGCTGAAATAAGTGCTGGAGCAATGGAAAGAAAGGATGCAGGGAAAGGCAAGACTGGCGTCACTTCCCCAAATGGAAGAGTCATCAACCTCATAGCAGTTGGCTGATTTGGCTCCCTCCCATTACAAGCCCCAAGCACTAAGCATGGCCAATCATAGTCCTATGGGTATTACCATGTTAACAAGGTGCAATTGGTTAAAAGTCTTGTGCTACCAGCAAATCACAGTTGTTTAATTACTGGTTTTAAAAGACAGCTTCTGAAGCAATCAAAGCTGGCCACTGTCTGAGACCAGATCCTGGGCTAGCTGGACCATTCGTCAGACCCAGCACGGAACTTCTTTGTTCTGATGTTAAGTTTCTGAATTTCCTTATGGGACCCCATGAGCACATTACACCCGTGTTCTGGGCTCTGCGCTGGCTGCCTATAGTCTTCTGGGCCCGATTCAAGTTGTTGGTGTTAACCTATAAAGCCCTCTACGGCCTTGGCCCGACCTACCTACACAATTACTTCACTCTCTGTGCTCTGGAACAATCCCTGCGGTTGGCTGGGAGCACCCTCCTTGAGGTCCCCTGTGTGGCCCAGGGGGCCAGTATGGACAGAGCATTCTTGGTGGCCGCACCTTGGCTGTGGAATTCACCACCCACCCACGGAGCAATCGGCATTGGAGTCAGTGGGTGAGGGGTGGGTGGAGATGGGTGTTGTGCGGGAGCGCACACGTACCTAAACCCACCACCCGTGGTGTTTACACAGACACCTACACCCACCACCCGTTGTGTTTACACAGACATCCCCACCCAGTGCCCGTGGTGTTTACACGGATGCTTCCACCTATCTCCACCCAGCGAAACTGGGTGGAGGCATCTCGTGTGAAAAGGGCCCATGTTGCAGGGCTGCAGTGTTGCCCTGTACGTGCCCTCTAACATGTATGATAAAATGTAACACCCATTTTATCGGTGTTAGAGTGTCTGTGTAAAAAGGGCCATAGTTTAAAGGGAAGTTGGAATGCACATTCTGATTTCTGACCCCTCCCAAAGACCCCAGACCTACCAAATCCATATGTGCAGCCATTGTCTCTGCAGCTGCCATCAAATCGGAAGCTGCAGCTCAAGATCCCCACTGCCAGGGGTTTTTGACATCCTCATTTGAATGCCAGCTCCCAACCTCTGCTAATGCTACTTCCCAAGCAGAAAGTTACCTTAAAGCCAGTTGAATTACACAGCTGCATGATGATTTCTGCAGAGGAGCGCAACCTCCAGGTGATACAGTGTCAGGGTAGTGAGGTCTGCACCACACTTTCCTTCCATTACAATAGATAAGGACACAGCCAGGGGGAAGATGCTGCAGCTGCTGCATTTTAGCAGTCCCAAATGGTGTTGTCACCAGTGCCTGCCAGTACTTGTTCCTTAACACCAGACTAGCAACAAGGAACTTAAAAACATGTAGCTGCAAACCTGTGTTCAGTTACAGTAACCATTGCTGCCCCCATCCTGCTGGATACGTTCACTTGGACACCCAAGAGCTGATCCCAGAAATCCTCCCCAAATCGGCTCAGAGACAGACTGCGCTATCCTCCCACTTTGCTTTCCTCCCTCATTTTGAATTTACAGGCTGGCTAATTCAACACACAAGAATCCTGTTCTCTGAATGTTTTAATGGGGAAAACTTCTTCCTCAATATATTGCCTGTTCGTATTAACAGAAGTGAGGAGAGGACTGAAGGGAGAGCATGAAGAAGTGTGCATGTACTGCAGACTAAACACAGCTGCTAGTCTAATTTTAGATGGACCACCTTTGAGAGCATCCCCTTTACTTTCAGCAGCAGAAGAAAAAGTGTTACTTTCAGTTACTAGAAAACAAATTGGGTGAATATTGGAAAGCGAATCTGGAAGAGAAAGCTTCTGTTTATGGTCCAGACATTTTCTGATTTTTTTTTTCCAGTTATACATTTTCCTAGGAATTTTTCCATATGAATTTGCAAGGCTCCAAATATGCACATAGCCTCTGTTTATCCAACTTTGAGTGGATTTACACATATGCTGATTAAATCTGATGTCTGCAGAGCCGCAGAACATGTATAATGAGCCCTAGATTAGTGTTATGGGTGAGGGAATCAATGGGAGTTTCAGCCCATACTTTAAAAGTGGATTGGGACTAGTTTAGATTTGATCTGAACTCCCAATCTGCACTTAAAACAGGACTAGAACTCCCATTGATTCCCTCACATGTAACACTAATCCAGGGCTCATTATACATGGCCCAGCACTGCCAAGGAAAAAAATCTAGAAGGTGGGGCTCCAGAGAGAGTTCTGAGGTTCATTTGCAGAGCTAATGAGGTCAGATTTCTCTGCTGAAGTAGAAGTGGCTTGTGGAGGCTCTTGAGGGAATCGTAGCCTTAAAACCCCTCAGATCCCTTAACTATATGTCTAAATCAACTAGAATGCAATGGTTCCTGTATCATTTATCCAGAGCAGGATTGGGGAACCTCTGCCCTGTGGCCAGGGGCATAGCTAAGGTGGAATGGGCCCCTGGCCAAGAAGTCAAGATGCTCCCCCCCCCCCCAACATTGCCTTTGTCTTTGCTGCCGGCGGGGCCTGGGGGCGCTGCCCAGCTCACATGCATATTAATTAACTTTAAATGCACTTTTACCCTTCCTCAAAATGGAGGTTGTCTGTGCTCACTGCACCCTCAATGATGGTTTACAGTTGGGTGTTTCCCACAATTCCAACTACAAGCAGAAAGCCAGAAATAAAGTGTGCATGCAGAGCACTAAATTCCAAATGGCCAAGCCACAATCAAACACCTAAGACACCCCAAAATGCAGTCTATTAAGTACATTGTGCCATGCAAAAATACATTCTTCTAGATATATAACCAGTTCATTTGTGCCCCCATAATCAATTCACGCTGCCCCGCACCCATATAACCAGTTCATTTGTGCCCCCATAATCAATTCACGCTGCCCCCACCCATATAACCAGTTCATTTGTGCCCCATAAATTCATGCTGCCCCCCATATAACCAGTTCATTTGTGCCCCCATAAATTCGCTCTGCCCCCCACCCATAACCAGTTCATTTGTGCCCCCAATAATCAGCTGCCCCAGTCTACACCATAACCATTATGCTGCCCCATAATTAGTTCATGCCCACTCCTGCTGCTCTCTACTTTCCCTGAGTGGGTTGGCGGCCACATTAGGAAGCCTTGTCTTGCACGCTGCTGCAGTCTGTTCCCCCCCCCCGTGCTCTGGACCATGACTTGAATTTCCCAGGGCCACCAGTGGCTGCCTAGATCAACTGCTTCCGGTGCCTGAAACAGCTGGTGGCCCTGGGAAATTCAAGCCATGGCCTGCAGCACTGGGGGGTGCTTCCGTACTGCAGCAGCACACAAGTCAAGGCTTCCTAAGGTGGCTGCCCACCTGCTTGTGGAAAGTAGAGAGCGGTGAGAGTGGGTGCCCCAGTAAGGAAGGAAAAGAAAATGTAATCAGGCTCAGTGGCGGCCCCTGGTGCCTGGAGGCCCTCAGCATAAAGCCTGGGTCACTCAATGAGTGCTATGCCTCTGCCTGTGGCTGTTTTTTATTTGGTCCCTTTCCAATTTCTGGATTTGGTCTGTGGATCCAGTCCTTAACCTCAAGCACTGAAAGAGAACTCATGGGAAGGGACCAAGGATGAGGGCATATACTTAACAACAGGGAATACATCCATGGCACAGATTAATGATCTGGACCCTCCCCTTCATTCCCCCCACCCCCATCCTTACACACCCTTTAAGCACTCCTACCTCCGACACAGTGGGTGGAGCTTGCAGTGATTTTCAAAGTGGCCTGCAAGAGGACAAAGCCTCCCCAGGCCTGCTGTACAGGTATGGTCCTCCAGCTTGGCAGCACTGCTGCTGACTGCAAAGCCAATTGGTGCTTCCATAGGCTTCCTACCATCAGTTACTAATCATCAGCCACTCCTCACCCTTCCATACATGAAGGAAATAGAAGCCAGTGATGGGCTCTTATAATGCTGTACTGATTAGCCTTGATTGCTGTGCACATCAGTGCATGTGCTGAATTACAAGGATTGCCATTTATGCCTTCAAAATTCATACCCCTCATTCCTAATGGGATTTGGATGTCTAAACCTTTGAAAACCTCAGCCCTAATCCATTATCAATTCAGTATTTTATAATCAAAAGAAGCCTCTATGAGGAGTTAGATGTTCTCCTGTTGCCACATGTCCAGTGCTTGTGGTAGCTAGCTACCAGCCCATGGCCTAGCAACTCGCTCAAGGTTTTATCCTGGAATGACATATAGACTAAGGGTGATTTCAGACGTGACGCGGTGAGATTCACCACAGTGAATTCCACCCCAGTGTCAATTGCTTCACCGCGGGCCGTGGTGAACTGCGCCGCCCCAACAGACGTGACAGGGGCAGCACCACCGCCCGAGGCCAACTGGAGTGAACCCGGGCCGGGGGAACCCAACAGATGTGACGCGGTGCTGAGAACTGCGGTGGGAGCCCCACAAGGCACCGGGGTTACACGGACGCAAACAGGGCCGCCTGAGGGCAAACGAAGCCAAAGACAGTGGAGGGCCCTGCCCAGGGAAGGGAAACACGAAGGGAGGGGGTGAAGGGAGCAGCAGCCTGAGCATCGCTCGCAAACAGCAGCTCCATGGAAGGCACGCGCACTTCAAAACGAGAAGTGCGCACACACACACACGAAGCAGCACACCCACACAACAAAGGGGAGCGGAGCATGGGGGCAGAGGGAGGCACACACCAGTGAGGGACAGGGAACTCCTCGGCCGGTCGGGCACACGGGAGTTGGGAGGGGGGGCTGAGGGGCCAGCATGGCCAGTCCACCGGGAGGGGGCAGGAGCCCAGCGGCCAAGGGGAAGGGGGACCAAGCAGCCCAAGGACACAGGAGGCAACACAAGGCACAGTGAGCACAAAAGGTGTTTATTGAGGACACCAGCAGCACCGGCCCGGCGCAGTGACAGACAGCACGGGAGCGTGTGGGGTCAGGGCGCGGGGGATGGGGCAGCAGGTCCCAGGCAAGAGGGCAACAGGCAGGTGGGCAGAGCTGGGCCACAGTGGGTCCAGCTGTCCCAAAGAGGCAGCAGGCATTGGCGCGAGCACCCAGGCCACAGGCGGAAGGGAGGTGCTGAGGAGGCAGCCGGCTGTCAGATGGGCCTGGAGCGCCTGACACCCGACTGCAGGGGCTCCCATCAGGGGCAATGACAGCAGGTGCACATATTGGGGCCATTGCCACAGCCCCCGGCAGAAGCCGCGCACGACCATGTTCCCGTTCACATATTTCAAACATACAAAACCTCTGGGCCACATCAAAATAGCTACATGCTATTAACAATACCTGATCACACAAACACGTTCGTATTTAGTAGAAATAGCATGTGAGGAGCCACTCAAAGAAGAACAGAAAGTTGCTACCTTGTAAATAAGGTTCTTTGAGATGGCTCCAACCATTCTCACATATACCCACCCTTCCAGCCTCGCATAGAATTTCTTCCTTCTGTTTCTAGAAAGGGTTGGAAGGAACTGTCATTCTGAGGGGGAGTACACTTTTTATACTAGAGGAGCTCGAGACCATCATGTGGCTATTATCTGAACAGGGCGAGTATGCACTACCCAGTCGTGAGAATGTTGGGAGCCATCTCAAAGGACCTTCATTACAAGGCAACAACCTTCTGATCGGCACATGGGGAGGAGCTGTTTTCCTCCTCGCCCTCTCGCTCCATCCTCTTCTCTGTTTCCTCCACCCTCCCCTCCATCGACTGCTCCACCACATTCCCCTACTGCTGCCTGCCCTTTCAATCTCACTCCGTGTACTGCTTGTTGTTGGTTGCCTGGCAGGCACTGCATGTCATCACCACTGACCGTGGACATTTCCTTCCACCACGGCCGGGGTTTTCCCTTCAGACGTTACGTTTCCTTCACCCCTGTCATGGTGAACATTCACCACACTTCTAGACCTCCTTCCGTCCCGACCTCACGAAGCGTGGTTAGGTTCACCCCGGCCCGTGTTTGACTGTGGTGAACATCTGGATGCGATCAAACAGATGTTCACGGCTCTTTCACCACTGTCCGCGTTTGACTGAGGTTGACTGTGGTGAATGCCACAAACGTAACATCTGAAATCACCCTATCATGTCTCATTGCTTTGCACCTGCATTGACAAGGTCTCATTTACAGTGCATTATCCATTATTTAAGTTAAGCATCCCTGTTAACCCCTGATCCCCATGACAGACAGTTCCATCAACGTCCTCATTTCAGACAGAAGACTGTCAATCTTCTCCTTGAGTAAATCCACTTCCATGCTGACGGTAATGTGAAGATGGAGTGTCTAAATTAGTGGTTCCCAAATGTTTTGTTCATGTGACCCTGTTATGGGGGCACAGGGGGGGTGAACAAGGAGAGAACGATAGAAGTATTTCTATAGGGTTGTATAGTTTCCCTCAGCAGCGTACACAGGTCTTAGCTTAAAGCAAGGACTTTAAGGTCATCACAGGGCTATATGAAATCTCTTGTCTATACCAAGATAGACAAGAACAGTGGTGGCTGGTGGTTTTTGAGGCTGGTGCGGCAGTGGGTGAGTTGAACCCCTCGCTGGCGGCAAAGCCACTGGTGGGCATAGGGGCAGAGCCAGGCTGGCAGGCCTAGGGGTGGAGTCTGGCAAATGGTAGGCAGAACCTGGCCAATTGCAGGCCAGTGGCATGGCTTAACCCAGCAGCAAGGAGTTCCCAGGGTTAACATTGGATTCACATTACATTAGTTAATGCTGGGAATGCCTTGCTGCTGCGTGAAGCACTGCCACTGAGGGATAGAGAGTCCTCTTAATGGGGTCCTGTCCACTCTCTCCAACTTGGGTCCAAATTAACCATAGCAGGTTAAAAAAATAGATCACGTTGCCATCACCTACCTTTATCCTGAACCCTCGAATCCTCGATTTTCAATCCCTCCTTGGTCGCCTGTAGTCTTCTGAAGGTGTAGGCTTTGGGACAAGCCTTCCTTCTGGCTTGAAGAACTGGGAGGACTGAGTTAGCTCCCTGTCCTGTGACAAGCCAAATCAGAAGAGAATGAAAGGGAAGAGAAGGACTGACAGAGGAGAAGTAGGAGGGATAGGGTTTGGTTTTGCTGTACGAGAAGAGGAAGGGGAATATATGGGTTCAGTGGGGGACAGAGGAAAGGGGTCTCCTTGTTGTCTGCAGCCTTCTCTTCTGCCATGCTCCTACCTACTTTCTCCTCTGTTCACAAGGAGAGCGAGGCAAGATGTGGAATCTGGTCATTTGCCAAATCTCAAACTGGAGGGAAAAAAGCAGCAAGTGAGAAGTTGGAGTAATTTTGGACACAGAATGAATGACATTTATAATTTTGTCCCCTTGTGGCTCTCTCAAACCCCATATCATCACTTACCATTGTCCGGAATCTTGTTGATTTTTGTGCTCCACGGCTGGTGTCATGGAGGGCTTCCAGATGTTGTAATGGGACTTTAAACTCCAGTGGTTCACAGAACCCCACTGGAGACTGAAGGTCCAATGTGTCTGGAGGCCCAGCAGTGGGAGGGAAAATTACATTCTGTTGATGTTAAGGTCAGTTTCAGTTGAGGTCCCATGGCTGGCATTCTGAAGGCATCCAGACAGACGCAGTGGTGGTGGTGATCTTGCATTCCATTGCTCAGGGTGTCCAACGGCGGTCCACGTTTGGTTGGCCAGTTGCAGGCCTGTAGGGCAAACAAACAAGCCCCATCCAAACCTGCATCCCTAGTACCTGCATTGTATCCCCGGCAACCAAATGGCCATCCAAACGAACAGGCCTTTTAAAAAACATTTGGCCAGTTGCAGGCCTGTATTGCAACCAAACGAGCCCCATTCAAACCCACATCCCTAGTACCTGCATTGTATCCCTGGCAAGCAAATGCCCATCCAAACAAACAGACCTTTTAAAAAAATGTTTGGCCAGTTGCAGGCCTGCATTGCAACCAAACAAGCCCCATCCAAACTGGCCCCATCCAAACCTTGCCTTTCAGTCACAAGCAGAGAGGCAAGAAACTACTTTCCAGCTGGAGGGAGGGGCAGCAAAGCAACCATTTTAAACAAGAGTAGCCATGACCAGTGGACCCACAAATTTACAAAATGGCCTTTCTACTCATGCTTGGGAGGGGAGAAGGAAAGCAGCAATGCATTATGCAAACACAGAACAAGCAAAGCAAACCATCTTAAGGTAACAATATTATGTGCAGTCCTTCATTAAGAAGAGTTAGTGAAATAGCAGCCATAATAATCTCAGAACCATATTTGCAGATTTTCCAAGTTAGAATAGATATTACTTTACATCTTAAATTCCTACCTAAGATAGTGTAACTAAGACAGTTGTGAGAATATGGCCCTTTTTACAAAGACCTCTCTTGCCCATGAACATGCAGATTTCTGCGTGTTCATGGGTGGGGGAGCCCCATGTGAACGATGCAGCACATGTACCCACAGTGAGTGGGGGTGCGTGAATGTGCCTGCCCGCCTAACACGCATCACCACTCACCCCCATTTGTCCCCACGCACAGAGCAGCCTGGGAAAATGACGGTTGGTCTGTGGATGTGCATGCGTGTGGGGTAAGTGGGGATACGTGTGCAGCTGTGTGCACACCCCATCCACGCACTGGCGTGCCCACGGACCCCCCACCTGGTGGAGTTGTGCAAAAACAGCCTGTGAGGAGTCACTCAAAGACGAACAGCAGGTTGCTGCCTTGTAAACAAGGTTCTTTGAGATGGCTCCTAACAGTCTCATAACACCCACCCTTCCAGCCCTGCATGGAATTTTCTTATATTTCCAGAAAGGGTTGGAACTTGGAACTAAGAACTGTCATTCAGAGGGTAAGAGTACTTTTTATACTCGAGGAGCTCGAGACCATCACATGGTCTATTATTTGAATATGGCGAACATGCACAACCCAGTTGTGAGAATGTTAGAAGCCATCTCGAAGAACCTTCTTTACAAGGCAACAACCTTCTGATCACTCACATGGGAAGGAGTTGTGTGTTTACAAACAGCTTTATCTCCCAGTCCCATCAATGTCCCCTGCTGCTGCTGCTGCAGCACTACTAGCAGGCAGAGGCAGATGAGAGTTGGGGACCCCCCATGAAGTGGGGGGTGCCCTGCACCCAGGCCTCCTCCAGCCCAGCCCAGCCCAGGTGCGGAGCTTCCCCTGTGGGGCCAGGCAGCAGCCCCCTGATGCCCCCTGCAGCAGCCCCATTCCCTGTTACCCCCAGCCCCATTTCCCCCAGTGTCTCTCAGTCAGCAGACTCATTCTCCCCCAGCCCCATTCCCCCAGTGTCTCCCAGCCAGTAGCCCTACCCCACCTTACCCCCACAGCCCCATTTCCCCCCAGTGTCTCCCAGCCAGCAGCCCCATTTCCCCCAGTGTTTCCCAGCCCTGAATGACACCTAGGTGGCTAGCAGGGCAGTGAGCGATAGAGTCTTCTCTCCTCAGTCTCCGGTGAAGTAAAAAGCAGTCATCCAGGGCCAGGCATGGCAGACAGAGTCAGTCTCACTCTGTGTGTCCTCCTCAGAAACCACCAATAAATGGCGCTGATCCTCAGCCCCACTGTCCCATAGCCCTGCCCTGAGCCCTCAGCTGTGCCATGCAGCTGCACAGTGCCTGGACATTTGACTCTGATGCCCAGGAAACTTCTAACACAGCAGCCCATAGGGCTTTGTGAAACTGTGCCCCCCAGTGATGGGGAAAAGCTATTGCTTTTTCCCATGTAGTGTACTGGGTTCTCAACCCAGCCACCCAAACTGCAAACTCACTTGAAATGTCCCTTAAGGGAGTTTTTTCCACAGCCATCTGGGACAGCCTCCAGTGTAAGAAGGTTGCTACCTTGCTCCTCCCATTCTCACAATTAGGTTGCACATGCATGCCCTAATTGTGAGAATGTTCAGAGCCCTCTCGAAGAACCTTGTTTACAACGCAGAAACCTTCTGTTCTTGGAGAGGGCTCTGAACATTGTGAGGAGCCTCTCGAAGAAGAACCTCTCTCTTCCTCTCATCGGTGCCTCTCCTCCTCCGGACTGGGCAGGTACACACACACACACAGTAAGTACTACTCTCGGCTGACGCTGATGGGCGAGAACTGGGAGAGCGTGTTTGGGAGACTGGTGTTCCCCCCTGCAGCTGCCCATACACCACGGCTTTTACGTGTGCAGGGGGTGCTGTTTTGAGGGAAGGGCCCCCGCTTGCATGAACCTTTTCCAACCCCCGACTCTCATTGGACTGCTGGGGACCACCTGTGTGGTGGGCTGCTGGATTGTCTATCTGACGTGGGGATCCTGCCCCCTTCTCCTACAACGAATCTACAGAAGCACTGCCTGCGGCCATGCCATAGGCACACACCGGGGGCGTTGCGCCTAAGGGCTGCGCGCACCCTTAGGTGCTGGCCGTGGCTGGCCACCTCTGACTTTTGTCCTCCTGCTGTTGAGTCTTTCTAGTAGAGATGGAGAAGAAGAGACATAGGTCGGTGGGTTCCCTGGCTCCTCCAGGGACACCCCAACATAAATGCCCCAAGTTGGAGGACAAATTGGGGACAATGCTGTCGCCCAGTTGTGGACTGCAGCTCCTGGAGAAGGCAAGGTCTGCAGGTGATTTAACTTCTGAGGGTGTTAGGCAGAAGGGTATAGGGTAGGTAATGCTTCTGACTGCTCTCCGCTCAATCTCAGGAATGAGGTGAAAGAGGAGGAGTGTTCTAAAGGATTCACTGATTCGGCAGTAGCGGAGTCATTTAGGCTGCAATGCCATTTAATAGCTAAAACTGTTGCTTTGTTATTTAGCAGCAATATGGGGGACTCCCTTCTGTGGGTGAGAACCCAACTGCAGGAACTATTAGTCAAATTGGATCACCTGTAAGTTCTTAGTAACAGTGGAACTGATATTGCCCTTTTGCCAGGCACCGACAAAGGCAGTCAATGAGCAGAACCTGCCAAAAGATCCTTTTGGATCTTTTGGCAGAAGGAGCTAGAAGGATTATTCCCCCCAGTGTATCTTCCTCTTTTGCTGTCAGTGAAAATGCAATTTGGATAAAAGCAAGACCACTGAGTACTGGTGCCTTCCCTAGTTGGGATAACATTGGTGATGTTTCTAGGAACTTGTCATCCCTCTTAGGGGTTAAGGAGGGCAACTTGGACATTGTGAGATCCCAGCTTCTGCATCAGTGCAGGAGCAGTGTATGCCTAAGGGTCTTTTTCCATACTGCCCACGTGGTTAAGAAACTTTTTCTGTCTAGGAAGTACTTGAAATTAAGGGGTGTTTCAATTGACAGAGGGTTTTCTTATACTCACTCTATTGCCTCCCTTTGTAGGTCTACCTTCCCAGAGGTCCATTTATCTTCCCCTAATCATGAGGAGCTGGAGTTTAATTTAGTGATGGACCCCTGACAGCATCTGCGCGTAAGGGGGTGATGGAGGAAGAAATGGAGACTGATCTGGGCCAGGGTTCACCTAAGTAGTTACTTAGAGAAAAGAGCCAATTGGGGGGAGCAGTACAAGATAAAACATGGCAGTTACTGGTTACTGACAATGCCATGGGGGTTAAAAAGAAAGAGGAATCCCCTTCTTTTCCCAATGTACTTAAGTCTTTCCTGGAGGATACTTCTGGAGGGGTAGGGACCCCTCCTTCTTTGACTCTGTTTAATGGGCTTCCCATTGTGGATCAGGATATTATTATCCAAAAATTAGATCCTATTATGAATATCCTCCCCCATTCCTCATTGGATTTTCGGGCTAGCCATTTAGAAACTTCGAATGCAGTATATCACCTGGAACATAATCTTGTGGTAATGACTGCATCTCACTTCTTGACTAATCATGAGTTAGGTGGAGTGACCTCTCCCCCCCGGAGCTGTGCAATCTGATGCCCCTATCAGGAAGTCAACTTTAAACAAGACCTTATATGATGTGCATACCAGGATGGAGCACTAAAGATGCTTGGTTGCTGACCTGACAGTACCTCTCTTAGACAGCTCTCACCCTGACGATCATCTGGTTCAGGGGACTGATCATGGTTTCCTCCTGTGTTTGGGGGATGTGCAAGGGTCTGTTTCTCAAGCACAGAGTTCAGATTCACTTTCTGTGCATTCCGGGGATCTGGCCAATTGACAGTGGCGTGCCAGTGGGAGCAGCAGGAACTACCTGACTATACCTGAGAGCGGGGATGGCCTGCAGGGATGGGAGTGTTATAATATACCTTGCTCTGACACTCATGAGGTAGCTAAGTTTCAGCGGGATATGCTGGGGCCTTTAGGGCAGGAGGTGCCTGTTTGTTTGCCCCCTCTGGCTGCAACTGGCCGTAGGGATTCTTTGAAATTTATGTCCTGGAATGTCTCGGGCTGTAAAACCAGGCTTTTGGACTCTGATTGGTCTGCTTTTTTGAGGGATTATGACCTGATTTCCCCCCCAAGACACCTGGCTACAAGTTGGGGATGCTATTTGCATCCAGGGCTTTCAGATATATTCTCTCCCTGGTGTTAAAGCCAAAAATAAGGGCCGCCCTTCGGGAGGTCTGGCTATTCTAATTTATTAGATATGATAAACCTTTTGTACTTTGGTGAAGGCTTTGGTGAAGGAGGAATTTCAGGTGTGCACCTGGGAGCTGCCTGGTGGTACTCGGCTGCTCCTGCTTAACCTTTATGTTCCGCCCCCTACTTCAGCGTTCCATAATTCTGATATTTGGCAAGTGTTAGAAGAGGTGTTGGACCAATTGGATAGCAGGATCCCTGCAGAACTCCCTCCCCCCGCCCCATCCTTATTATGGCAGGAGATTGGAACACCAGATTGGGTTCTCCATCTGATTCTGATTTAGCCACAACCCCGGGGAGCAAGTTGGTCCATGGCAAAAAGATCTAGGGACCCGGTGAGGAATGAGGCTGGTATCTCCATGATTGGCTTTCTTCTGGCAAATGGGCTGCTGATCCTTAATGGAAGTGGGTTGGGGGACCCTGACAGAGAATATACCTTTGTCAATGCTAATGGTAGGAGTACAGTAGATTATATAGTGATGCAGTCAATCCATTGAGGAGTAGATTTGAGGACTTTACATTAGTTCCTCACCCGGAAAATGACCATTTGGCATTGACTGTCAACATTAGAGATTGCCTTCCTGATAACCTGCTCAAATCTTGGAGGAGGGAAGATGTAGTTGGCCATCATAGAGTTCGGGTTAGATGGAATGGCTCCTCAGTGATTGAGATGCTGACTCTGTTGTGGAGCCGTGAATTTTGGCCAACTCCGTGACTCTATGCTGTTAGCAGGTGCCAAGGAGATGGAATTACTTGAGAAGAACTATACATTGATAGTAGAGGAACTAGCGCTACTAATAATAATATACTCTCTTCTGAGAAGAAGCAGACTAAGCACCAATCCTACAAATGGTACGCTCAGGAGTGCAGATTAGCCAAGCGCAGGCTAGTCTCTGAAAAGTTATCCTGGGTAAAAGGATACTCCAACAGCTCTAAATTATTGTTTCAAGAGGAGAGGCATCATTATAAGGCCTTAGTGAGGGCCAAAAAACCCGTTTGATCTGGGCGAGGATCCAGGTGGTGGGCCCTTTTAAGGATTCCAGAGGGTTCTGGGCTTTAATTAATAATGAGATACATGGTAATCCTACTAATCAGGTAGACTTAATTGATGAGAAAGGGTGGGTGATGTTTTTTTGAGCACTTTTTTGCCTCCACTCGGAGGAGTCCGAACTTGACTCAATTAAGTTTGCCAGGCATCTCCAGACATCGGGACCTTTGATCCATATGTTAGGAAGTCTGAGGTGAGCTTGGTACTTCAGAGTCTCAAACATGGTAAGGCTCCTGGCAGCGACTTTATTGCCGCCGAGGCCCTACAAGTCTGCCCAGAACACATTTTACACAAATTAACAAAACTATGAGGATACCATATGAATGGGGCTTATCCATCATAGTCCTGATATTTAAGAAAGGTAATCCTAGAGACCTGGGATGTTATCGTCCCATCAGTCTCCTCCCAGTTATAGGGAAAGTATATACAAGACTGCTTCTCTGCCATTTGGAAGCTTGAGCCTATGGACAAAATATTATCCCACAGGAGCAAGCCGGGTTCCGTAAAAATTCCTCTATCATGGATAACTGCTTTGTAATTACCCATGTTATGGCCAAATATACAAAGATAAGGGCAGGGAGACTTTTCCTTGCCTTTATCGACTTTCGTAAAGCCTTTGACTCTGTCCCGAGATTCAAACTGTGGCATAAGCTACATAAACTGGGCATAGACGAACATTTATTGGCTCTCCTTATTTACATACATGCTAATAACTTTGCAAAGATCAAGTTTGGAGCAGATGGGAAACTTTCCAGGCCAATTTGTATCCTGAGAGGGGTTAGACAGAACTGTGTCCTGGCCCCCATCTTATTTAACATCTATTTAAGTGACCTTATTGTGCAACTGTTGGCATCAACCGGCAATCCGCCAAAGATCAAGGATAGATCTCTGCCTGCGCTGTTGTATGCGGACAACATTGTTTTAATGTCCCAAACTAAAAAAGGACTCTGTAATCAGTTAGTCTGACAGACTACTGTGCGGAGAATGAATTGGACATTAATCTGCAGAAATCGCAGATTATGGTTGTAGGTAGGAAAAAGTCCTCCAAATACAGATGGACCATCAAGGGCAAGGAATTCCTTCAGGTGAATTCGTATGTATATCTTGGCACTGTGCTCTCTGATAATGACTCGTGGGGGAAACATAAGAAGCTAATTGCTTTAAAGGCTAGTGTGGCTGCCAATGGGATCCTATGGTTTGCTATGAGATCCCCTGGGGTCCACACTTTGACCATTTTGAGTGTCTTCAGAGACAATATTCAATCTTTATTGATCTTTGGCTCTGAAATCATGTCAGCCTCTGATTTTCAGGTTCTTGAGGTTGTTCAAAACAAGTACTTGAGGAAGCTACTAAGGATCCCCCAGAGTGTTCCAGCAGCTGTGGTTAGGGTGGAGACAGGCACCCTGGCTATTGATTGTTTGGGACGGCAAGCGGCCCTTCGGTATTGGATAAAGTTATCCAACCAGAGGGAGACATCACTATCTATCCTCTGCCTTAGGGAAGAGCTGGAGTTTGAGGGAATGCCCCCGTACCCTTGGGTCTCCCAAATATTTTTCTATTTGAGGCATCTGGGGCTGTCAGTTTCCTGTTTTGGGGGGGAAAGTGTCTCCCTGCAAAAAAGTCTGGTAAAAATCAGGGCAAGCGATGTGTCTAGGCAGGATGATCTGGCTGTAATGTCCTCTTGGAAGGTGGCACCTTGGCTGCAACATGTTAAGCTACTGCACAAATTTGAAATTTATCTTGACAGTTTGAAAGAACCTATGCTTCGCAGGGCTTTTACAATGTTACGCTTCCAACTGTTTGCCACTGCTATTGTTCAAAGGTACTATCATAATGTACCTTATGAGAACTGGACTTGTCCATGTGGGAATCTGGAGAGTGAGGATTTAAAGCATTTTCTTTTAGATTGTCCCCTTTACGATGAGCGAAGGCAGATGTGGCTTGCCCCAATTTTGAAGGGGAAGGAATATTTGCCAACTTGTCGGAAAATTGAAACATTACTGGCTGCCCAAGATGAGGCTGCCATAAAGGCAATTGCGTTATTTGCCTTTCTGGCAGCAAGGCTTTGTGGTAGAGTGGTTTTGTAAGTTTTTTTCCCCCTTTCATTTCATCTTTAATTTATACCCTGCACTCTCCCAACCAAAGTTGGCTTGAGGAGGCTCACATCAATAATAAATACAATATTAGGATTTTTATCTCACGCAGGGGAAACCCAACATTAAATACATCATAATACACAAGAAAACCCTTCCCTTTCATTTAACATTTCAATAATAACAACATCTAACAATATGCCTTACTAACCCATCCCAATACCCACTCTTCCAGTATCAAACCATCCTTCCTTCCATCCCCTGCTGCCACCAAGGGTAGTCTTCCCTCTCCACCCCTCTCTCACTGGGGGGAGAGGAAGGCCTCCTCACAACTTTCACTAGTAGAAACCTCACATTGGGCAACCCCACCAGCGACCGCTCCATTCCAACCTCCAGGCCTGACCGAAGGGCACGACCAAAGGACGGACCCCTTTGATCGTGTCCCTTTGAGCTGTGCCCCCAACACAGCCGGCAGCTGCCACTGGTGTTTTGGGGAGTGGCCCGGAAGGAGCCCTCCCCAGGCCCCACCCCCGCAAGGGGGGGAGAGGGAGTGATGTTCCATGGCCCCTGGCTGACCAACTGCCACCCCCAGCACCATCCACTGTTCTTTGTCATGCGGGGGGATGCGGGGGACAAAGATCTTGCTTGCTGGGATGATCTCAGTGCCACCTCTGGGACCCTCCGACAGATGCCTGCAATGCTCCCCATGGCCGACCCCAGTGTTATGGGGAGTGACCCGGAAGGAACCCTCCCCAGGCCCCACCCCCGCAAGTGGCGGGAGAGGGAGCGATGTTCCATGGCCCCTGGATGGCCAACTGCCACACTCCACCCCCAATACCAGCCACTGTTCTTTGTCATGGGGGAAGGGGGGAAGAAAGATCTTGCTTGCTGGGATGATCTCAGCACTGCCTCTGGGACCCTCCAACAGATGCCTGCAATGCTCCCCGTGGCTGCGCCCGGTGTTATGGGGAGCAGCCCGGAAGTTCATGTACCCTCTAACCTTATCCTCTGTAATGCTGTGTATGGTTATATGTATCTGCTTTTCTTTGTTTTACATGGTCATGTAGTATGGTTTTTTTGTGTATTGTGTGTTTATCTGATTTCTTTAGCTATGGCGAAAGCTGATGCCTTAATAAACTATTATTATAAGTACTACTCTCAGCGGTCTCCCTCCCCCCGCCCCATCTGACTCTCCAGTCAGGTGAGGTTTTTTCTTTTGCTTTTTTTAAAACACATTGATTGTCAGCTGCAGGGGCTCAGGGGCCAGGATGGGCAGTGCCCCTGATTCCCTAGGGGTAGCACTGCACCTGGACAAAAAAAGTCCAAAGGACAGATCAGAACTCAGATACGCTCATAACAGGCAAGCAGAAGTAAATTATCAAAACATGCAATTCACAGACAGACACTAAACCTAAATTATCACACACCCTAGGCAATCATACTGAAGGAGTATACATGGGGGAAGAGAAGGGAGGAACACAGGGACAGGACGGTGTTTACACACACAGAGGAGAACGCGCACCCAGGGAGTTGCTGACTGGGAACGAGGGGGGGAAAATCCTCACAAATGCAGTTTACAGTGTAAACTGTACACAAACAGAAGGGACTTATAGGGATGGGGGAAAGGATAAAACCAAGTCTATCTAGGGATAAAGGGAACTCAGGGAAGGGGCTATAAAGCACAAAACATACAGATCAGACTACAAGACTTACACCAACACAGTAAGATGGACAGCACACACAGACCCAAGACATTTAACAATGAGGCTGTGGAGACAGAGCAGGGGCCAGTAGGACCATTCAATAAACCAGCAATGGGTAGGCAATTCTGTACTTGTTAAATAGGCTGTGTTCGGCTCACATCTAGGCTGGTTTGCTTCCTGGTTACTATGGCAACACCTAGCTTAGCTATCCTTAAAGGCACAGTATGTGATAGCTTGTACATGTTTGGAGATAATGCTCACTTACCCTGTAGGATAGCAGCTATCTCTGTCTGTGGGAGGGGTGAACCCTAACTGATCCCCATTTTGAGATATAAATATAAGCTCCCTTGACCCCCAAAAGCAACAAGAAGGCTATGCAAAGTATAACCCATATCAATTGGAATTGTGGCCCCAACTGGGGTTCTGACCCACAGTTTGGTAAACTTTGGTTTAGTGAAGAGACAAAACAAAGAGCTCATGTGTCCCAGTTTGCTAGCTCCAACATACTTACGCTGCATTTTGCTTACCATTTACATAGCACTTGTAAACATGCAAAACACATTATAACCATTGGGTGCAAACAACGGACACTAATGGGAATTGTGCTGTGGATGTCAGGATTGCACACATTATCTTCAGCATTCCTGTAAGTTAGGCAGGTTGGGGCCATTATTCCCATTTTACAACAGGACACATAAGCTGAGAGAGAGTGACCAGCCCAGGCTATTTTCACAGGAATGGAGAAGGGAGTCCTGGAGGTTGGCTCTTCCTGATCCTCCTTCCCTTCCTGTGAGAAGTCCAAGTGAGGGGGAGGGTATGGCAGCCAAGTCTGGGTACCTTAGACTAGGGAGGGCATGATGTAGAGAGAGTACAGTCAAATTCCTGCTCTCCTGTGCTCCAGGGGAGGGACACTCTCTTTCCCACACTTGTGGACCTGGTGCATCTTATTGACAATAGTGCCCAAACCATAAAAAGGGAAGGGTTGTCTGCTCCTTCCCAAACTCAAGGAAAATAAGTTCCTTCTTATGTCTCCACTGCTTTTTACACTCACGGTTGCAAAACAGGGCACCTGATGTTGCTTGGGACAGTGGGACACTATGTCCAGCAAAGGATTGGCCCAGCCCAGGCTAACTGTATCAAGGAAAGCTCTGCCTTTTCTCAGCAAACTACAACTGGCCTTGTAGCATGCTTCCAATAGATTTTTATCCTCTCCTCATCCTAGGAAGCTGTGGTAGCAGTTCTCAAGGGTATATGATTGGCCAGTGATTTCTGAAAACCAGGATGCGCAAGCCCCCTACCTCTGCATGTTAAATGAGCTGTGCTAGTCCACTTACTATGTCAATGTGAGGAGCACCAGGGAAATCCAATAGTGTTTCATACACTGTGTGCTGTGTATCTAGAACTGTGTGCTAGATACCTTTTCCAAGAAGGAGTAGGCAATCACTCTTCTGATTGGCACACGTTAGAGGAACTTAAAAAAGAAGCGTGTTAGATTAGATTTGCACTCATCCACCATAACAGAGTATTGTGAGGTGGAAAGGATGAAAAAGAACCCTGAGATTTTGTCTGAAGATGGAGACTTTAGAAATAGGTGCTAGGTGGGCAGCTATTCTTAATAAATGCTTGATGGATTTACTGTTGCTCATTATAGACGGAGCTAATAAAGAAATGGAATCATTAGACCTTAGCATATCTGATCTTCAAATGAAATTTATTTATTTATTTATTTATTTATTTTTGTAATTTATACCCCACACCCTCCTGTAACCAGCTCGGGGCGACTTCCAACAATTTACAAATGTAAAACACTATAAAAACAGTTTAAAACAATCACAATATTTAAAACAAGGCACGGAAGTTTAAAACAATAAAGCAGGATGGGGGAGAAAACTCCC